>JAXCLQ010000007.1:7760249-7774684 GCA_035584115.1 Cedrela odorata
AAGGTGAAGGTGAAGGTGAAGGTGAAGGTGACATTATATCATATGAAAAATCAAAGCATGATCAAGAAACTTAGTCAATAAAAAGAATGATGAATCCTCAATATTATTATCATACAACTTGCCCAAACTTAGTCAATAATTTTAATTTTAATTTTAAGATTGCCTCTCCAACAACACGTTGTAGTACAAGTGTACGTAGTAGGTTTCTTTTCTAGTGAAAGCTATTGTGCTAGGGGCTCTGCATCCCATTATAATTTACCAATTTATTTGATTTGGCTTTATATGGAATTGGATTCCCATCAACTGAATGAATCTAGGAGAGATATTGGCTTACATTTTTCTATTTGTATATGCAATTGGGTTTAGTTATTTGTTTATTTTTCAAAGGATAAAATGTTCTTTGTCTAACAAAACCATACCCTACAACTAGCGTCAAATTCAAACCACGGCATCACATCCAGATAAGATTTAATTGAAAATAAAAGTTACAATAATAAAGGCATATATCAATGTAGGTAGCAAAGCAGCTCTTGCCCGAATATAATTATGTGGTTGTTTGTGCTAATTGCATGTCCACAATTTCATTTCATTGGTCCAAGGCTCATGTTTCTAGTTTCAAAGATGCCTCGTGCTTTGATATTCTAACTACAACTTGTTGGAAATTTGATTAATTAACTAATCCGCCATCTATATGTTTAAATAAAGAACAATTGCAAGAGAAACTTATAGAGAATGGTATCCATTTCCATTTGGCATTTACTTGCTTTTAGAAAGGAAACTTGAATTAATTAAAACCCCAGTTAAGAGTATAATTAATGGATTAATTAAATTATTATTTTCTTAAAAAGATGATCTAGAAAGGCATAAATCTTCCCATTCCATTTACAGCAGCAGGCACCCTCCCTCAACACTAGTCAAGATTCTGCATACATATGACATGCCTCGTATATTTCGTTTAATTAATAATAATTAAGATAACTAATTAAGAAAGAATGAGGTGATTGTACTCCATCATGGGCTGACTGTGCTTGATAATACATGGATGTACTTAGAAAAAGAGAAAGGGTGTTTATGGCAAACTTTGGAAGATAAAGGGGTTTTAAAAAAATATTTAAGGACTGATTACAAATACACCCTACCTATTGTTTTGCTGTCCCCCATTAATCTTTAATTAGGATATTATTTTCAATGGCCCATTAACAGAATAAACCATCTTCAAATTTTGAACCATGGTTGGGCTATTGAAGCCCAAATTAGTTTGGAGGTCTAAGCATAAATTGAATTATCTTTCTTTTCTCCTTCATATTTTCTTGCTCTCTTTCGAGAAGGTAAACTTTTGCATCAATATTATGCAAATTGGCTTTGCAATAGCATAAATGGTTTAGAAGACTGGCAGTTTGGATTTTGTGCCACAGAAGATAGGCTTCAATTATTGGACAATTAAGGATAATTAACCCTCTTAAAGTATCTATTTTTCACCCTAAATTGCTAATCCAAAATTCAATAACTTCTTTTTATTTTTATTTTTATTTTTATTTTTTGGGCATGTATTCGACTCTAATTTTTCCAATTAAGTGCTCAAATTATGTGTTTGATTATGATTTTGAAATGAATCAATGTTAAATAATAATTAGTCAAATCCAATCCAAGATCCCTTTGTTGGAGAGAGATGTTACCCATCTCTTGTAATCAAATGAATCTAGATATAAATTTTTTTTTTAAAAAAATGAATGATAAAGATTGAGAAAATGTTAGCTTACCACAAGATTATTAATTAATCAATTTTAAGTATGGAGACAAAGGGTTACCATTGGTTTGTGGAGGTTGCTTCTTTCAATTGGACGATGAATAAACAAGTAAATAAAGACATCATATTTTTATACAATATGACCACAAATGTTGCAATCATTGAAAATAGTAAGCAACATCTTATTTTTATACAATATCTTATATATGTTTCTTTTTATATTATGTGCATAGCCGAAAGAGAGAGTCCATCCAAAACACAATGTCTAAATCAAACTGTTGTTTTTTCTCCTCCATTGATAAACGAGAAGTTCTTGTTACACGTTGTTGCAATTTGCAAACACATAGCGTATGCAGCCAAAAATGACAATAATTTATACATAATATATAAAAATTATTAATGAATTAATTGATGTCATGATCATCAAGAAACATATACGTTAATGTTGATGCTGTAAAACATGGAAATTGAATCAATTAAAATATACAAGCACCATTCAGAAATATCCAGGACATATACCGTCAAGCATCGATCATATTATATAATTTTAAAGCCGGCATTTATGATTTATCTACACCTACTGTATGTTCTTGTTTGCTTTCAGACAAATTCGTATGGATGTAACTGTATATCTTTAATGTATATTATTATTTTTTTCATTTTTGTTGGAAAAAAAATTCTGAGAAGAGAAAAATGTGTTCATTTAGCTTAATTTTAAAGTGTTTTTAGGGGGCTGGAGGGCCTCCATAATAGTTTATATATGTACGTTCACATCTTTTAGTTTGTTTTTCTAAATTTTTATATTGCATCGAAACTGATCTGAATTGCTCACCAACGAATTGCTCTAACCACTTTTTCATAATTTTCTTTTTTCTCCTTGTTTATTGCATTTGTTTGCTTTCTTTTAAGTGCTTGAAGATGCTCAATACATGGACATCGCTAATGTGAGTGTTCTATCGTCAGCCCTTTGGATGTGGTTCCCTCCGATTGTCGGAACCTTTTCAATGTATATATAATGCACTCCCTTGTGTATTTTTCAATATAAAGGGATCCAATCAAGCAGTTTTCATGAACAAAAGAAATTTTAATATTAATTACAAATTCTAATGAGACGTTAAGGATGGTTGGCTCTCTCATTTATGCTATAAACACTTGAGCACCTTCTGAAGATGTTGCTTTTCTTCACTGCATAAGGTCTTGTTGGCACAATGTAGTGATGATGTCAATTACCCTCTGATTTTGTACTATATGTGGTTGGGCTTGGTTCTCTGATAATGCCTGTCAAAATGCAACCTATAAGTTGTCTTGAATTAATTACCATTTCTAGTAGCCATATTAGAGACTTGGTGGTTTCTACCCACATTATTTGTCCAGCTACACACAAATATATTCGCATATACATATATAACTATATGAATAGGGCAAGTGCTAGATTGTCAATTTACTGTTCTAATTCACTATGACCTCTTTAAAACCCAAACAATATTTATCTTCCTTATCCTTTTGGTTAAGTTCTCTTGAATGTTAAATAAATAAATAAAATTATTTAAAGATGTTTAATGAAGTTTTACAAAAATTGCTTTAATTAATGATTCATTATTAATGAATTTTGAATGTATGTTGTCATTTTTGTTACAGACTAAAGTTAGAAGAGGAGAATGGAGCATTGGGAACAATTATAAAGGGACAAGGAAAATGATAAATTGTGTTGAATTTGTATTGTATTATCATAGAGCTGTTGAAATTAGTTGTATTTATAATGTGGTTGTTAAACTAAATTTAGTTGTTGAGCTATGTGTCGGGTATAGATACATCGTTGCAAAGGAATTTGAAACTATTGTACCATGCGTTGAATGTGCACAATTTTATTTAGAATTTTGAAAAAAAATTCAGCTAGATTAAATGTTACAGACATTAATATTAACGATGAAAGCGATAAAGTCATGAATTGTGACATAAAGAAATTAGCACTTGGTAACATTCAAATATAATATTATTAAGGAGTGATATATTTGTTATAAGAACGCTTGACAGAAATTCTGTGATGATTGTGAAAAACAGTAATGAATTTATGAATGGGACTGCAGATCATTTTTCTGGTAGAGAGAGAGAACTTGAGAATTTGTGGGGACTACAGAGCATCACATCTGCCTCGTGACGACACATTAGATATTGGACCGGTCAGCACTCAGCAGATGCCCTTCTTCTTCCTAGACTCCAATCCACGAGAAAGCTGAAGATACTAGATAGTCAGTCCAGTTTCCCTCCTCCCAATTAATATTTTGTACTTGTCACTAACTAATAATACAAATCCTCCTATCAATTAATTAATTAATTAATGGTGAGTTCTACTTCAAACATATTTGTTTTAATTGTGTTTGTTAAATAATGTTTTAAGATTCATGAATGTGAGCCAAACCCATCGATCATGAACCTGACTTGTATTGCCCATCCTGCGACTTTTATGTAATTCACATCTTACGTGGCAATTACCTATTTTTAAGGACTTCACATCTTACGCGACAATAACATAACACAGTGATAATTTTTTATTAAGATTTAAAGTGTTGGAGGGTTTACATATGAAAATTTTAATCTAATTTAATACCAAATATTGCGAGTAGAACATTTACCATCGATCTTAAATAGTAGTTTATTTGGTATTACTAACTACTTGCTTTTATAAATTCAAAATTGATTCATATTCTATCCGATGTAGATATCATACTAAGCTACCTAGCTATATGAGCATCCTGAATTCAATTATATTTATTTTGTATGAAAGAAAGAGTATCAGTAAATTATATGGGTAAATGCATGCAAGAGCAAGGCCATTTATATGTTGATAGGCTGCAAATGTTTAGATTGATCATGGGTTCCGATTGTTTCTATTTAAGAAGGCATAAATGGATCTTTAGCAATTTTTCTCCTACGATGGAATTTCAGTTCAATAAAAAGTCATTAGATGAAATCACTATTTCATTTTTGTGGCGAAGTTAGCTAGCTAATATATATGTACATAAATAATAGCCAATTTATTATTTTAGTATTAGCTAATCACCCTCTCAGAACACTTCACCTTTAATTCCAGCTATCTCTAGTAACTGAATAATAAATCAGAAGCTGTAATCATAATTACAAGACATGTTAATCGTTGGGTGACAAATAAAACCAAGGGTAAATTTAATAGTTCAGTCTATTATATAAAGCATTTCCGCCTAAGCTTAGGATGTCATATAACAAACACAAATACAGGTGCATGATGATTGGCGATGGCAAAAGATTGTTATTTTTGCTTAGGAAAAGGTCCAGTATCTGGTTTTGTTTTAATTCAATTCGTCTAGCATTTCAGAGAAGTTTGGCCTCTTGTATATATTGCTTATACAGTGTCTGCTGCTGCTATGATTGCTGGGAGAATGTGATTTTTTAAAACATATTGAAGATGAATTCTTCAAAAACCTAGCAGCTACTATGGATGACATACAAACTTTGATTTCGTTAACTCATTACAATCAACCCTAGCTATGATATAAACCCTAGAAAAATCATCCTAAACAATTTAAAAATTCCAATAATATTCCATCAAATTAGATGAAAAATATTGGAACATATATTATGAACAGCCTGCACGCCAACTATATATGAGGGATTTGATAATAAGTTCTGGAGTTCTGCTTAGTTTGTTTGCATTTTGCATTTGCTCTTTGCCTAAAAAAAATTACCTTGTTTCACCTACCCAGGTTCCGTTGTAATTAAAGTTACCTGTTCGCTCTCAAGAAAGAGCATCATTACACTTATTGGTTCAAAAATTAAAGATAAAAAAAGAAAGAAAAAAGAAATTGTTGATTGGTTTTAGAAAATTAGGTTAAACTTTCTTTCTGTCTTTCACATTGGATGGGAGAAGATGATGTGTACTCCACGATTAGAGCACTGCTGAATTGAATTGAATTTGAGCATCAATAACTCGTGGACTTGAAAGAAAAGCTAACATGTTCTTTGATTTCTCTTGGATGATGTTTGCTGAATGCTCCAACCACCAAAGCCTAGCAATTAAGTTTATGGTCTAATTTAATATTGATTAGTGGAGTTAATGGGCGGTCTACATTTCATTAATGTAGAGTTAGTGGATTCCCTTTTCGAATTATTGTTGTCAACATGGCTTCTCGCAGTCTCAAAGAAAACAATTAGTAGTCGCAAGTACAAGTGGCAGTAGGGTGCCAACACTTGTAAAGGCAAAAGAGAGAATATATATGTTTTTATTCAATTCGTCTTAGAGGATTATTAATAATTTTTAATTAGAGCGATAATATAATTATTGAACCCAACGGGGTCCATTGATTTTGTGACTTTAGCGTTGGAATGTTGTATTCAATATCCAACTTGTTATTAATTTTATATTAAGATTTATTAACTGTGACACGTGAATTCATGTGAAGAGGGTCCTTCATGTTGCTAAATCTTCGGATTCTTTTAGTGCAAATTGTCATTAAGCCTCATTTTAAAGGAGTTAATCAAAGTAATTTAATACTGTTAAGAATATTAAACTTTTACTAAACTTTTCTTTTTAGCAGTGTCATTAATTAATAGGACTGAAAAGGTAATAGCTAAAGCAGCAATTCACTAGAACTTTGGAGACAAGTTGTTGAATGAATGAATTCGTATTTCATTTCTCAAAGACATCGTGGTTTTATTATTAATTTCACTTGAAATCTGCAAAACAATCCAGGCAAAAAAACATGTACAGAATTCAATCCACGTCGTGAATGTCATATCTTGCAGCTGCAGGATAGTGTTTAAAAATATAATATATTAGACACACTATTCGATTAATGATTGAAGTTATGATAATTTTTCTTTTTCTACGAAAAAACTAATCTCTGTAATAAATGTTGATATATCAGTTCTATCTTATAGAACATGTAGATTACAGATGGGCAGATGCATTCACATGCTTGAAAGAGGCAGTGTATTCATTATTTGTGCAGTGTAAAGGCAAAGCTAAGCTTGCATTTTTCAAGTGCTTTTTGGGAAGGAGCATATGGTAGTTCTTTGAAGGAAAAATATGAGAAGACCACATATCAAATTTCATTTTCATATTCGAAATATATAGGTAGTGAGTTTTTTTTTTCTTAATTATTAAGGGTAATATTTAAATTTTTATTAATGGTAATATTTAAATAATAATATTTAACTAGTCTTTAGCTTTAAACTTAAATTTTAAAGTTAAATAAATACTTAACATGCTATCAAATTATTAAATTTGATCTTACAATTAATATTGTGCTCGAATACCCAACAAATAGTATTGATTAATTAGAAAGTATAATGATGCATATTACATGGTGTCAAAGCAAGTGAAATATATTTCAAATTTCGGTATGAAATTAAATTACTAATATTTACATTACTTCAAATTAACTAATAGGGCAAGGTTAGGGTGTGTGTGTGTATATATTATAGACAGAGAATCTAGGCATTTACTAATATGATAATCAATATTCAAATAGTACTAGCTAATAATATTTTGTTTCATATAAATAAAACTTCTTAGGCTGAAAAATGACGAAATTTTCCAAATTTGATAGCATCCCAAATTAAATATGATCTTAGTCCAACTTATCACATTCACTTTTATCATTAGGGAATGGATGGCACCTTTATCATTCAACAAAATGACTATTTCTAAGATTTAGGAGTATTAGTACTTGAGAATTCAGTGTATACACATAATTTACACATGTGTGTGTGGATTATGATCCAGAGTCCCAATTTTTTACACAATTTATATACTATTAGAAGTATTTGAATGGTTGATATTGTATTTTACATATGCATTAATTATAATGTATTGACTACACATATTAAATTTAATCTCAACCATTGAAAGTGCATTGATTTAATGGTTGAGAAATTAGAATAAAAAATTGTTTAAAGTTAAGGGACTCCCAATTATATACACACACATAGGGTTAAGATTAATAATTCATATTTTTTACACAATTTCTTATACTATTTATATACCATTGGATTAATACCAATAAAATGATTGATATTTTATTTCATGAGTGCATTAATTATAATATATTAATTACACATGTTAGATTGAATATTAACTATTGAGAGTGCACTGATTTTATAGTTGAAAAATTAGTGTAAAGTTATAGGTAGGATTAGTAGCCCCCTAAAATTATACAAGTTACATCAATTCTTAATATTTAGATTAATAATTTATTAAGGGTCATAATTAAATAAAATAAATGCTTAAAATATATTAATTATGGTCATTAATGCCTTCTATTTTTAAATCTCCTCTATTTTTTTTAATATGAAATTATGCAAATCTCTTATTTTTACACCAAACCTTCTTTTTAATTTGATTATATGTATAATTTATTGATTTAAATTCTAATATTAAAATAATATCTTTTAATAAAATTAAATAATATCATAATAAAGAATGTCAAAAAAATATTAACTTTTAGAATTTTAAGTATGCAATAATGTATTATAATGTATGTAAATCTCTTGTAGAGTGATAAGAACAATAAGAATTAAATGATTGAAAGATAAAAAGAAAAATATTTTAATTAATTATTAAGAAAAAAGAAGAGAAAAAAAAAAGAGAGGAGTAAAAATAAAAGACATTAATGACCCTAATTATTTTATTTAATATTAACTCTTAATAAATTGTTAACCTAAAAGTTGAAATTTAATGTAAAAAATTTCTGTAATTTTAGAACTGATACAATTTGATATAATTTTAGATGGTTGTTAATCCAATATATATGAGTTAGGATCAAGAGCTACATTTTTTTACACCATTTATATTCTATTGGATTAATTATATTTAAATAGTTGATATTTTATTTCAGATATGCATTAATTAGGATGTACTAATTACGCATATTAGATTTAATATCAACCATTGAAAATGTATTGATGTAATAATTGAGAAATTTGTGTAAAAATTTGTGTAAAGTTAAGGGATTGACGATCTTTCTCTTATTGCGCAATCACGAGAATTGCCAATGCCCATCTTTTGGGTCTCCCATAACAATTAACCGAAAAGTTCTTCTCTTATAAAATAGGATATATATGTACCCTTGCAAGGATTAGCCCAAAATGTTAAAGGCTAAAAAAAGAAAAATAAATAAAGAAAGAAGAATAAGAAGAAGAAGATGAAGTGTGGCAACTGTAATAAATTGGGAAAATAAGGACACAGAGGTATATATATTCAAGTTAGAGCTTATGGGTGAAAGGAGAAAATGACCCCAAAAACCCATTAATCTATTCCATGTTTCGTTTGATACTCTTTTTAAGCTAAAAACCTTAGCTATTAAGAGAGGTAAATGATGATGACATAACAAAACACTGCAAAAGGATTTGAAACAATTATTTAATTAATATATAAAAACTTTACCTTTGTTACAAGGGCATACAATGCAAATCAATGGGCAATAGCAAATACTTTCCCTGCTCAATTTAATTTAATTTAATTAACTGTGATATTGTTTAATCCCCAAATGAAAAACAATTAAAATCTAGGAACAAGAGTAAGGACAGAGAATCCTCCCTTCTGCCAAAAGATCGGTCTTCCAAGAAAAAACTTTGATCAAATTTTTTATGCGACAAATATCTTATTTGCAGTGAGGCTATTCACTACTACACGTGGGAGGGAGAAGTAATCCAAGTGTCTGCAATTGGACTTCTCAAGATGCTTTGGCAGTGAAAAGAGCCATGCTGCAATACAAGAAGCTATGCTTTGGCACACCAGACATGTGGGGCTATTACATTGCATTGCCCTTGCAGCAAGAAATACATTGCATGCTCCATTCAACCAAAATGAAATATAAGAAAGGGAGTATCTTTTACGATATATTGATCGATTGTTTACCATTTGTTTTAATACATAGCTAGTACTATTTCTTTGCAAATTATAGAGTACTTCTGTGTCTTGTGATTCATATTTTGATTCTGGTATTTTTATAAGAATACTTAGAAACAATTTAAAGATTTTTTTTCTACTCTAATATAAATGAATTTTTTATTATTTGTTTGTAACTGCTTGTCTGGTAATTTAAATGGATTATGATTATCTTCTAATCTTTTTTATCATTGACTTTAATAAATATTAATATATGACATAATTAATAATGAACGATCCAGATTATATTTTGATATTTTTAATTTATATTATAAAATATAAAATTAATTTGTAAATTTTATCAAAATATAAATTTAATCATTTATTATTAATTATGTGACGTGTCAACATTTGCTTAAAAATCAACGATAAAAAATATAATAAAGTAATCATAATTTTATTTAAATATGATTGCTTAGAAATAATAAACAAATCGATAGCTACTTATAAACTATTATAGAATTAAACAATAATTAGTTACAATTTCTTTAAAGAAAAGAGTAAACAATACCACTGAACTAGCCATTTCCAAAATGCACAGCAATAGATCAAGATGGAGCTGATCTTCTAATGATAAGACAATCATAAATACATTGATTAATACATGAAGAGATCATCTTTATTTGCCTATCAAATTTATAATACCTTTCCTATTATGTTCAGCGCATTTTCTTCCTTTGAACGACTTAAATTCAATTTGATGCAAATTATGCAAATTCCAGCCAAACTTCAGCAATCCAGTTTGACATACATTTAGTCTACAAATTAATCTGAAACTACAAAGCAGGTCCTAGAATCATCAGCTGATACGCTCTACTCATTGTTCATTGCTCAGAGTAAAAGTAAGTAGCTAGAGCTTAAAACAGACACGAATATTGTATTGTCTATCAGCAAAGCAAAATCCCAGAAGTTTTATATACTCAAGTCTTATCTGTTTGATATAAACTATGATCCACTTTGCATATATCAAGATATATATATATATATATATATTGTAAAATTTTCAATCCCTAAAAAACTGCAAAAGAAAAACTCAAGATGAACAATTAATAATACTTATATTAGAAACCAGAAAACAATTAAAAAGAAACTGATCTTCTTTTTTTTATTGGAAACACAAATATGAAGCGAAACAAAGAAAGTTTTAATGTGCATTGGAAACCATGGTTTCTCTTCTCTTCTCTTCTCTTCTCTTCTCTACCTCTCAATCCTGCTCTTTCTATCTTCTTCTCAAGTCTCTATCTTTCAATACAGCAAAACCTAATTAAAGATTCACCCAAACGATCTCAACTATATTTATCTAGTAAGGCGGCCGCGCGTGAGCCCAAGCATATGCCTCATGTAACTGACCACCATTTGGGAGTAGATTCGGTGCCATATTATAAACTGGAAGTGATGAAGGATCCAGCAGCCCAGTCTGCTCCCCACTACTCCCAATTTGTGGCGGCGAATTATTAGCAGTCCCTTGGATCTGTCCTTGACCTGTCTCTTCTTCATCTTCTAAAGGCAATCTCTCATAAGTGGCATTAGCAAAAGTGGCAGCTATCACCATCACAGGCCCTGCAGCCACCAGCTGCCCCACGACACTGCCTCCAACCACCTGTCCCTGGCCGCCGGCCAAGTACACGGTGAGGCCGGTTGATCCAGGAGGGGCTGGTCCGGGCAGAAATGCCCCGGTCAGGGACAAAATTTCAAACCTACCATGAAGTGCCACCACGGCACCAGGTGCTGCCGGTTGCCTCAGCGTCACGTTTGCCACGGAGCCACTGCCGCTTAGAACGCAAACGCCACGCAGCCGCCTTCTTGCAAATTGGGCTACACTTTCTGCAACATCAGCGCCACCAGCGACCTCCATAACATGGCTTCGGAGTGCGTTAGGGCTATCCCGGGTCACAAAAATTGGTGGTTTGGGCTTGTTTTTGGATCCGGGAGGCCGGCCTCGGGGTCTTCGGTTACCAACTTCAACCGCACCCTCTTTAGGCTCATCTCCTGTTTCTCTGTCTTCGTCGTCGTTGCTTCTGTTATCGCTAGTGTCATTCATAGAAATTTCAAGATCGCGTTTGTTTAGGATCGGTGAATTGGCTGCCGGGTCCATGCCCGGCAAGCCCACTTGACTGGTCCACCAAGGATTAGCCAGGCTTGCAAATTGAGGCAACACAAGTAGAGAAGAAGATGCAAGAACTTTGTTGACCTTGTTTTAAGGGTTTGAGTTTTAATTTCCTTGTTTCTTCTTCACAACTTGAGGGTTTGAGATCAGAAAGTCAAAGCTAAAACTAAACAAGAAGCAAAATATTTTCTGTGCAAACAAGGATTGTTGTATGCTACTGTACTCAGCCTTTCACAGATTTTGAAGGGAAGGGAGAGAGAGAGAGTATATGCAGAAGCTGATTAGAAAAACTACGAAAGAGAGGTAGTGTGAAGAGAGAATTAGATGCAAATTGCTAATGGAATCAAGTAAAGGAAGAAAAGAAAAGAGCTCTTTAATTAGCAGGTGAAGAAGAATCTAAAGATTAACAACGCAAGCAGAAGTGATCTCAATGGAGAGAACAAAGAACAGATGCAAAACCCTTGATAGAATCAATTGCAAAACACAAACAACAGACAGAGAGAGAAAATATTACAGTATTTAAAAGAAGTGACTAAAGAACAACAAATTGATAATTTTTTTTTTTCTCTTTCCTTGTATTTATGTACGTCTTAGCTAGCTAGCTCTGTGTTTGTGTTGTGATTAAGGGAGGTAAGTTTTTGCTTTTCTTGATAATTTACCATTATATATCTCTAAATTAAGTCCCCAAATAAGCTCTCCTTTTAGAGGTCTTTGAAATTAGGGTTTCGTGGGGTCGCGTGCGAGTGGGCAGGTGGGAAGCACGTCGTTTTCTCGTGCCCCGACGTGTCAATTTGTAAATATCAGAGAGAGAGAAAGAGAGAGCTACAATATTTCGGGGACCTAGTATTACTGCTAGTAGTTGCTCACAATATTTCAATGCATTTCCTTCGCAGTTTGGACATAATCTTGTTTCAAATCTCAACATTTTCGGATTTGCCCGAAGTCTTTGTCCACGGTTTCAATTATTTCCGTCAACCTAATTAAATTAATCCTGAATAATGCCGTACTATTGTTTCAGTGAAACTTGTAAGAAGTTAAGAAGCAAGTTGTTAAGAATTTGAAGCTTAGGCAACAATTAATGTCAAGTTCATTGCATATTGTCTATTTGTCACTACTCGTATATAATAACAGAAGGGTATATGATTTTCCAGTGCGATAACGTATTAACAGTTGATTTAGCTCGATGACAGTGGATTAAGTGTTGGTTACAAGGGTTGTGGTGATAATTATAATAATAGTGTAATAATAGTTTGCTATGTGACAATCTCATAGGATCTGGATACAGTGATGAAATCTGTGTCCTGATTTAATCATATTCATATTAAAACTATTTAAAACTATTGCACATGTTATAAATGTTCTATTTAAATTATATAAACTTGAGTTGAAGAATCATATTCTATGATATGGGATTTATTAGAGGTTAATTTTATAATGAAATCAACGTTCACGTTAAAAGCTGGACTAATAAATAATAATAAAAATCGATTAACGAACAGAATATAAAATGAAAATACATTATTAATATATATATATATATATATATATGGAAGCACTTATAAAATAGAGGGAGAGAGAGCATTAGTTTTCTAGGCAAGTAAAATGTGTAAGTATATTAAAATAAAATGTAGTACTTTTGTGATATTAGCATAGGTGGAGATCAGATCTAAGATTACAGGAATTTACAGCAATTGTTAATACACACACACACACACACTATTTTAAATAAATAAATAATTATCATAAGAAATTAAAGTTTAATTTTAAATTACCATAAAAATTAACAGTCCTAAACGAAGTATTTTCATTTTATAGGTCAAAATGCAAAGCTAAAAGCTTAGCGTACAAAATGAGAATTAAGGGAGTGGGACATTTTGTTTGGGGCTTTAATCTTGTAAATCATCTGTTGTGAGTAAGGCAGTCTAAATTTGGAATCAAATAAAATCATGAAGAGGGATCATGAGGTATCATATAATAGTTTTACTTTGGGGAAAAAAGAGAGGTTAATTTGTCACAAAACGTAATCTCAATTTGCTCATGCATCTCCGCAGTTAATGACTCAGATTCTTCTATAATTTTTCTCTTTGCTCCACAATTGATTCTACCAGGAATTCTAGCATTAAATTTCTTTCGCTGGATACATGAACATGAAAAGGAGTTCATATACGACAACAATTCTTCCCTTCAAACTTTAATACATTGTTAATCATTGAGCATCAAAGGTATGTGAATTCTTGTAATTGCAACAGATAATCCAATCACCATTAGAGAGTTGCCACTGCTATGCTAATTTCATATCATAAATGACAATTAATTTCTAAACCTGTAATAGTGTAACATCAATTTAAAGCCAATACAGTGCAGTTAAATTTTTTCCTTGTAGTTTTCATTGGACCAAATGAACATGGGATCGGCTCCTTGTATTTTCTTCATTCTTGAGAAGCCTGAGGATATTTAATTATGGTCATTAATTCTAATTATAAGGTTATGGTTATAGAGTAGCAATTGATTATAGCAAAACAAGCTAAAATTTAACAAATTAACATCATGGTGATACTGTTGTTGAATCAGAGAACTTTCATATTTGAGTAAGTGTATGGTCTTCGGAAAACTTGGCTTCAATATTGAATTTAAGATAATATATATATATATATATA
>JAXCLQ010000007.1:7781714-7795584 GCA_035584115.1 Cedrela odorata
AGAATAAAAGAAAGTAAAGAATTTGTTAATTTCTATTACTTTTAAGCTCAAGTAACTTTAAATTAATAGTGGATAAACATAGATTAAGTTGTTTGTAATATTTTTTAAACTTTAAAAGTTGAATTTGTATAATAAATTTAAAAAATAAATAAATTATTTAACTTTAAATTTTAAATTTTTTATATCTATAATAATTCAAACTTAATTTTCTTAGCTTCAGCTTCCGTTACTTTAAGAAAGTTTACATTGAAATATTAGTTTTTTTTTTTTGTGAAAATAAAAACATCCTCAATAAGATATTAAGATAAAAAAAAAATTAAAAAAATTAAAATAAAGATAGTTGACAAGTATATAAGTTAATGATTAAAAAATACATAATAAATTAAATTTGATGTTAAGTTAAGGTTTAGAGTGATGATATTAGAATTCTTTTAAATTTTATTTATTTATCTTGTAAAATATATATTAAATATCATTATCCCCAATTAATTTTTAAAATAATCTTACTTGTTTTGTTTTTACATAAACCCCGTTTTTATTTAATTCAAACATCGTGCAACAATATTCTTTTACATAAGCTCTATTATTGTTATTATTACTTCTTTTTATTATTGTTCAAATATCATAATTAATTCAAACTTAGGTTAACAATACTTTTATTGTTCATAAAATTGTAGATTAAAATACATTATTTTTCTCTAAATTTTTTAATTTTCAATAAATACATGGTAGAATAACTATCTTTCAACAAATTATAAAAAAAAAAGTGAAAAATTTACCAACATAACTATGTAATTTTTTTTAAAAAATATTTATTTTGAGTGAAGTTAAAATTAATAATTTTTTTAAAAATTTATTAAAAAGAAGATATTTAAATTTGCTAAACAAAAGAATAAAACTAGTAATTTTGTGAAAGGCATGTTTAAGTAAAAATGAAAAGAGAAAATATATTTTTTTCAAAAAAATATTTTTAATTTAAGAAATATATATATTTTTTAAGTAATTAAAGCAGAAATCAAGTCAAACATAGCCTTGTCATGTACAGCAGTCCATACAGTGCTGTAATATTATCTTTATTTAATGTCTTTTTTCAAGTAGACGTCTTTCAACGTCTCTTCTGAGAGTACTCAAATATGTGATCAAGGTCAAAATAAAATTAATATCGAACAGAATGTGCACGTTAGAGAAACGAGGCAACCTTTTTGTCCTAACCATAACCGGTTCCTCCGACCAAGATGAGCACCGGTTCGGCCCATCTGTCATCGATTCCATCCTCTCCGCTCTTTCTCAAGCCAAAGCCCAAGCCGCCCCCGGCTCCGCGCTTTTGACCACATCTAATGGCAAATTCTTTTCCAACGGGTTCGACCTCGCCTGGGCTCAAGCCGCTGGATCAAGAACCGGCGCCCGAGAACGGCTACACGACATGGTCGAGGCTTTCAAGCTGGTTGTAGCTGCGATGCTCTCTTTGCCTATGCCTACCGTAGCCGCCGTCAATGGTCACGCTGCTGCCGCTGGGTTCGTGCTGGTTCTCAGCCATGATTACGTCATCATGAGGCGCGATAAAGGCGTGCTGTACATGAGCGAAGTGGATATCGGGCTCACTTTGCCGGATTATTTCGCGGCTCTGTTTCGATCTAAGGTAGGCTCGGCTACGGCTCGGCGCGATATCTTGTTAAGGGCGAAGAAGATCAAGGGAGAGGAGGCAGTAAAGATGGGAATCGTGGAGGCGGCGTATGATAGCGCGGAAGAGGTGGCTGAGGCTAGCATGCGCATGGGGAAGCAATTGGCAGGCAAGAAGTGGGATGGTGGGGTGTATGCAGAGGTGAGGAAGAGTTTGTACCCGGACATATGTGGCTTGCTGGGATTGGATGTTAAAGCTGTTGTTGCCAATTCTAACCTTTGATCGTCAAAGTTTGTTTGTGTTTGCGTTAAATTTACTTCTCCTATTGAATAATGATTCATACCCAAGAATCTGATATTTGTATAATAATTAAAGGTTTTAAGTTATGGCATTATGTTTTCTTTGTATTTGCTTGATTAGAGAATTCGTGTTTTCAGACTTTCATCCATTTCTTGATAAATTTATTCAGAGAGTATGGAGCCTGTGAGAAGATGTGGGTGGCCACCAGCAGTTTGAACTTGGTTTGGCAGCTTACGATCTTATAGTTAAAATATTGGGAACGGGAAGGTGAAGGGGACTTCGATATATGGTACCATTTGCAGCATATTATAAGAATTAGCCGGAATCCGGATACAATTTATAAGAATCCAAATACGATTCTCCTAGCATTAGTCAATGTCCATGTAAGACCTTCATAATTTGATAGCACATTTATTCAGTGTTAGGTATATTGCATTGTGTTTCTAGGATTGGGATCGTTGGTGAAGAAGAGAGAGAGAACTGGAATAGGAAAATCTTTGAAAGGATGCTATTTTATTACAGCACTTGATAAAACCATCGTAAATATAAAAGCTTACAAAGCTGTAAAACGTTTTCAGTTCCCAGTTACCATCAAGTTTCTGGTCAGGGTATCTGCTGTGGAGTGGAGGCAGGTAAATCAATCGAGGAAAAGGGCTCAACGGATTCTCAACACATTGATCTTGCATTGCAAACGAATTAGCATAAGTTTAAGAATTTTCACCATATATTTTTCAAGCTTGAATGAGTTATGCTAAAGAATTGCTAAAGAATTTGTACCTTTGCGACTCGTTTGAAAATACTAGAGAGCACGAAAAGACAACCAGCCATTTAGTAGCTGTACAATATATGTTCTTGTTCCGCAAAATAAACCAAACAAAAACAAAATCTCTCGAAAAGTTGCCTTTCAGGAAGTTGCCCATTTAACAGGAAACTACAACCTTTGAGATGTAGCATGAATTAGAGCGGTACATCTTGTCTAACCTTTCAGGAATTTATGTGACACATTGCTTGTGCTTGAAGAAAATAGGAATCCTTGTATTTTCTGCTACTTCCAATGTGAATCCCATTGGGAGTCCAGTCCTCGCAATGAATCCAGGCATCCCTACCAAAGTCTAGAATTCCAAGGATCTTTCAAAAATAAAAAAAAAGATAAAGAGCTACATCAGCAATAGCAGAAGTGAAACCAGTAAAAAAAAAATCACTAACTACAGCAATCGGGGCCTCCAATAGGTATTTGCAAGCAAAACAAAAGAGTTAATTAGTTCAATATGATTATTGCGACCCCCAGACAACTGAATTCACTCAACTACAGACGAATGGCCATCATACAGGTGACAGACCAGAGCAAGAAGGTTTCACAAGCAGGAAAATTCCTGTAGGATATGATGGTTGCATTTTGGGCAACAGAGCCCATGAATATAGTATCCAAACTTTCTAACTATAATGGTATCAGG
Organism: Cedrela odorata; assembly: GCA_035584115.1. NCBI lineage: Eukaryota > Viridiplantae > Streptophyta > Magnoliopsida > Sapindales > Meliaceae > Cedrela > Cedrela odorata. The sequence goes on from JAXCLQ010000007.1 coordinate 7,785,090, forward strand.
AGGGAATACCTCTAGCTTATAGCTACTACGGTTGCAGGTTGACAATCCCATACATTAAATATATCATACAGTAAAATTCATGTCACTTGTGTTGCAAATGATATAGCATAATAGCAAAAACTGATACACACAACACATCCACACAAAAATACCAAATATATAAGATAATTGACAGCTGTCTGGTTTAAACAATGGAAACTTTGTCCATCTGCTAAAGCAGAAGAGAAGTAATCAAACTGTAAAAAAGTAACACAACTACGTTCAAATTGACAACAAAAATCAATCCAAGATATGGTATACAACAACATAATATAACGGTTATGATTGCAATACCTATTTCAATACACAGAGGTTAAACAATGTCAAAATCTAACATCCACAACTGAAGAAAAGCAAGACAAGAAACAGTAGTAAGGTAAATGTAGAATCACCAATGGCCAAAACCCTATAAAATGTACAAACTATTTTTGTTTTACTCATTCAGTAAGAGTATTATTTACCATATGTGCATGTAGAATCACTGGTGACTAAACCCCAATGATGTGTAAAAGATCAAAAAATTCAGATTCTACTAGACTTTTACTTATCATATGTGCATGTAAACTCTTTGACGGCCTCAACTCTATCATGTGTGTAAAACTAGAATTTATCATTCCCATTAGTAACTCTCACAATTGTACATCAGAGGCAACAATAGTGTCCGAAACTCCCCTTAATAGAAAGATATCAACACATCAGATGAAAGACCCAGGAAGAGTTAAGTAAAAGCCCACTTTCTAGTAGAAAGTTTAAATCATAATTATGAAAGTAAAAGGAAGAAACAAGGTTCATTGCATATTTGCATAGGCCAAACGTTGTAAATAAGAAGTAAATGCTAAACATCCGCAAATCATGATGTGCAACCAGAGCAAATTTCATATTGAATTATTTAAGCAGAACCAAAGAACAAGCGTGATATCAACCTCATCATGAAAAAGCAAATATCCATAAACTAACCTCAACCAAATCCATGGATTCATTTGAAGGAATTGGATGCAAAGCTCTGCAAGCGGAAAGTGAAAATGTGGCTTATCAAGTAATCGTTAGACTGTCAAGGTCTGCCAAGCAATTGAATGAATGCATCATGGTAGATCGAAAATATTTTCTTGCTAGTTGTTTTGACAATAAGCAATTTAGTACTAGAATCTCAATAGAAGAGTTATATCTATATTATACTCTGGTGATTATGCCAATCAATTAAAGCACATTGAATATTAAATCCTCCTGAAAGTTCCAATAGTCGACACACAAGTATGAAATTCAATCAAATAGAATATGAATAAACCTACCATTTACAAGGTGACTCCCACAATATCAGGATTAATATAAGATAGAGAGTAGCTATGGTCCAAGGTGCAACATGATCCAGTTAAAATATTTACAGTAATGGCACTAGATAAATCTGGTACACCAACTTATGCACACAACATAAAACTAAACCAACTAATTATCCAAGCTGCTAGGCTGCTAAAACTGAAACTATAACAAGTCTACCAGTTCTGTGTGTTCAGTATACATTCACCACCCTAAGTTATTGATTGAAAGCCCAATAACTCATGCTTATATGACTATTATTCTCAACAATATAGCAATACTAGGCCAAATGAATGAGTTGCATGAGTTTTAATCCTTCCCCTTGAATTAGTGCAGTCCAGAGCAGCACACCAAACACAACTCTACATAGGTTAATGAATCAAGCTTGGTTTCAATTGTCAGTCAGCTGCTCTTAGGTTGAAAATCTCAAGACCAATCCCCTTCAACCTCAAGACCAATCCCCATAACACCTCAAACCACAGCCAGTATAATCTTTAACGTGAACATCAAGATGAAACATACCTCTCCTGCACAGCAGGAATGAGACCACCAGTCAAAACCACTCCACCAATCTAAAGCAAAAAACCATGTCATTCCTTGCACCACACATAAAATATTTAAAATGGGATCTCTCACAATCTACCCTTGATGCCAAAACTTACCAATTGTATGCTACAAAACAATTTTCTCTGAAGGTCAAGACAGCCTGTCAATACAGCACCGAACAATTAAAACTGTTACATGAAGTAGTACATGGTACACAGTGGAAGAAAAACAAAAACCTACCAGTTGAAAGAATGCTATTTGTTACAGCTTCTGTGAGGCCAACCTTCTCTCTCTTTGGCTTAGTTGTTAAAACTGGGTAGCTCTCCCACATTGGTAATCCAATGTTAATGCCAGGAAAGAAGCCATCTGATATGCAGATCTTCTGGGGAATTCTGTATGCCATGTATCTTCTAGCATATCCTCTTAGTCAGTAAACCCAGAGAAGTAAAACCATTTCGGCAATACCAAAGTTAAAAATTTGGCACAAGCATATCACAGTACAAAAAAACTACTTAAGTGATATCACTAACCATGAATGAGGTGGTGGAGGATATGCATCTGGAACCAAAAGCTTTGGGTAAAACAAGCCCATAGGAGGAACCTATTGCAAAAACCACAGGATAGCAGTTTGGGTCAGCCAAATCTGATTGTAGAAGAGACAAAACAAGTTAAATAGATTTTCCTTCCACGAGAAATGCATTAAGAGCAGTTAGCCTTGTCTTATGAGGTCCAGTAGGCATGCCATCCTTGTATGAATGAACTACAGCAACAGCGTCAACCTCCCCTTCCTGTACACAGGAAATATGAAATGATTAAAAAAAAAGAACTATGAAATGCATTTTTTTGAAGAAAGATACAAACATGGGATGATAAAGGTAAACAAATTTGTGAATCAGATACAATAAAGAAACGAAAACTCACTTTAATTTCACAATAAGACTCTTTTAGTTTGTTGAGCATCAACAAGTCCATAGGCTTCATCAAAATGTCTGTACGAATTTGTGGCCATGTCTGGTGATGCCTCTGAGTCCAGAGAAGGCATCTTGATATATCCTGAAAAATATGCTCATAACTTAGTTACATGAAATGAAAAATAATTAGCAAGTAAAAATTATGAAATAATCGTCAGACAATCAAATGATTCATTTATGTCAGTGTGAGAAATATTAGATAGACCCATTTCAGCTGAATTCAACATATGAAAAACTCCAATACAGACATCAATTCAGAGGAAAGACATTCAACAGTTACTTCATGCTTGTCTAATTGGTATATGCCAATCGCTATATTAAGCGTTACACACAGCATTCGTAGCAGAAAAGGGATACACACAGCATGCAGCAAATATAAATATGTATTTCTAAGGAACAGCAAACAACTAAAAAAGAAATGCATTGAAATTTCATTTTAGAATGAATTACAAACAAATAAGTGGGAGGCAAGTGAGGAAAAATGTGGTACTGCATCACAAAAGCGTAATATAAAAATGCCATAACAAATGTGCAATACATGAAACTTTAACCAGTATCCATATGTTCAGAATAGTGGACAATTTGAACAAGATATACATAAGCAAAAAAACCAACTTAAGTAGGAATGTCAAGAGATGACAGAAGCTGGAAAGGACGGTATAAAGTTATACATCATTCGGAGCAAGAAGTGACAACATAACAGAAAGTTTGCTGGGATGGTGAACAGAATCTGGAGGCGAGACATACACTTAAGAACTTGAAAGACTGCAGGTTGGGATGAATTACAGGACAAAAAAACAATGAATGAACCAGTTAACAAAGAAATCCCAGTTGTAACGAAATGTTATAACCCAAGTAAACTTTCCAGTCTGACAAGGTAATTAAAAGATGATTTAAGTGTCATAAATAGTTCAACCAATAGTTATCACATTGCACATATTGTCAAAAGGTGCAATAAAGTTTCAGATAAGCAGTTTACAAGGTGCCGCACAAGCATAGATGCACATTCTATTAAATATGGTAGTAAATTCCAGGATCTAGAATACAAACACAAAAACAACTTTAAAAGGTGTAAATTAACAGTCATAAGCATAAGGAATTTTATCTTCTAGCTCATGCAAAAAAACTCTAGCAAGTTGACAGGGTAAACCAGAATCCACACCTCTCCACCAAAAGATAGAGTCTTCTGTGTATTAGGTAGAGCCACTCCATCCTGGACACCAAAAAAAGTAAGTAGTTGCTAAGAATAAGTGAAAACCTTACTCTCCATAATTTATGCATCACCCGGCTGTGCTTATTCACCGCAGTCAGAAACATGGAAAACTAGGGAAAGGTGGGGAGGAAAAAAATCCCAAAAAAAATTGCTTCTTAGCTTTTTGCTGCATGCTAAAGTTCAAAATAGGGAAAAAAGCATTCTTGGTGACAAAAGCTACATCCTAAAGCAAGAATCCTGTATTGCTGTGGTATTTGTGGAGCCAAAAAAGAGAAGCAGCAGTATCGATTTATTGAAAATGAAATCACAAGAAAAGTAATGTTGGTGTCAAAATGGCATAGTTAGTAGTGGCAGCACCGATGGTGGCACTAAAGGAGGCAGCAACAATGGGGATTGTGGTAGATGGTGGGAGCAGTGATAGAGTTAGCATTGGTGGAGGCAGTGATGATGGCTGATGAAAGTGGCATCAATAGTGCCAATGGAGATGAATATTGCCGGCGAAAATGATTATGGTTGCTTGGTGTCATAGGCCGACTTTCTCTTAGTCGAGATTTAAGCCAATGCGGCACTTACTAGCACAATCAAACTAGCAAGTAAGCCTAAACATGTTAATACACAGCAAGCTCAAATGGGTTAGTTATTTACAAAAGAAATCCAAGAGCAGAAAACAAGTAAGTATCGTAATGCAACACAATTTGAGGTTTTATTGATAAAATACGCATAAACATACAAGCCACAATAGGCTTACAAACATTGCATAAACAAGCATCACTACATATCGAGACAAAACAAATAAGCTTGAATCATTCATACAAGCAGCACATTTCTATTTATCCAAGGGCGGAGGAGTACACAGCAATGCCCCCGGAGTGCTAATGGATAAGGTCCTTCTGAGGCACCGAGCCATCCCTGCTTAAAAAGGGTTTTAAAACATTATAGGTGTGGCAAAAAAAGACATAACCCATGTCTCAGCTGTCACACCCCTAGAATCGTAAATAATTTACAATTCTAAGTCACAATGGTGCCTTTCGATTTACGGCCATGGGCTTACTAGATAGCTCTGGATAAACAAATTTGTGAGGCCCTTACACTTGGCAACACCTATAATAGTGGTGATGGTAATGATGGCACTTAAGCGACAACATTAATAATAGAGATGCATTTATAATGCTCATCACAGTACTGAAGCAAATGTCAGATTCTTAAGAATATTTCTTGTTTCAATACTACGGAACTTTATTTGTCTATCCAAACGTACCTTCATTACGTAATAAAATAAACATTTATGCATATTTTGGTCTCTAAATTGAATAAGCAAGGTCTGAATATTGTTTTTGTCAGAATCTTGACCACCTGAGAGAAACCCCACCACCCCCACCAAAAAAAAAATCTACAAGTGGATAATTTCGATATGCATTACCTCAACACAAATGACTGATGTCACCTGAGCACCCATATTTACAACACACGCTGTTGACAATCCATTTCCAAAAACAGCAGCAAGACCTTCCTGGGTCAACCAGTCGGAAAAAGAACATCAAACATTAGGAGGCATACACAGTATATTATTTGATTACAGCCTACACAACTTCTACAGGTAAAAGTGTTATCCAAAAATGATCAACGACATAGAAGAAAATGAGAAAGAAAAAAATCATGATGCCCATTATGGCATGTTCTTATGAATCATAAAATAGCACAGAGAAGAAAATGGAACACATTAGTGTTTCTAATGATAACAATCAATATCAAGTAAAGCATTTAAGAAAAATTTTCACACAACACACTTATTTATCATGGATATAGTATACACGATGTGTTAATTAGATTCATTCTCTGATGTGTAATGCAGCTATTATTGATACAAAAGAAGGCAAATAGCAACTGCTGTAAGGATGCCCAAGTTGCAGTAAATGCTTGTTCTGGACCATTTTTATGCTAAATTGCTAATAAGACCACATAATATCCAGCACTTTTGTAAATTGGTTGATGTCAAGATAATTCAAGCTATTACTCCAGCCAGAAGAATCTGTAAATCTTCAACATACTCTGACAAAGTTAGTTTGACAAGATAAATATAGACAATGATGAATTATTATTTAACAATTTGAAATGGGCATAAAAAATTAATTTGGAAGTCAGCATCTATGATAACTATATAGAAAGTTCTCACCTCACCTGATGCACCACTGCTGAGGTAAAACGCAAATCTTGCAGTAAAATAGATAGCATTTCTTTTATTTTTGCTTGTAACATGTAAAAATAAAAATATAGAAAATTAAGACAATTTTCATACAATCTACTAGAGTTACTTTTGATCATCAGACAGATGAATATTGACTTCATAAATATACGTACACTAAGCAAAGATGGGTAAAAGAACCAGAAAGGTGCAAGCATAAGATCCAATGATCCATGAAGAATTTAATGCTTCCCAACATCGTTGACATATAAATCTATTACCAGAGTTCATATATCAATCTAATCATACATGGAAAGGAGCATCAATGACTCATCAAGAACTAAGAAAATATAAAGCAGTCAGAACAGCTCCAGACAAAAATTGACTGGGGACAGAATCTGAGAGAGGTTTTATTTGTTTTCCTTACTAAAGATAGGTAAAAATGATAGACCTAAAGCCATACTTGACGCATAATTTACAAACCACTATCAACTTACATGCAACCCACCAACAAGACAAAGTAGAGACTCAATCATTTTTTTTCCATGCATACAAAGAGGTCAAACTATTCAATGTAAACTGGAGATTGAACTCAAATATACAGCTCAAACTTAAGGGAGCTTCAATTAGCTTAGCAAGTCGCTATCTATGAAACCAATCTATAATGTCCAATGAAAGACAATGACACTACATGAAATTCCAGTTCAATACAATTGATGCATACGGGGCAACATTACCAGGACAAACATAATAAAATGGCGATGCAGCCATATTAGAAGCTTCAAAATAAAGTTCAACACTTTGTTAAAATGACACGCAAGAATTATAAATACCATAAGCGTTTTAAAAATTATGACAGAGGTTTGCCACTCCTGATTTGCTTTTCTGTTGCTTCTGTTGCATGACTTCACTTTGGTTCATCTATTTCCAATTTTTTTCCTTATTAATTGGAATTTTTTTTTACCACACATCCCACCCCAAGCACGGACAAAAATTAAATTGAGTAACCTCAAAGGCTGGTGTTAGGAGATTGATCCCCATATCACGAGCTTCAAAACAAGAGGTCTGACAATCTTACCAGCTTGGCTGTCCCCAGACAATCTTACCAGCTAGGCTTTCCCTTGGGGACATTACTTTGGTCCATCTCTAGATTCTTTCAAGTTCTTGCTGTTATAATTGTCAAATAATAATTAAAAACAATTACAGGGGAGGGTAGACTAAACTTTATATGATGTATAAACACACACAGACCAAACATTTCTATGGCATGAGAGAGATGGCAAATATTTAAATGAGGAATGCGATGTCTTCCTTTCGATTGAAGATAACAAAATGTTAAGAAAGAAGACTAGAAAAAAATCCAGATATAAGTACCCCAATTATCAAATGTTTCTTGCAAGACAAGAATAGCAGAATACAAGTTTCTTTCTGAATGAGGAATATGCAATTTTTCTGTCAAAATCCAGTCCCAAATACCATATAGGTCCTCCAATACCTAAAAATGAGCAAATATGTCATTAACAGGTACAGTAGTTCATAATAAACTAAAACATCACAGCATAAAGAATCAGCATATAACATTTTTTTTATTCCAAAGTGATGCAGCAACTTTTATTAAGATGCCAACAATAAATTTGGCAGTATAGGAACAGCTGCTGGTGAGTGTCACAAAGAATGTGTCACACTAAATGCTAACAGGAGCACATGTAATTTGTTCTCCATCTGGTGAAAAGAATATGTCACGAATAATAATTGGCAATCATTTTCCCAGGTATGATGGTACAAAAGATGAGGAAAATACCTGCTGCATAGGATGATGTTGCAAAATATTCAAGTGACCTCAACCAATAGGACGATGTAGGCAAATGGCTCTATGGGAGATATTCTTAGCGCTTCCTCACCACAAATGAACTCTCTGAACTTGTGTTCACTTGAATTAAGATCCTTAGTATCGGTACTTTCATGCTGGCCCATTGACTCAATAGTCATACTTTTATTCATTGATGATGAACCTTCTGCACAATGAATATACAAAGATAGGAAAATGTAAGATCAAAGTGACGTATCTTCTAGTAGGAAAATATTGAGTGAAATGCTATTATCTGACAACCATACAATTATCATAGACTGAGGCTAATTCAAACAATGGAACTTAGTTTAAGTATGAGTAAAAGTAAATGAAGATCCATCAATAGCTGAGGTGCCCTCCAACATGCACAAAGGGGAAAATACAGACGCAAGCTTAACTTAAACTTCAACTCAACTTGTGCAAGATGATAGAGGCCATAATAAATTAACAAGCAACATGGATGCTTTGAAGAACAGTTTGGCTACAACAGCGTCTATATTAAATTTGGTCTTTCTAATTAGCACCAACCGAGCATAGAATATTATAATCATCATCAGGCTTCATATTGATATTTTAAAATGTTACAAATGTTATTCGTGCTTAAGTTCTCAAGTTGTGGATAAAAAAGCGGGCACCAGGGTCTGGGCAGCCACCAAATGGAAAACCACAATAAAAAGTTATGGCAGTATGTGATCTAGAATTATATAGAGGGAAACCAGGTTAAATAAGGTTATCAGCAAAAGAAATATTAGAAGATAAAAACAGATGTAACTGACCCATAAAACCAAACATGAGAAAGTGAAATATATCGCATAAAAAGAAATAGAAAAGACACACCAAAGGGAAAAAAAAAAATTATTAACTTCCACCTAATGCTGAAGATGACGTATGTTCCTTCTCATATGCATTAGTCCAACTGAAGGCTGTATCCTTCCTGCCATTTTGTGGATTATATCCATCAACGCAGCCCATTGGCACAATTTCCATAAAGCATAAGCAAGACACATTTGAACGTTCAATAATCTTGTAGCTCTACTTTTGTTTCACGATTATTGAATTTACTTTAGTAATATTTAAAAATGCAACGATCTGGCAGGCACCTAGTGTGTGACTGGTAAACCCACATAAGATAACTTAAATCGTTATTTCTATTCTGACTTTTTTCAAGCTTCCAAGGAGATTGAACTTCTCCTAGATTATTCTCTTGACTTGCATTCCAGCACATACTCAATCTAATAATATGAAGCTTGAATCTAGTAACATGAAGCATATGTCTAGTGAGTCTTGAGCCCTGCAGTTTGAGATTCAGGTAATTTACCACAAAAGAGTAAAAAATGAGCCCTGGGGCATATTCCCTAAATCTCACCCAAGTGCAGGTACAGGAAGCCTTCTAATACTACAAACTTTTGCACTCACAGATTTGATATTGAAAAAGAACCACCAGCAAACCCAGAGAAAAAAGTGATGCACAATTATCAATCCAGTATCTTAATTTCGTATAAAATACAGTAGAATCTAAATTAAACTTCTTTCCAATTTCAACAGCAGAGAAAAAGAAAAAGCCATCTCTCTCAACTGCATCAGACCAGTTCTTAAACACGGTAGGTGCATTTAGTGAAATCTTTGTGAATGACAAACAGATTATTCAGCATAGCAGAGCAACCTAAGCCAGAGTGAATTTTTCTAAAAATCAATTGCATGAATATCCATCATAGCTTCGGCGGGAAGGAATTGTTAGCAACCTCTTCATCAAGGAACGGTATCTTCAATATCAAAGCAATCTAAAAATCCAACAGAACAAGCAAAACAGTTAATCCAAAAACAAAATGATGTGAACCTATAGGTAAAGTAGTCTAAAAATACACGAACAAGTGAATTATAGCCCGGAAAATCAATATGATTATATTATGAACCTTTAACCCGTTGAGGAACTTGTCTCAAAAACTTAGGTTATAAAGAGATGACGCACAAATAATTGCAAAGCTTTTGATAAGTTTAAATTTACACAAGAATTCAATAAGAATAAATCATAAATTTTCACAAAGTTCCAGAATTTTTATTTATCAAGAATTGTTGCAAAATAATATCATAAAGTTGTTTAAATACTAAAACCCTAACACTAATCTTATACTAATAAGAATACATATCCTGATTGAACTAGAACTCTACTAATAGAAATGCATATCCTAGTTAAAGTAAAACTCCACTATTAGGAATGCATATCCTAGTTGAACTAGAACTCTTAAAATTTAAAATCTTTATTTCTTTTAAATACTAAGAAACCCTAAAACTCTTGTTTTTTTTAAACACTAAGAAATCCTAAAACAAGCTAAAACAAATAATAAAAATAACCATAAACTATTTAATTAATTGTACTAGTC
>JAXCLQ010000007.1:7798994-7818426 GCA_035584115.1 Cedrela odorata
CCTTCGTCGTGACATGGTAACCTGAGAATTAAGCATCTAAAAACACAGAACTAAACATTCAAATTTCAACATAATAATCAGCACACTAATATACTACAATACAAATCAGACAATTAACCAAACTATGCAAACCTGATCTTTCACATTTGGCTTATGAACTTGGCTGGTACGACGAGCAATGCACTGAGGAATATAATCAACGGAGCGTCGTGTTGAGCGAGGCTGATTCTGACATTCGCAGAACCTGGTCGCGTTTCGTACCACAATTGACAACCATTACCAATTCAATAGCTAGTATAGAATAGGATTTAGGGTTTTCAGTGTGTACCAGGGTTGATTGTGACAAGTTGTGAAGGTACCGCCGTTTTCAAGTAATCCTGCCATGATTAAGGCGACGTTCTGTGAATTGGATTAAAATGCCGAGATGTAAGAGAAAGACGTCGGGAGTGTTATCATGGCAGTGAGAGATCACTGATTTTTGCCGCTTTTTAATTTTATTTTGCTTTATTTTCTAAATTTCTCCGGTTCCTCCTTTCCAGAGAGCGAAGATCGGTTTATAGAGAAAAAACAGAATGAAAAGACAGAGCGACGTCGTTTCTCTTTGAGACTATTTTGTTTGCTCAGATAGCTAAACATATGATTGACAAAACACAAATTATGCAAGTATAATTGAGATTTGAGACTGATAATACAATGGCTTTACTAATATTTTTAATTCATAATTATTGAAAAATCTTTAAAAAAAAATTTTGGTTCGCTATGTGATTTCGAATGTAAAATAGAAGGATGCAAATGGAAATGGTCTATTGGTTTAAATAGCAACATTACAAGAACAAATTCCCAGAGGAAGTAGAAGCAGAGCATGCTAAAAAGATCTCCCCCCAAATTGGTAGCCATATAATCATCTTTTAACCAAAATCTAGAAGAGGATCTTAGCCAATCATCCAGACCACAGAGGAAAGGACGGTTTACTTCTTAAAGCTCCAAGCAGCCTGGAATAAGCTTTTGCAATATGCTAGTCCTAAAAATTTAAGACTTACAGTGGTAAGAATCACAAAGAAACATTAGGTAACTTGGAAGAGTTGGAAAATTTCAGAGATCGTAATGGACAACCAAAAGCACTGCTGTGTAAAAATTATGATCCATTAAAGGGCCATATAAAATTCCTAATATCTTAAGCTCCAATCTTAATTTGTTCTGGAACAAATAAATATATTGCTATCCATTCACTTTCCCAATCACAATGCACCCTGACAGGGAACTGACAGCATAACAAATCCTAGAAAAGGAAAAGAATACTGAAATTTTTGGGTACCAGAAGAACCTCCACAACATAGTATCTGATGCTGCATCACATTCAGTGGAAACCCCAAGAATTTTGTAACATCTAAAGGAACAATCCAGTCATGAACGGTTGCTTGTCTGGTATATCTAAGTTGTTTTTGCTTTGGGGGCCTTGTTCTTCAGTTGCCTCCTTGGAATTAAGTTCTTCATCCCAATAAAGAAAAGCAATGCACCAAAAAGTGCAACACTCTGCCAGAAGACACAACAAATAAACTAAGTTTCCACACATGCAATGCACAAAAATGCTGAAAAACACTGCATATGTAATTTCAAACAAACCTGTAAGAACTCATTTAAGAGAGGAGCAAATTCAGAATCCTTGTGGCTATAGTTGTAGAAATCATACAGAAGTGGCGTAGTAAGTACCAAGTAGACAAGCTGCAACAATAGGGGAAAAACAGATGATGATAAACATCAGTGTTTATTGTCAATAGAAAAGGGCAATATCTGCTAGACGAAGTTCAGTTGTAACTTCTGCATGTTTCAAAGGTAATTAATTAAAGACCCCAAAGAAAGATAATCCTCACCAGGAGAAAAGCTCCAAAGGAATTGCCAATTACAAATAGAATGCCTCCAATTCCTTTCAGAAAGATAGCTGTCGCAACTATACGCCTAACCTGTATAAAATATCTCAGAGTCAGTAAAACAAATTGAACAAAGATAGAGCAAAATGGAATAAGTAACTAACCCAAGAGAATTAGGATAGTCTTACTTCTATATGTGGTACAGCTACCCCCGTTAAAGAGGATATATGTTTCTTTGCAACGGCAAGCTTGGGTATCAACTCCTTCGCTGCAGGCCCACCGTCAACTCCAAAATCATTAAACCTGAACCATGCGCATGTCATGTAAGTGAAGTGGCACAAACATTAATATAACATACCCACCACCTTAGTGAGACAGATTTGAATTAAAAACAGTCAACTGAAGTTTAGTTCATCAAATGACAGAGAAAATGGATGCACCACCTGTATTGTACCACCCAACAATTTCTATTGGGGGAGGGGAACACAAGTCCCCAGAAGAATGCTCAATCAAGGCAGTCACGCAAATTGAGGCAAACTAACAGAGAGGTTCATTCCCAACTCATGCAAGCCCTTGAGCATGTTGTCATGTCCTAGAACAGCATTAATTTCAAAGATGATTTTTTTCCTTCTCTAATCTAAAACTTTTTCCATAATTTTGATTGAAGATGGTTATAATTGAATTATCTTTCTTGTTCTGCAAAAATGGCACATGTAGAAAATTGGATACTTCACACCATAAGGTCAGGATTTATCAGCGAAGATGTTGCAGCATATAGAGGATGCACTTTTCAGAGGAATTCAGTCAATAAGAACAGCAAGCATGATTAACATATGCGTGCTGTGTAGTAGCTATACTCCCACACTGTTGTCAAATCTGTAGCACTATATACAATTATCACTACCAAGGAGTGAATTCCACAAAAAAGTTTTTGTTGACTACTCTAGAGGCTACAGGCTGAAAAGCTTATTGTCATACGTATAGTACCCAATATTCCATTCACATCAAATGTAATAAACAACATTGATCTTTTACTATGAAAAATGAATTCATATATCAAGAAACTAATAAATTAAGTCGGAGAACTTTCCAAGTTTCAACTTCACCACCTAGGTAAGTTAATCAAGAAGTCTTAGTAACACACTACTTCAACACTCTCCGTTAATTCCTACCGCCATACAAATCCAAATTCTACCACAAAAGTTAACCATCACCTCCAAATTTTTCCCCATGACTACTGATATTTCACAAAGCAGACATCCCTTAATCTAGATAGCTCAGAATGCAGTAACCGTGTACTCCATCACAACACCAAATTAATACGGAAAAGCTTATCCTCTAACCATGCTTATTTATAACAACAAGTCTAGTTGCACAAGTAAAAACACAATATCGATCAGAATTCATCGCAATTTCTAAATCATCAAGGGCGCATTCATTTTAAACCCCAGTTCCAAAGACAAATCAGAGAAAATAGCAAAATAGCATAAACTTAAAGAACATGCATATTTACTGCAAGCACAACCGTCAAAACGGATAAAGCATTAATTCAACACAAAACCAAATTCAACACAAACGAGAATGCCATAAAACCGCACAAGAAAAAAAACCAAATCTTTGGCAGATCTAACAGATAAAACAGTAACCTAAACAACTCAAACATCTTTGCAATAACAGAGTAAATAAATAAATAAAAAAAAAGTCCCCACAAAAACATCAAAAGAAAAAAAATTATGTGTTAGATCTAAAAAGACAACATAAATTAGAGAGTTTACATTTGCCAAGCGGAGAGAATGAAGAGAGAAGCGAAGAGGACTCGTCCGAGGAACGAAGAGAATCCCATGTTGAGTCGTGTTTGCTGGTGCAGGCAGCGAGAGTAAATCTCGGGTCGGGGTTTCTTATTCTCCCCAAAAGATTGTGCTTCCAGTTCAGCGTCCGAGACTTTTCGAGTTGTGATGGAATGGGATGTCTTAATAGGTCAATTCAAAGGAGATACCAATATTGAGGTGTCTACACGACCTCGTTTTATAAATCTATGCGTTTGACTTGTTATAAAAAAAATTCCTGCCATATTTGACAACTAGTATCAAATATCTTAAGGAAAAAAAAATAAAAGGGGATAGTTTAGAAGTAAGTCTGCCTGCCATAAGCCAAACTTGATCAAATGGGCAATGGGAAGATGCAATGGTCCAATAGTTGTAACATGTAATGGTTGCCTAACTTACTTGTTCATTGCTTTTAATTATTAAGAATAAATAAATGATTTGGATTGCAAATCTTGTACATTATTTTATTTGTGATTGAGATATGGTAATCTTTTCATTTGTTTCCATCTTTGTTCTCTTTATATTAATATAGTAATTTAGTTATGAAAGATTTCTTGGATTTTAATTTATAGTTAGTTTTATATGATTCTTCAAGATTTGAATTTTTAATTTTTTTTAATATATCTTCAACTCCTTTCCATAGTTGATGTGTGCTAGATTTTTTTTTTTTTTTTTGGAAACCTAATAGTTTTATATTTTATTTTATGTTAATAATAAATTTAAAATATATAATAAATTTATATTTAATAATTTAAAAAGAGTCTTATACAAGACTTTCTCTAACTAAATAAAATCATGTATACAGTGAAGTGTGAAGGTCCTTCATAATTTAGTGAACACAAATAATAGCATTTCACAATATTTTATTAGGGATAATTTTGTAAAATCACACAAAACAAATAAATTAAAAGATTCGACAACACGCGCGCTCGTATGGACCCTCCACGTCTCCGCTTCTTCACTTGCTACAACCAATACCATTGGAAAACCGACTTGGTAACCTCCATCGAATCACGTGCCAAGCGTGTGCTTTTTCATTTCCATTCTCGCACGAGCTGACGTCGATCAAAAGATTTATTCAAACGAAAGTTTTTAATTATTTCTGTCTCTATATATCGCCGTCCCTTGTTTCACTCCACTGTGTCTTGATTTTTACACAAACTCGGGTTGGATTTTATTCTGGCCCCCGAGTTTTTTAGTTTTTCGTTTCAACAGCAAACCGTGTCGTGTCGTGTTCGGTTCGGTTTCTTCCGTACAAGCAAGTAGCAGCAACGAGCAAATGGCCTTCGCTTCGTTTATCGGGAGAGTTCTGTTCGCGTCGGTTTTCGTTCTATCAGCTTGGCAAGAGTAAAGCGCTAAACTTGCCTCAGATCTGCACTTTTATTACGCTTGAATTTCGCTTTTGTTTTATGTTTTACGTGTTTTAGAGTTTACCATCTCTATTTGAATGATCCTTTGTTTGGTGGCCGGAAAATTGAGATTTGAGGGAAAATTTTGAATCTTGGGCGGTTATAAGCTCAAAAGCTACGGTTTTGCTGCTCGTTTTGGTGTTTACTTGTTTTTTTTTTTCATCTTTGAAACATTGGATCTGATAAATGTATTTAGAACTAAAGAGTTAACTTTTTAGTATTCTCATATCATGCATTACCAGAGATTTTATATTTTGTTGTTGTGATGTAGAAATTTTGTAGATAGAAGTTAGAACTGTAGAGAGAAGTGTTGCTGCTAGTTTCTTGAGGGTTGTTAATAAAGGGATTTATGGAACATTCATGCTAAGTAGTTTCCTTTCGGGGTGATTTAAACGGCTGCTGGAGCGAGTTTGGTATTGGTTTTGAGTTTGTCCTTTTGTCTTCATTTTAGTAAATGACACTTAATTTTGTCTGTACATTAAATTGGTGGTTAGATTTACTTGTCTATTTTTATTTTTATTTTTTCATTTTGTTCTTAGAATTGGGGTTGTTTGGATGGAAAGGAAAGGAAAAAGGTGGAAGGTTTAATTATTCTCTCTTTTGCGGGTATGTTTGGATAAGGGAGGAAAAAGAGGGATACTTAATCCCTTGATACCACAACTACCTTTCTGGTCATGAGTAGCGGAATTTGGAGGGAAAGGATAAAAATTTACAAATTTTTCCTCTTTCAAGACTATTATGCTGTTGGAGAAATATTGAAAATTTTAAACTTAATTTTTTAAACAACCTTATTAATGATTTCCCATATATAGGTTATAATTGTAAAACCCCTTTCTGTCATTTTTCAATAGTAGGTCATTGTCAATTCTTGGCTTTAGAAAAGTAATGAGTTGAGACATGACTACCCTCAATTCGGCATTTTGTCATTCTGATGAACAAAAAAAGTATCATCCATTTTTTTCCTACACACAGCATTTGAATGTTTTGTAGTTCTTTGGTTTTTGTTATTGTTCTTTATTCTGGATATTGTCCCGTTGTTTTCTGCTGATCTGCTAGTGTTTTTCATATTGTGTGTTGCACCTTTATCATGTAACTGGAAATGTGAAAAAAGAGGTTAGAGTTATGAGAATATAATAGTTGCTGTTGAATGCATATAAAACTTGACGAGGTAATGGAGATTATTTTTAACTGAGTTATGGTTGATTTCTCGGAGGATAATGTTTTTATTTTTTATGGAAACAATTGGTCCAAATACTAGTGTCATGGAAGTGGCTAAACTTTTTCATAATACAGTTGCGATTCCTTCATTAATTTGTTGCACCCTAGAGTAATTAGATATCAGATACATTTTTTGAGGTCAATGGTACATCAGGATTTCTTGTTTTTCATTTCTAACTGAGAGGCATAAAGTTGCCAGCAATTAACAAAATATGGTGCTTTCAGAGTTGCAATTGTTGGGATGAATTTTGAGAACAATGTGATATTTAAGCTCACACGCTGTTGTCATTACTTGTTAATCCATAGCATTGCAAATTATCAATTTCACTTGTAAATAATTATGTTTGTCCTGATTATAGGTTCAATGAATATGGCATTGATGGTGGGCCAGCAGCAAAGTCCCTGGAACCAAAGTTCAATGTCTTCTCGAAGCACATGTCATCTCAGACTGGAATGCAAGTTCCTGAAATTGAAGTATGAAATGCTTTAACTTTCTTAAACTTCATTATTTGATGGATTCTAGTATTTCTTTATGCATTTTCTATCAGTTGATTTCATTGTGTATTGTTCTTTGCAGATTAAGTATTTAGTTGCTGGTGCTATAGCCTTGAAGGGTCTTGGAGGCCTTCTTTTCATCTTTGGCAGCTCTCTTGGTGCATATCTTTTGGTATGTATTGTAATCTATCGTTATTTAGAATTGATAATCAACCAGTCAACCATATTAAATTGTTCTTTGTTCTTGGCTACAGCTTCTGCATCAGGCAATTGCCACTCCTATATTGTATGACTTCTACAACTATGATGCTGACAAGCAGGAATTTGGGCAAGTCTTTACAAAGTTTACCCAGGTTAGCATTTAAGAGATTGCCCTCTTTTCTCTTCCAATTATGTTTACGCAGGCTTCTGTGTTCGGTATTGTCATGTGTCTGACTGAAATGAATCAAGGCATTGTTTGATGTTTTATAAATCAAAATTTTCCTTTCCATTTTGCAGAGTTTGGCGCTTTTTGGGGCATTGCTCTTCTTTATTGGCATGAAGAACTCAATGCCAAGAAGACAACTCAAGAAAAGGACTCCCAAATCCAAAACAGTTTGAAGAAAAACAATACGAGGTCCTGTTTCGTGGTCGGTATCTTACCCTACTTGGTTTTTAGTCCAGGATCTGGTTTTGTACGCTTCAAAGCTTGTATCAGGGTTTTTGTTTATAAAGATTAGAAAAAGCTACTCTACTTTTGAGGGTTGGGATATTTTTTTCTTGCTAGCCAATTTACTTTTATTGAATTGAATTTGGAGATTTGTCTCGGTTGATCATGGTGCCTTTTGCCGTTGAATACTTGAACTTGATTTGTTTAAAAGTTAACCTCATTTCTTGGCTTAATGTTTTGCAGTATTTGAACGATAACCCAGGTTTCCGGTTATAGTAACTAGGCGAAAGATACAAGTAACATGATGATCAGCAATCAAATGTTACGATTGGCATGACATGTGGCAGCTGTTGTTAATGGAACACTCTTCATAGCTTGGTGACAAACTGTGTACACTTATCCATGCTGCTCATAACAATTGTCTGAACTCGTGGGTTTAATTTCAAGTATCAACTTAAAGGATTAGGACCTTCTTTCTTTTTATTTTATTTTTTAATTTTTAAATAATGTGATATTAGTGAAATTGAATGACTAAAAATTTGTTTTATCTTTTAACTTAATTAATTAGCTACTATTTTATTTAAAAATAAATTAAAACTCATCAAACCTTTTTTTTTTTTTAAATTTCTCTCTTTTCTTGCAATGAAGAACTTTCAAATTATATTTTCTTATAACAAGTATAAACAGTAAAAATAAATATTTTCTTCCTTTAAACTCACTAAAATTCAACATAAGTTAAAAATTGTTCTTCATTATTGATGAATCACAGTAAAAGTTAATAATAAAAATAAATAAATAAATAGAATAAAATAATATAAAAATAAAAATCCAACCCATAAATTAAAACAATTAATTTAATAAATTGATTAAAAATTTATTTTTATTGAATAAGTAAATTTATTAAATTAATTGTTTTAATTTATTTATTGGTTATTGGAGTGATGGAGTTTGTAAGGGGTTTATTGAGAGGAAGAATGACAAATTAAAGAGATAATAGCTTTTAGAAAGTCATTATTATCAAGTAATGTAGTGAGCATTAAATATTTTAGTGAGAATGAGAAATGTCTAGGTTAAAAAAATAAAATTAAATTTTGACTCTTCAATTTTACTAATACTACGCGTGTTAATAGATGTGCAAAGTAGGGATGACATTGAGGCTAGTGGAGATACCTTTCCCATTTTTCACTTCATTATTTATTTAAATCTCCATTTTCTGCTTTATTTCTCAACAAATTTAATGGGTGGAGATGAAGAATCTCCATATTGATGATAACGATGAATTTGTGGCAACTCTATTTATATATATATATATATATATAAAATACAATGGTAATTATTAAATAAACTTAACTAGCAATTACTTAATAAAATTATAATATATATATATATATATATTATTAAAATTAGTCTTTACATCATTCAATAGTTTAACACAAGATTCTCCTCTCAAAAAGAGAAAACAAAAACTTGTGTTTAAGTGGATTCAATCACGATAATTGTGCAAAAGTCGTATGATGGGAACCACTAACCTAATTTCTGATTGAAGGATCGCAAGGCAATTAAATATAAAATGGTAGAAAAGTTATCTAATTGGAGTACTGTTAGTACTAATCACATCTTTGTTATCATACGCTATACTAGCCACAGCCACTGGATTAGATGTTTGCCATGTTGGGTGCTATAATATAGATACATGTATACTAATTACAACATCGTCTGTGTATATATTTGTATATATCAAAGTTTCTTGAGACTGTAAAATAATGTGCAACTGCAAATGCTGCGCAGTTCTAGCTAGCTTCTGAGCTTCAATTGATTATATTCAATTTCGCATGATTGCTACGTTAGGTGTAATTTTATTTCAATGTGACGGCAGTGCTAACGTAGTTAAACAAGTGGTAATGTGCAACTATGCAGTATAATATTTTCAAATTGAATATTCAACGCTAGCTATTTACTTGAAAGTGAAGAGTTGCAGCTCCATATAAGTATGATATTGCTAATTACTACACCATTTTCAAATAACGATTAGGCGCTTGCCAATTTTGTAATTTTGTTTAGTTTAGTTGTTGACAGTTTTCTAGAAAATAATGAAGATTGATGTTGTAGTGAGCTAGAGAAAAAATCAAACCCACTATTCCAACACCAAACAGTTGAAGATGATGAATTTTAAAAAATGTATTGTTTTGATTGTATTTCATCTCTTAAAGGCATTACAACAGTGTTCTCAAATATATACAAAGACTGAATTGAGGAACAGGAAACTTAAACAAATATTCTCCCTAAACTTGTATGCAACCTATACAAATTTGAGCCTCAGCATAAGATTTTGTTACAAGTACAGAGAGTGCAGTGTGAATAAGAATGATCACTATAGCAGCTGGCATATTCGTATGTTTTTTTAAAATATTTTTTCGTTGTCACTCTGGCTGAGATGTCCCTTGCTGCTGAGCTAATTTCCAGGTCACTAGCACAGGCCACATCAGTTGAGACTCTCCTTTTCCAGATTATTTGCATCTTCATCATCCTCCCTCAAGCTCAAGATTATTAAGAGAACTTTGAGCTTATCTTTGAAGTATCTAAATTTATTGTAGGGCATTGCTTTGGTTAAGCAGTTTGTAATTTGATTTTCAGATGGTACATACATGATTTCTATATCACCTGAGTTTACTTTATTCCTGAGAAAGTGAAGATCGATTTCAATGTGCTTTGTCTTGGCATGGAAGACTGGATTCAGAGCTATTGCTGCAGCACTTTGGCTATCGCTTCATATCACTGGTGTGCTTGCTGGCCTGAGTTATAGTTCTTTAAGTATAAACGAAATCTATGTGATTTCAACACAGACAAGGGCCATTGATCTGTATTCTGATTTAACATTGGATCTTACTACTCCTTCCTATTTCTTTGAGCTTCATAACACTAAGTTCTTACTAATAAACATACACAATAGCTACTCATTGATTTCCTATCATCCACATCACATCCCCAATCTGCATTAGTAAAGCTTTCTATATCAATGTTACTTGACTTCTAAAATTCTAAGCCATAATCTGATATTTCCTCCAAGTACTTGAGAATCCTTTTATAAGTAAGCCAGTGTGTTTACATCATATTTGCCATGAATTAGCTCAGCTTGTTCACTGTTAAGGAGAGTTCAGGTCTTGTCAATGTTGTATACTGTAGGCACTCAATGACACTTTTGTATAAGGTTTGATTTGTGAAGGGTGATCCACTGTCTTTGCTGAGTTTTATTCCTGCACACATTGGAATGTTTACTCCCTCGCAATTCTTGAAGTTTACTTTTCTAAGTAGATCAAGTATGTATTTGGTTTGAGAGACAAAGAGTGAACCATTTGATCTCTTAACTTCAATTCTCAGAAAGTAATGCAAGTTGCCCAAGTCTTTGAGTGAGAATTAACTGTTAAGTTTTAGAATTATATCTTCAACAAGTTTGTTATTGTTACCAGTCACCACAATTTCATCCACATAGACCCATATGATTATGATATCTTCACCTAGTCTTTTAAAAAATAAGGAGACATCTGATTTTGAACTTTTGAATCTCCAATATATTAGTTCTAATCTTAGCTTGTTAAACCAAGCTCTAGGAGCTTGCTTAAGTCCATAGAGGGTTTTCTTTAGTTTACATACATGGTCAGGCTTGATTTTATCTTCCATTCCTTCTGGTTGATGCATGCAGATAGTCTCGGAGAACTCACCATTCATAAATGCATTATTAACATCTAATTGTCTAAGGTTCCAAGCAAATGTTGTAGCTAAACTCAGTACTAACATGATTGTATTGGCTTTGACAACAGGGTTATAGGTCTTGAAAAAATCAATTCTAGGGGTTTGATGAAAACCCTTGGCTACCAGTCTGGCTTTTAGCTTTAATATACTTCCGTTTGAATTTTTTTTTAACTTTGAAAATCCGCTTGTTTCCAACTAACTTCAACTCCTGATTGTGTGGCACTAATGACCAGGTCTTATTATTATTTAATGCATCATATTCCTCTTGCATAGTTTGTTTCCACTTTGGATCCTTTAAGGCTTGCTTAGCATCTGAAGGAATTGTTATGCTGTCGGTGGTTAGATAGACTTTTGGCTTAAATATTCCTACTTTTCCTTTGGTTATCATGGGATGTGTTGGAATGTTTTTAATTTGGAATTGAGTTGGTTCTAGTGTTTGATCTTGGTGTTGTTAAAGGGACTGGTCTAGTGTGTCTTCAGTAGGGTTTATGTCATGCAAATTTTGAGTAGATGATGAGTGAATGGTAGTACTTGAGAGTGAGGATGAGTATGTTGGAGAAGTGATGACATGAGATCTTTCACCTTCTGATTCTATTTAAGAAAAGAATTTAGGAACATAAGATGTGAATAGAAACTGACTCAGTAGGGGATCACTATCTTTGGCAACATTTAGTTTTATCTTTTTGAAGAGTGGATCATTTTCAAAGGGAAAAGAACACTTATTGAACCTAACTGTGCTTGAAATATATGTTTTACTTACATGATGAAGACAAATATAACCTTTATGATAAGCACTTATGCCTTAGAGTACACACTTGGAAGTGTGAAAGTCCATTTTGTGTCTATTGTAGGATTTAAGAAATGGGAAGCATTCACACCCGAAAACCTTAATCAAGGACAAATTGAGCTTGGTTTCATACAACTTTTCGAATGGTGTTTGTTTGTCTAAGGTTGGTGTGGAGACCCTGTTAATTAGGTGAGTTGCAGTACTAAAAGATTCCCACAAGAATTTTAAAGGCATGAAGGCTTGAGCCAATAAAGTCAGGCCTGTCTCTACCACATGCTTATGTTTTCTCTAAGCTTTACCTTTCTGGTTGTGAGTGTATGGGTAAGAGTATCTTAGTTAAATTCCTTCCATTTTGAGATATTTTTCAAAGGCTTTGAACTCTCCTCCCATGTCAAATTGAAAGGATTTTATTTGCTTATCAAAATATTTCTCAATTTGTGTTTTGAAGGTGATGAAAGTGGCAAGAGATTCTGATTTTCTTGTGAGTGAAAAGAGCTAGGTGAAGTTGCTAAAGCCATCAATGAATAAGATGTAATATTTGTATCATTGATTTGAAATTAAGGGTGCTAGTCCCCATACATCTGAATGGATGAGTTCTAATAGTTTTGTAGTCTTTTTTTCATTATTCTTGAAGCTGAATTTGTGTAGCTTACCTAGCTGACAGGCATTGCAAAGATTAGGTAAAGATTTTTCATTGATAATTAGTACTTTACAAGCATTGAGTATTTGTCTAAGGGCTGTTACATGTGGATGTCCTAGCTTTCTATGCCATATGTTTAAAGTAGTCTCAGCCTTTAGATCATTGTTCTCAGCATTAGTATTTGTTAACAACAAGGATAATATAGACTCGGGTTTTCTAACATCAATTTGACTCGACCTAGACACTAAGTTATTTCTTGATGCTTGAATTAAAAAAAGGTAGTGCAATCTGTAAAATCCCCTGTCAACCACTTCTCTGAGCATTATTCTCCCCTACTCTTTGTCTTTGACCAAGCAAACATCATCATAAAATAACACAATGACATTATTATCTTGCACAAGTTTTGAAATGCTGATTAGGTTCTTGGTTATCTTAAGAATGTGCAGTATATTTTTCAAATGAATTGGTATATCTGTGTGTGTGAACTGAAAGAAGTGTTGCATGCCCAATATGTAAAATTTTCTGAGCAAGCCACATATGCACCTTTTTGTTCAGGCTTTGTTCCTTGTTGAGAGGTGTAATCTCGATTAAACTTATGCCAGCAACTGGATGCAACGTGTCCAATTTTGTTGCAGATCTGACATGTTGGCTTGTTGGTTTTGTTTTTAGGTCTTCCTCTGCCTCTGCCTTACATTGCTTGATTCCCTCCAAACGAATTGTAATTGGTGTTTGAGATGTTCTGTATACTAGGTTTGCTGTTGACTTTCCGATTTCTTTTTTGATAACCTCCAGCATGTGCAAAGTTAGCTGAAGGATTAGATTGCGGATTTATGTTACCAAGCGCAAGGTTGTTTTTAATCTTATTTTCAAAACTAAGAAGCATTGCATATACATCCTGCAAGCTTAGCTTTTATACTCTTGAGGTGATGTTGACAACTATTGGGTCATATTCTAACCTCAATCCTTCCATCAAGTATAGAATCAGTTCATCCTCAGTTACCATAGTACTTGAAGTTCTTAAGCTATCAACTAGGCTTTTTATTTTGTGGTAATAATTGTTCATTGATAGAGACTCCTTTCTGGTGTTTTGAATCTGTGACTTGATCTGCATGGCTCTGGCAGTGGTTTGTCTACAGGGTTGACCATACCTCTCTCGAAGAATCACATTGAGTGGTGAAAGCAAGAACTCTCTCAGTCATTGAGGATAGTAGCCACCCCATCAACATTTGGTCCTATTTCATCCATGTCTGATATTCTTGATTTTCTATGGTTATGACATTTTGTTGATCATCAACTGTGACATTTAGTCATTTGGGACTGCTCCTGCTCCATCAATGAAGCTCTTCAGGCCATTTGATTAAATGCTTGGTAGGGTCTACGACTTCCACAGGAGATAGTTTGTGTTGGCCGTATGCTTTGTAGGTGTATTGAAAGTGAATACAACATTTGTTTGTGTGTTTAGGATCATTGTCTTGCTTTGTGATGAATTGCCATGGCTGTTTGCCATGCTTAATTTTAGTTCTGATACTAAGTTGAAGATGATAAATTTTGGAAAACGTATTGTTTTAATTGTATTTCATCTCTTAAAAGGCATTACAATAGTGTTCTCAAATATATACCAAGACTGAATTGAGGAACGAGAAACTTAAACAATTATTCTCCCTACACCTGTATGCAACCTATATAAATTTGAATCATAGGTTCAGATTCTATTACAAGTACAGAGAGTGCAGTATGAAAAAGAATGATCATTACAGCAGCTGGCATATTCATACGTTGCTCTAGAATATTTCTTCGTTGTCACTCTGGCTGAGATGTCCCTTGCTGCTGAGTTAACTTCCAGGTCACTGGCATAGGCCACACTAGCTGAGACTCTCCCTTTCCAGCTCATTTGCATCTTCATCACAAACCACCTTCGCCATTACCAATTTTCCTTTGCTGATCAAATATCTCCATCCTTCTACATTCCTTTGATCTATTTCTACAATCTTGATGACAAACTCAGCAAAAATGTCGTCTTTCACTACCTGAAAGTATCGTTATCGAAGGTATCAACCCAATATTATCCACTAGCCGGATTTCTTATGGAGAGCTATGTTGATTGCAACGACGGTGATGTACTTTTGTTGGAGGCTCAAGTCAGCTGCAAGCTCTCACAAATCATTCAATCATCCAAGAGCTAAATCCTAGCCAGTTCAACAAATTCCTTCCTCTTGATGAAGAACAAGATGGTGTCAGAAATTTTGCTCTTGCCATCCAAGTTAATTCCTTTAACTGTGGGAACGTTGCCATTGGTGTGCGGGTTTCGCACAAGATTGCAGATGCTTCATCATTAGTCACGTTTATCAAGAATTGGGCTGCTACAGCTCGTGATGACGGTGCCGAATTTTGTCCAGAATTTTTGTCTGCCACTCTTTTTCCACACCGGAATGTAGGTGCTTCTGGAACACTTATGCTGCCTGAAGAGAAGAATATTGTGTTTAAGAGGTTTGCGTTCAGTGGATCTGTGATAGCTGCTCTCAGAGAAAAATATGCTGAAAATGGGATGCATCCAACGCGTGTTGAAGCCTTATCAGCGTTTATTTGGAGCAGGTTTGCCTCTTCTACTCAATTAAAAATGGGGCCTGAAACGCTTTGCATGTTAATCCATGCAGTGAATTTGCGTAAGAGGATGGATCCACCACAGCCTGATGATTCTTTTGGGAATATAGCTGGATCGATAACAACCATTGTTTCAGAAGATATAGGAGAAGATTGTTATGGCTTAGTTAAAAAGTTCAGACATGCCATAAGCAAAACCAACAAAGATTGTGCGAAAAAACTACAAGATGGCGTCTTCCAACACTTCAGTTTATTGGAAATCAACGATGTAAGTTTAAAAAGAGGAGAGGTTGTTAATTTCTACTATAAAAGTTTATGGAGGTTCCCTATATATGAAGCAGATTTCGGGTGGGGGAGACCTATATGGGTTGCTTGGGGTGGCCTGCCTTACAGCAATATTGCTGTTTTAATGGATACAAAACGTGGAAATGGAGTAGAGGTATGGATTCATTTGAAAGAGCAACACATGGCAAAATTTGAAGCTGATGAGGAGCTACTTTCTTATGTTTCAGCAACCTGATCATGGGCAAAACTATTCAGCTCCGTTTTAGTCCTGGATTGAAATAATGTGCAGGTAGACGGTGAGTAGATCGTGATTAGCTGCGGCAAGAAATTCTTACGATAAAAAATTACCTCGTTTTGTTTTAGTTCTCGATTGAAATGATTTGTAGAAGTTTGCGAATATGACTTCAAAAGAAAGCAGCTGATCAATGATTGGTACATTGGTAAATTATATCGTCCAATTTTGAAAAGTAAAATGTATGCCATTTGATTGTTTCACACATAATGATTTCATCCACAAAACGAGAGTAAACGATTTTCAGGGAACCGCCAATATATATACAATGTAATTTATATCCTTCAACGCAACACTTAAAACATATAATGCAACAGATAACTTAAAACAGTAAATAAAAAGAATTTGAAAATAAAATATAAAAATTAAAATAATTAACGTAATATAACAAAAAAATTTAAAATAAAAATAAAAAAATTTAAAATGCATTGTCCCAATTTTAAATATATTATAATATTGTTGAATAGAAAGCTGGCAGCACATCACCATCATATCTTAAAAATTGGCATGTTTGGTATCACATCATCGTCGTATCTTAAGATTCCGTACGGAAACTCAACTCTCTAAGTGATCAATACCACACAAGAGCACAGATGAAGCACAGGCAACGATGGAATCCAACTACGATAGAGCTAGTGAGTTAAGAGCTTTTGATGACGCGAAAGCTGGCTTTAAAGGCCTCGTAGATGCTGGAATCGACAGGATTGCCAGGATATTCTAACAACCACCGGAAGAAAAATGTTATCCATTGGATGTCAGCTTTAATTTTGTGTCATCAACACAATCACTAGCTATCATCTTCTGGATCCATCACTCAAGCTTATTGAGAGCCACGCATGGCCGCACGGAGAGCTTCTCATTGGTGGTTCCTGGTGACAATTTCGGCGGTATGTGGCAGTATACACGACAAAGAGGTG
This sequence comes from Cedrela odorata, assembly GCA_035584115.1. Classification (NCBI taxonomy): domain Eukaryota; kingdom Viridiplantae; phylum Streptophyta; class Magnoliopsida; order Sapindales; family Meliaceae; genus Cedrela; species Cedrela odorata. The sequence goes on from JAXCLQ010000007.1 coordinate 7,815,732, forward strand.
ACTATTGTATAAATATAAGAAGATAAAAATAAATAAAATAGTAGTAAAATTATAAAAAATAAAAATAATTCATTGTGTATTTTAGATTTCTTTATTTTACTTTACAAAAGTATCAAAGTACAATATAAAAATGCCTAAAAAAAAAGAAATTTAAAAATTAATAGTTGATACTGATACGAAAGATAAAATTTGAAAAATCCTACAGAGCAAGAGATTGATGTTCTATATATTAATTTATCTAGATTTTATCACTAGCTAGCTGCTGTGGTGTGGTGGTTATCACGTTAGTCTTACACGCTAAAGGTTTCCAGTTTGATCCTGGGCAGTAACATACTATCATTGGCAGGTGTCCTGGGCAGGAGCATACTATCAAACAGTAAACAACAGTATTCACGCATAAGTGCGTGTGGGTTCTAACCCCACAGCCTGCATAATTTTTTAATAGATTTTGTTGAAAAGAACTCAAAAGAGTTGATTACTGTCTCAAGGTAACATCATGTGGAATAGCATCATATGGAATATTCCTTTAATAGATTTTTACTTTGTTGTTTGATTGATTTAGATTGAATAGTTAAAATTGTTTAATTGATTTAGATTGAATAGTTAAAATTTAAAATTGTTTATTTGATTAATTTAGATTGAGTAGTTAAAATTTAAAATTTAAAATTGTTTATTATTTATTGATTTAGATTGAATAGTTAAAATATTGTTTATTGTTTGATTGATTTAGATTGAATAGTTAAAATATTGTTTATTATTTATCGTTTATTGTTTGATTGATTTAGATTGAATACTGAAAATTGTATTCTTGTACGTGCATTGGTGACATTATATATATATATATATATATAAATTAAATATATTAAATTTAATTTCAACCATTAAAAATGTATTAATCCAATGATTAAAAAATTGGGTAAGAATTTAAGTAAGAAAATATAATCTTGACCCATGTACAATTACATCAAAAACTAAACCAAACACTTTCCAACTTGATGTGAGTGAAAATTGAACCGACATTGTTAATACTATCTTAATATATATATATATATATATATATGTATTAGCTAATTTAATTGATAATTTTTTTTTGAGGGTGGTATAAGAAATTTGTTGTCCAAATCCGGTTTCCACTAGAATTGATGATGAATCTAATTTAGGTTTTAGGAATAATAATTAATGATTTTTTTTTTTATATATATAAAAATTTAGTAATTGAACCAAAGTAAACTCAGCAAGGATTATGTGAAAAAACTAGAAGATGTCAATCTTCAAATGCTTTGATTTATGGGAAAGCAATGACAAAAGATTCAAAAAAGGAGAGTTGGTTAATTGCTGCTATTCAAGTTTACGCAGATTTTTCTATGTATGGAGCCGATTTTGGGTGGGGAAGTCCAATATAGGTGGCTTGCGCCTTACAAATTAAAATCTAGCTGTTTTTTTTTTCTGTTCTTAGTGCTTGACTGAAGGTTACATACTGGATAGTCATTCACATTTCTCTACAATTGAACAAACAGTAAAAAGATCCTTGGTGAAATCGTATTCAATAGAAAAATTGACCACCAACGTCTCCGAGAAAACCACTAAAAGTACTAATCTTATGACGTGTGTGTGTGTATATATATATATATATATATATATATATGGTATTAGAATTCTATAGAAAAGACCAAAAGAGGAGAGTATTCTAATCTATATTTATGATAAATCTTATCAAGTTAACAAAGTTATCAAACTTTATTACAACTATAACAATGTCATATATTCTTTTGTTTTCCAATATACAGTAACAAAATCAATATGATAATCCAAAAGTCATTTATATCTTTTCTTTCGTTTTAGTTCATATAAACATGCTTACAAAAAAATTAAGACTATTTATTGATCATGTCATAGTCGGAGGTAATTATATAATAGAAGTACGTTTTACAACAGATATTATACAAGCTGTGATTTCATCCACAAAAATAAAAGTAAGAGCTGTGACTTTAAATAACAACACATCTCAAACACAACCTGATATTTTTCTATGACAACTGGACGGTTATAGCTTAGTGTCACGGACTTATAACACGAACTTAGAATTGTGGTGTGCCACAACTAGCAAGTTTGAGTTGTGTGGGCTCTTATATTTTAGTCAAGTACTGTTAGTATTGTGAGTAATCTTGTTTCATTTTTAAAGTAATTAATTAAAAGGTTGAGGGCTTGTGACCTTCATAATTAACATATTGCTTGTATTGTGTGGTTGTGTTACGTTGCTTTGGGTTGTGCTTACTTGTGTGGTTTGTGCAGAAAATTTGTGCAGAAAGTGGAGTGCTGATCAAGGGTGTCTTGAGCATCGCGGGGTTAGCCGCATAAAAGAAAAGAGCTCCGTGATAGTTGGTATCAGATCCTTGTTAGGCTGAAAGCCATGCTTACTTGCGACCAACAACAACACAATGGTGGGAGACACCATCAAAGACCGCTTAGATCGCGTAAAGAGGGCTATTAGGACGTTTGTACCCGATACACCATCGTTGGCTGACCAGATTGGTGTCATAGCCTCAGAGATGCGGAATGTAGCCTCAGAGATGGCGACATTGAGGGGCGAGATGAAGGATCTTAGAGGGCATTATGAAAATCTTGAAAAAGATTGCCATGAGTGGATGGGCACCACGGGCGAAGATTTGATTGTTGCGAATAACGCTTTGCAGGG
>JAXCLQ010000007.1:7818526-7916461 GCA_035584115.1 Cedrela odorata
AATCTTGAAAAAGATTGCCATGAGTGGATGGGCACCACGGGCGAAGATTTGATTGTTGCGAATAACGCTTTGCAGGGGCAAGTGAGAGACCTTGATGCCGAAGTGGTGGTGATGAAGAGGGCTTTAGGTAACATGTCTCAACACGCCGAAGCGGCGCCCTCGAAAGTGAAAGTATCTGAGCCAAAGAATTTTGGTGGGGCGAGAAACACAAAGGAGTTAGAGAACTTCTTGTGGGATATGGAACAGTATTTCAAGGCAACCCACATTCCGGAGTCAGAACATGTGGATATAACTTGCATGTACCTCACGGGTGATGTTAAGTTATGGTGGCGCATAAGGCTGAATGAGGATGCTGAGGCGCTAAGGCCACCCATCCAGACTTGGGAGGTGCTAAAGAAGGAATTGAAGGCTCAATTCCTACCAAACAATGCCGTATGGCTTGCTAGGGAAAAATTAAAGAGGCTAAAGCACATTGGAACTGTGCGGAATTATGTGAAGGAATTTAACTCGCTGATGCTAGATATTTGCAATAGTTAGAGGACGACAAGCTCTTCAATTTCATATCAGGTTTGCAAAGTTAGGCGCAAACCGAGCTGCGGTGGCAAGGTGTAAGGGACTTGCCCGCGGCACTTGCAGCAGTTGATGGGCTAATTGACTACAAGCTCGGGCCTCAAAACGAGCAAAAGAAAGCCAATGATAGCAAGAAGAAGAAGAATGCTGAGAACTCCAAGGGCGACGCCCAAAAAGAGAAGGGAGAATCTAGCCAAGCCAAGCGCAAAGGCAATGAAAACCGGGGTGTTTTATATGTGGTGGACCCCATAGGGCAAAAGAATGTCCAAACCAAGCCAAGTTGAATGTAACAACTGAACAAGAGGCACAACATGGGGCCGAGACAAGTATGCTTAAGTTGAACCCGTTGCAGCAAAGATGCAATGCGTTACAGATTGATAAGTTATATCGAGGGCTTATGTATGTGACAGCATATGTCAATGGGAAAGAAGTTCAGGCTATGTTGGATACCAGTGCTACGAATAACTTCATCGCGGACCGTGAGGTAGAGCGGTTGAGATTAAAGGTTGAAGGCACACAATGCGCGGTGAGAGCCATGAATTCTTCAAATATGGCCATGCAAAGCGTAGCCATAAGCATGTTAAAGATTGGTGCATGGGAGGAGAAAGTGCAATTTCCTGTCTTTCCACTTGAAGACTTCAAACTCATCATTGGCTTAGAGTTATTTGTGGGTGCGATGACATATGTGATGCCGCACATGAGAAGTCTTCTTATTACGGGCAAAACGCCAGAACTTGTGCGGTGCGAGTTCTTGGAAAACGACACAAATGGACCATCACTTCAAAGTGCCATACAATTTAGCAAAGGTTTAAAGCAAAGAGAGATGTCTTACATAGTGGCGCTTGTGGAAATCAAGTCGGATCAGGTTGAGGAGGTGCTTGATGAGTATGGGGCTGTGTTAGACGACTTTGCTGATGTGATGCCGCCAGAGTTGCCCAAAGAGTTACCCCCACGATGTGCGATGGATCATCACATTGAGTTGGAACTAGGGGCGAGACCACCTGCTTAGGCTTCTAATAGAATGACGCCAATTGAGTTAGTGGAGTTACAGAGGCAACTAGATGAGTTGTTGGATGCGGGGTACGTCTAATCTTCGAAAGTACCTTATTGGGCGCCGGTGCTGTTTCAAAAGAAGAAAGATGGCTCGATGCGGATGTGTATAGACTATCGCGCACTCAACAAGGTTACGGTCAAAAACAAGTATCCCGTGCCTAATGTGGCGGATTTGTTTGATCGGTTGGGAAGGGTGTCTTACTTCAAGAAGTTAGGATTGTGAAAGAGAATAAATCCAAGACGGCGTGCGTGACAAGGTATGGATCATACGAGTTTTTGGTGAAGCCATTCGGCTTAACCAACGCACCAGCAACCTTTTGCAACTTAATGAATGATGTGCTATATGAGTTTCTTGATCAGTTTGTGGTGGTATATCTCGATGACATCGTGATATATAGCGAGACCTTCAAAGAGCACCTCGAGCATCTAAGACAAGTGTTCGTCAAGTTGAGGGAACACAAGCTTTATGTCAAGAAGGAGAAGTGCGAATTTTGTCGGCAAGAAGTGCTTTTCTTAGGGCATTGGGTGAGCCACGGAAAAATTCGCATGGATGAGAGAAAAATCTAGGCAATTCTCGATTGGCCTGTGCCAACAAAAGTTCCTGAACTAAAGTCATTCCTCGGACTTGCTAACTACTACAAAAAGTTCATTGAGAGCTACTCAAGAAGAGTAGGCGCATTCACGGACTTGGGGAAGAAGGAGAAACAGTGGGAATGGACGGAAAGGTGCCAAAAAGCATTCGATGAGATCAAAGGGGCAGTAGCATCAGAGCCGGTACTCAAGCTATATGACTTTGACAAGCCGTTCGAGTTATGGACAGATGCATCGGATAAGGCCATTGGCGGGGTGTTAGTTCAAGATGGGTATCCCATAGCATTCGAGAGTTGAAAGCTAAAAGATGTGGAACAAAGGTACTCAACGCACGAAAAGAAATGACTGCAGTGGTGCATTGCTTGACAACATGGAGACATTACTTGTTAGGTACGCGCTTCACAGTCATGACGGACAATATTGCCAATACTTACTTCAAAACGCAGAAGAAGTTGTCGCCAAAACAAGCTCGATAGCAAGAGTTCATCGCGGAGTTTGGTTTCGTGTGGGTGCACTAGGCATGCAAACAAAACTCAGTGGCAGATACGCTAAGCCGAAAAGAAGTGTTGGGCTATGTGGCCACACTTTCGACCGCAACTTCGGATTTCATTGATAGAGTAAGGTAGCATGCGGAAAATGACAAGGCATACCAGCAGCTGCGAGATGAAATCAAGAAAGGTAGTGTTCGGCGATATTGGCTTGAAGATGGGTTGATTTATGCTCGAGGTGGAAGGACGTATGTGCCTAGCGGTAGGGACTTACGCAAGGTATTGTTGCAAGAGATGCACGATACAAGATGGGCAGGACATCCGGGCATTGAGCGGATGATGGACTTACTGGAAAGGTCGTTTTATTGGCCCAAGATGGAAGAAGACATACGCATGTATGTCAAGACTTGTCTAATGTGTCAACTAGACAAGACTGAGAGAAGAAGGCCAGCGAGACTTCTTCAACCATTGCCGATACCAGAGAAACTGTGGGATTCGATTTCAATGGACTTCATATTGGGAATGCCTAAGTCAGCAAAGGGGTATAAGTCAATATTGGTCGTGGTTGATCGATTTTCTAAGTTTGCCATCTTTATACTGGCGCCGCATGCATGTTCGGCGGACAAGGCAGCAGAGTTAATACTCAAGCATGTGGTGAAGTACTTTGGAGTGCTAGAAGACATTGTGAGCGATAGAGATGCGCAATTCACGGGTAGGTTCGGACTTCACTTTTTAACCTCATGGGCACAGAATTGAAATTCTCTACGGCAAATCATCCGCAAACAGATGGCTAAACTGAGAGAGTGAACGCACTACTTGAGGAATACTTACGGCATTATGTGACGGCGAGTCAGAAAAATTGGGTTGATTTACTTGATTCCGCCCAGTTTTGCTACAACATATATAAGTCATCTTTGACCGAAATGAGTCCAGCGGAATTGGTGATGGGGCAGCAACCTTGCACGCCATAAGAGGTAGCAAAATAGAACACTGAAGTAAAGTGCCCAGCAGCATACAAGCTTGCGCGAAACAAGCAAGAGATGATTGAGTTAGCCTTTAAAAGTCTAGCCAAGGCATCCCGTCGAATGAAGAAGTATGCTGATGCGAGGTAAAGAGACTTAGAGTTCAGCAAGGGTTATATGGTGTTACTGAAATTAACTCCATAGATTTAGAAGAAGATAAATAGTAAAACCGTTTATAGAGGATTACTGCCGAAGTATGATGGTCCTTTCAAAGTGGTGAAGAGAGTGGGCAAAGTTAGCAATACAAATTAAAGCTGCCAGAGAGGTTAAAAATTCATCCAACAGTGCATATAAGTTACTTGAAACCCTTTTGCAAAGACTTAGTTGATATTGAGTAGCAACAAACTAAGCGTGCTCCGTCGGTGATTCGAAAGCAATTCGACAAGGAGGTTGAGAAGATTCTGAATCATCGCACTATGGGGCAAAGTAAAAAGAACCGAAGAACTGATTACTTGGTTCAATGGAAAGGGGGAAGTACTGTTGATGTAAGTTGGGAATGCGACGTCACTTTGTGGCAGTTCGAGAAAGAGGTTAATGACTATCTCGCCAATCCAACGAGGACGTTGGGCTCTTCAAGTGGGGGAGGTTTGTCACGGACTTAGAGTTGTGGTGCGCCACAACATGCTAGCAAGTTTGAGTTGTGTGTGTTCTTATGTTTTAGCCAAGCACTGCTAGCATAAGTTTTAGTTGGTTAAGTATCCTAGTGATGCACAAAATATGAGTTTAAGTAGGAATCAAACTCCGATTTCCCTAGAAAGCCAAGGGTATTGGCTTTGCACTATATAAAATGTGCTTGGCAGCGTGTTGCCATGATCATTCATAAGTGAATTCTAGAGCAAGTTGTGTGATACTCATTATAGAGAGAGAAAGTTTTAGAGAGAGAAAATCTAAAATTTTCGAAAATACCTTCACAAAGGTGTTTAGAGTGGTTTTGTTTCATTTTTAAAGTGATTAATAAAATGGTTGAGGGCGTGTGGCCTTCATAATTAACATATTGCTTGTGTTGTGTGGTTATATTACGTTACTTTGGGTTGTACTTGCTTGTGTGACTTATGCAGAAAATTTGTACATAAAGTGAAGCGCTAATGAAGGGTATCTTGAGCATCGCAGGGTTGATAAGATAAAAAAAAAAAAAAAAAAAAAAAAAAGAGCTCCGTAAAGTTGACCGAATGAAAAAAAGGAGCCCCGTTACACTTAGCATCATGTCTTCAAATTCCTTACAGAAACTAAACCTTCTAAGTAATCAATTCCGCACAAGAGAAAATGGTGGTCAATAACACAAGTGAAGCGCAGCCACAATGGAATCCAACTACAATCGAGCAAGTGAGTTAAGAGCTTTTGATGACACGAAATCTGGCGTTGAAGGCCTCGTAGATGCCGGAATCGACAGGATTCCACGGATATTCTATCAACCACCGGATAACTTGGACAAGACTCCGTTTTCCGGCGACGTTCAATATAGTTTTCCAGTCATAGACCTGGAAGGAGTTGATGAAAATCCAATTCAACGGAAGAAGATTGTTGAAAGAGTCCGGAATGCATCGGAGACATGGGGATTCTTTCAGGTAATCAATCATGGGATTCCAGGGAGCGTTCTTGAGGAGGTGAAGGATGGAGTGCGCAGGTTTAATGAGCAAGATGTTGAGGTCAGAAGAAAATTCTACACTCGTGATCATACAAAAAGGGTGATTTACAATAGCAATTTTTCTTTGTATAGATCACCAGCCGCTAACTGGAGAGATTCGATGGCTTGTATCATGGCTCCTAGTCCTCCAAAGGCGGAAGAGCTGCCGGCTGTTTGTGGGTAGGTAATTTACAGTTTGTAGCTGGTTATCAATTGATGAGAAATGATATTCAGGGCAAATAGTTAAATTTTGATCAATTCTTTTAAAATGAAGTGGATCTTTTTCTTGCAAGATTTTAACTTTTTTGAGTTCCTTACCTTTTTTCCTTTATGAATATACCCATCACATATTCTGCTCATGTTCACATTACACAATCTGCTTTGTGCTCTGATACAATAGGAGATTAATTCTAGCTTATGTTAGAAAAACTTGAAAGTCCATAGTAAACTCTTGAGTATGCCTCGTTTTGTCAGAACATATTTCTGAACTAGTGATGGCTAAATTTGATGACATAAAAACATATAAAATCCAGTTAAGTTCTTTCCTTCCTAAATCGGAACTCGCAGAGATATAATCATGGAGTACACGAAACAAGTGAAGAAACTGGGGGATTTACTTTTCGAGTTACTATCGGAGGCTCTTGGATTGAACCCAAATCACCTGAAAGACATAAATTGCGCTGAGGGTCTAATGTTACTTTGCCATTACTATCCCGCTTGCCCACAGCCTGAATTAACAATGGGTATAACCAAACACGCTGACAGTGACTTCCTTACGGTGCTTCTTCAGGATCATATTGGTGGCCTACAAGTTCTTCAGCAAAATCAGTGGATTGATGTGACCTACTCTCCGGGTGCTTTAGTGGTTAACATTGGAGATCTTCTGCAGGTAAGTCTTTAGTTAGTTTTATGATTTTCTAGTACTGCGTTATTCTGATCTGCTATAACAATTCTTAATTGCTATAGCTACTACTTTTTACTGTTTTTTCAGCTTATATCAAATGACAAATTCGTAAGCGCGGAGCATAGAGTGTTGGCAAATCGAGTAGGACCAAGAATATCGGTGGCAAGCTTTTTTAGCACCCGTTTTCATCCATGCTCAAGACTGTATGGACCTATTAAGGAGTTATTATCAGAAGAAAATCCTCCCAAGTACAGGGAAACCACAGTTAGAGATTATGCCACTTACATCCAGGAAAAAGGCTTCGATGGCACTTCAGCGGTGCCTCAATTCAGACTATGAGCTTGACAATGGAGTATCAAGATAAAAAAAAAAGCCAAACCATGGACTTGTAACCAAGTTGAAACCTATACATCTATACTTTCAGAGTTTTTATTGGGTGTTGAATCTGTTACTTTTCCTTTTGAACGCGTAGTTTTTCTTCAAATAAGCAGTAGAAATTCAAAATTGAGAAAGATAATTTTCACATTAAAAGACTCCCGATAAACATAAGTTGAAGTGGCCCAACACTTGATCAATATATTGACACAAGCATATTGAAGTTGCGCATTAGCAATCACCCAATCGATAACCAAAGTACCATAAACGCAGTCCTTGGCCACATCCTTTTTTTGTGGTTTGAATCTTTTGCAAGTTGAAAACTTTAATTTGTTTCTAAACAAGCTAATGAGAAAAGTAGAGGTTTTCGTTTACTCATTCTATTATATACCATCTTCTGTGATAATTAAGAAAAGACTTCTCCATCGCACTCATGATCTCACAGAAGATCAAATATGTTGGTCTGAGCAGGCTGAGGCAATAAATCACACATACACAACTGGTTCTGGTTATGGTCAAAATTCATGAAATTAATTTAGTAAATTAAATATTTTTTAATTTCTATTTTAAATGAAAAAATACAGTGAAGCCAGACCGGGTCCATGTTACAGTATAAGCTTAAATCACGATGAAGTCTAAATAGATCATAATTAATCTATAAATGACTTAAATTAAACCATAATACTTTTGTTCTATATAAAAATATAAGTTAATAATTAATTTATTACTAGAACCTTCGTGTCCGAATATGTTATTACAATGGAATAGGTGGCCATACGTGCAAAAATAGTTTTGAATGTTTTTGTCAATAACGTTCAATTGAACAAAGACATAACGTTCAATTGAACAAAGACAACAGAGATTGCATTGGGCTATTACTTACATCTTAGCCTTCAGCTTCCGTCCCGATTTGATAACAAAAGCTTCGATTGGCATTTCAATTTCTATGGCATCAATCGATCAGCCTCGGTATAGAAAGAAGAAGAGGAAAATGGGTCTGCAGGCAGAGACTGAATCAAACTATAATAGGCAAAGTGAATTAAAAGCATTTGATGATACAAAAGCTGGTGTCAAGGGACCTGTTGATGCGGGAGTAGCAATAGTTCCGCCGAATAGAGTATTCTCCTTCAAAAGTTATCAGCAAATAGTGGCAGAAGTTTCGCGTATATATGTTAAGGTAATAACTGAAAGCTGCTGAGCTACTGAAGCTGAAAGCTGCTGAGCTGGAAATCAGAAGCTTGAAGCTAAAATGCAGAAGCCGAAATGAATACTGCTGAGCTGGTAGCCTGAAGTCGAAGGAGGTTGATTAACAGAAGCTGGTACCAGCTGAAAATTACAGCTGTGATCAGTTTATCAAATAACAAAATTCAGGAATTGATTGGCTAAGCATTCCGGAAAATTAGGAATCAGTTAGTCTGGTATTTATGTATTAGTTAAGTACTTTCCAGTAGAACTTTGGATGTATAAATAGAAAAGCCTTGGCTAGTATGAGTAGCACGAAAGAAACTCTGTAAAAAGCCAGATGGTTTATGAATAAAAGCTCTCTCTGTTTTTTCTTATATTTTCTCAGTTCACTTTCTTGCATTTTCTTTTTTGTCAAACATCTTAGATCTTCACAGTATATTCAAGTGCGAACAGAGTATTCTCTTTCAAAAGTAATCAGGAAATAACTCACAGCTAAGTATTCCAACAATAAACCTGGAAGACTTCCGTAAAGATGCAGCTACACGAGCTGAGATCATCAACAAAGTTAGAAAAGCAAGCGAGAAATGGGGCTTTTCAGGTGGTCAATCATGGAATTCCCGTCAGTATTTTGGATGTGATAAAAGATGCAATACGCAGATTCCACGAGCAAGATACTGTAGTGAAGAAAGAGTTTTATACGCGGGATTTTAGGGAAAAGATGTTCTATAATTCCAATTTTGATCTGTACCAAGCACATCAGCTGGTTGGAGGGATAATTTCGGCTGTTTTTCGTCTCCTCATCCACCTAACCCAGAAGAATTGCCAGATGCAGGTATATATAGATTAGTGTCCACTTGATTATTGTTTAATTAGGCTAAATTTTCTGGCTAATGTTTTCTGTAACTCTACTTCAAGTCCTGTATGTTTTTCGTTTTACATTAGACCTGCAAGGCTAACGCACAAGTATGTTGTTCTCAAAGAGTTTATGGACTTGCAGTGATGCAGTTTTGGAATACAGAAAACGTGTAATGAGATTGGGGCATACACTGTTTGAATTATTATCAGAGGCATTAGCACTAGATCCCAGCCGCCTGAAAGAAATGAATTGTGCAGAGGGTCTTCTTTTTCTGGGGCATGCACTGAACCGGAATTAACCGTGGGCACAAGCAAGCATACTGGTGGTAGCTTTATCACTATACTTTTACAAGATCAAATGGGCGGCCTTCAGGTTCTTCGTAATAATCAAAGGGTTGATGTTCCCCCAACAGATGGAGCTCTTGTCATAAACATTGGAGATTTACTATAGGCAAGTTCCCTCTTGTAGTGGAAGGTCCTTGATTTTCCGCTAGCAAGGAAAAATGTAGGATTATTTATTTAGTTTTGGTTTATGTAAATTTTTTTGTGCAGTTCATTTCCAATGACAAGTTCACAAGGGTCAGCCTGAGAGTATTAGCAAAGCATGTTGGTCCAAGGATATTATTGGTGTGTTTCTTCAGACAACAAGTCACAGGGGAATATCACCAGAGTTTATGGACCAATAAAAAGTTGTAATCAGCTGAAAATCCTCCGATTTACAGAGAAACAGATGTTAAAGACTATATAAAAATTTACTTCTCCAATGGGCTTGATGGAACCTCTCCTCTACTGCATTTCAAACCGTGAACTTGATCATGAACATTTTGTGGCTTCCACAACTATTGATGTTTCTTCTCCCTTGTTGAATAAAAGTGAAAACATTTGTCTTCAGAATTGTGCTTAAATTTGCAGTTTTATTGGCTAGTCAACTAATCTTGGAAATCATACAATGTAAGGCACTGAGGCTTATGTAGTTATAATGGCTCAAAGACTCCAGTGTATTAGTTACATAATGGGGAATATAAAGTCGTCGGTATGATATCTATGACGTTATTTATTTATTTAACGCTCATTTTGATTTGATAATGACTATTTATCAGCCATTCAATTATTTTCATTTGCATTAATGATGAAATTTTTCTTTCCGTCCAAACATACTTGTGAGAGTCGCATTCCTCACAAAACTTATCAATAACGCTGTATGTGGGACAATTCGGTGCACCTAATGACAAAAGAGTGCAGTGTTTTCTTCGTTTGATTCTTTAAAATAGAAAAAAAAAATCTTCTAGATTACTACGGAGCCATTTACAGTTTCAGTTTCAGCCTACAGAAAAAAAAATATAAATCTTTCTAACAAAGAAAATGGTAATCACAAGCTCGACATTGAGGCAGAACCCGATTCCAAATATGACCGGAAAAGCGAATTATAGGCTTTTGACGCCTCAAAAACCGTCGTAAAGGGAATCGTTGATTCGGGAGTTGCAAGAGTCCCTCGCTTTTTCATCCATGATCAGTACATGCTTAATGACAAGTTTAAGTTATTCTGCTGACTACAAGTCTATTATTCCTGTCATAGATTTCCAAGGCATTGATAAAGACGAAAGTCTGAGCAGCCAGGTGATTGACAAACTCCGAAATGCTTGTGTAAAATGGGATTTCTTTCAGGTAGTCAATCATGGAATTCCATTAAACATCCTGGAGAACATGATCGATGCCGTACTTGGATTCCATGAGCAAGGCGATGAGGTGAAGAAAGAGTTCCATTCACGCGATGAAACGACATCGGTGAATTATAATACCAATTTTGATTTTTATCAAGCAGAAGCGGCTAATTGAAGGGATTCATTGTACAGTCTGATGGCTCCTCGTCTACCCAATTCAGAAGAATTGCCTTCAATTTGCAGAGATAGGATGATTGATTACTCAAAAGTAATGAAATTGGGTCTCACTGTATTCGGATTGATGTCTGACGCACTTGGGTTTAATGCCAACCATATGAAAGAAATGGGTTATGTAGAAGGGCTATTTTTGTTGGGCTATTACTACCTAGCGTGCCCAGAACCAGAATTTTGACATTAGGCTTTTGCATGCATACTGATAGTGGCTTCCTGACTGTAGTTCTACAAGACCAATTGGGCGGCCTTCAAATTTTTCATGAAGATCGCTGGATTGACGTTAGTCCAGTTTCCTGGACCTGTAATTCTCAACATTGGAGATATGACACAAGTAAGTCCACTCTACTCAGCATTAAACATCTTTTATTTTCTTTTATTTTAGAAATCTCTAGTTAAGGAAATAAGGAAAGTGTAGTAGATGTCCAGGTTAATAAGATAATGAAGTAAATTATGACGAATGAGATCATAATTTTACTCAACTTAGAGGAAATCTTGAAAAACATTGTTATCGGAGAACTCACACAGATGATTTTTATTCATCATAACTTTGTACATTTAAAAACACAAAAATAGCCTATAGAGGAGCGAATAAAAATATTGAAAGAATTGTGCCTTGTACACGTGCAATAATCCATTAATCAACAACTCAAAATTATTCATTGTTTCCTAACACCCTCAATTCTTGTAAAAGAGTACAAAAACACAGTGCAAAGTTATATAATTAATTATAAAATTACTTTTATAATAAAACACAAATAATCATAAAAAAAGATAATAATTAATTTATCATAATAAATAAAAAGTTTAATATATAATAGTGCTATATTTTTCAAGCAGTATTTCAAATTTGACCATCTAAGTTGATTTGTTATTTATGATGCTGAATTTTCGCAATTTTTTAAAAATAATTTATTATTCAATTAATGATGTTATATCACTTGAGATAAAAAAAAAATTAGTGACGTGTAGTGTTACTCATTTAATATATCTACTTTAAGTGGTTTATATTGTATTTTATGTTAACTTTAATTACACATATTATCTTTAATCTCAATTATTAAAAGTGTATTAATTTAATGATTAAAAAATTTGTGTAAAAAATATAATGTTACTTATTCTGTTGCTAATTTAAATATAAATTTTATTTAATTAATAATGTTAGTTTACTTTCATTTAACTTTTAATTAGTTTAATGAAAATTTTCTATGGATAATTAGTCCAATCTTGTACTGCATTAAATATTTTTAATAGTTTATAATTTAATTTAATCTAATTCAATTTTAAATTTTTAAGTCAGGCTACCACATGTTTGATGTGGAACCTTCCGATTTGACATACCTATCATCTGTCCTTGGTCGCATGAATGGTGTTTTCGGCAATGTGTCTTGTACACTCATACACGTTTACTACGATATATGCATGGATTACATTTGCGATTCTTGACTCTTTATTTATGCAAAAATCTCCTATTTCTTACATAACGGAAATCTTGTTCGCTCTTTTTTATCATACAAAAAAATTTCTATGGTGGTATGTCTATTCCAAACCCACTTTCAACATGGCAATGACTGGTCCAAAAAAAGAGCTTCTATCAGAAGATAACCCACCAATTTATAGGGAAACCACCGCTAAAGATTATGTTGCGTACATATACTCTAAAAAGCATTGATGGAACTTGTAGACCGGAACATTTAAAGCTGTGAGCATCGCTTTTTATTACTTGTCACGGCCTGACATGGCTTTCCCTATCGTTAATTCAAGTACTGTTTATATCTTATATAACTATATGTATAGACAATACAAAAAATTGAAAGATTATTTGTCTTTTAACATTGCTTCCTCGTTAATAATGTGAGAAAATTTTGAAAATAATTTTATTTTATTCTATTTTATATTTATGAATAATCTTAATTTAATCTTATCAAACAGACCAATTTTATATAATTTGAATAATTTTACCCTTATAATCACCAAAACCCTAAATCATAAACCTTAAACAATAAACTCAAAACCCTAATTACAGTATCTGTACTATAGTGAATTAAATACGGTATTTTATTTTTTAAAATTTTAATTTTTTAATTTTTTTTAAATTTACATATAAAATAATAAGTAATAAAATTAATTTTATTTACAATAAAATTTACTATAATAAAATTATAAATCGTCATCGCCCCTGTTTCACCGCTGACCCAATTATAATTTCTTTTAAACTCTTAAATCGTTAAGTATCGATACTTTGACTTGAATATATTGATACTTATATATATATATATATATATATATGAGTGAAGATATCGATATCTTGTAAATGTATCGATCCTCATAACTCAATATATCGATACATTTATAAGATATCGATACCTTCATTCAAACAAATAATTATACACAAAATTTTCTCTTTGGAAATATTAGTTTTGCACTTTTAACAAATAATTATACTAAAAAATTTAAAAATTTTAAATAAATAAATTTTAATTGTTATATAAAAAATATAAATTTTAGTTTTTTTAAACTAATTTTTAATTTCTTTATTTTTTAAATTTACATAATAAATAATTTCTTTATTTTTTTTAAATATATAAAATAAATAATAAATGATAAAATTAATTTTATTTACAATAAAATTTACTATAATAAAATTGTAAACTTAAAAAAAATATAAATTAAAAAAATTTAAAATTTAAAATTAAAATACACCAAAAGACATTTTTTTTTTATCTTTTAATAACCTTGAGCCAATGGCACAATCTATTGTAGCGCAGGTATTATAGCTAAGGTTGAAGGGCATAAGCGACTATAACGTGAATACCATAACGCGGGTACTGTGGTTTTTTTTAATTAATGGTTATATAAAAATATAATTTTTAATTTTTTTAATTTTTTAATTTTTTAATTTTTTAAAATTTATGTAATAAATAATTTTTTATTTTTTTCTAAATATATATAATAAATAATAAGTGATGAAATTAATTTTTTATTTTTTAAAATTTATAATTTTAAGTAAATTTTATTATAATAAATTTTATTTTAAATAAAATTAATTTTATCGTAAATAAAATTAATTTTATCATATATTATTTTATATGTAAATTTAAAAAATAAAAAAATAAAAGATAATTTTAATTTACTGTAATGCAGATAATGTGGTTAGGATTTAAGGTTTACTATTTAAAGTTTATACTTTAGAGTTTTGGTGATCATAAATATAAAATTATCCAAATTATATAAATTAAATTATAATTGGTTATAAATATAAAGTGGGGATAAAATAAAATTATTTTTAAAATTTCTCTAATAATCTCTGAGCAGTATTTATGCATGTTTATTATCAATACACTGTATTAAAATAAACTAAATGAATTAGATTAAACAGTATTAATATATTTAGTGCTGTGTAGTATCAAATTTTATATTTTTATTATTTATATTCCGACTCTTATCTCTTTTCGTAAAGTTTGTGCTGTTGTATTATTTCATATTTTTATACAATACAATCACTTCTAAGTTTTATAATAAAAAAATCAAGATAACTTCATCTTAATGTAACCTCTTAAATTGTACTATAATAAATTGTAAAACGATGAATTAAATAAAAATATGTATTATGTTTGGTGTAGTAATATATTAAACTATTTATAAATTAATATGTGTTTAGTACAGTATCGTATTAGATTGTATTAAAATTAATATTTATTAAATAATAAATAAAAATATATGATATAATCCAAACATGTATATATATTGTTTATATATTAAATAAATAAGTATTTTATGAATAAACAAATTTAAAGAATCAAATAAATAGTGTATAATACATAATATTAAATTAAATAATATTAATCTGTAATGATTTTAAATGAATATTCTCGTAAATAGACTGAATTAATTATATTAAACTTAATATAATAATATCATGTTTGGTATCAATAGTATATTAAAATTTTATTTTAATAATTTTTATATTAATTATATTATATTTAATTAAATATTTAAAAATAAAAACTTTTTAATATCAAATAATATATTTTATGCTAATAAAATAATATTTAGTTATTAATAGTAGATAATTTTAAATATTAAAATATAAAAATAATATTTTAATATATTTAATATGATTAAAATATTATTTTTATTAGTACAAATATACTTTTATTTATATTTGATATGATTGTTTTTTTTTTTTTTATTAAAGGAATAAAGGTTAGTAAAAGTCAATGAAATTAATGTTTGCAATGCATTAATTTCAAAATTAAACGAACGCAATTCAGACTCTTGTTTACTCTTTAACAAACATTGGATTAGTCATTTTTTATACCTACCCTTTGTTTTTTATGCAGGCCTACCGAAAAAAGTTAAATATATAAACTCTTATATTCAGTGATCATTAATTATGGTAGAGTTATTTTATGTGTGTTCTAAAAGTATATGTTAATAAATTAAAAAAAAAGTAGATGTATAAAAATGTTATATTTTATCCTATACAGATATTTTGATTAATTAATTAATTTGAGTACCTTATATATATATATAAACACATTATTATTTATTATTTCTAATTTTTAATAAGACGTTTTGTTTTCTTTTACAGATAAACAGTGGTGGATTATGATTAATGATTAAGTAAATTGAAATTGGCCAGAGAATCTAAAACATCGAATCATACAGATAAACAGTGGTGGATTATGGTTAATGAACAAGGAGTATAAACAAATTTTGTTTTCTTTTACTGATAAATTCTTTCGAACAATTAAATTTACTGAAAATATTAGCCAATGGAGGTGTGGAATATTTTTTATTTGTAAGAAAAAAAAAAAGGAAATGCCTTCGTTTTTGCTTTCAAATGCGAGAGAGAGGAGAAGAAGATAAAAAGGAGAGAAAGGAAGAAGAAATAAAATTAGTGATTAAAATTAAATTATTTAACGTGAATGTTGAAATTAGCTAAGGTTTAAATAAAAAAAATATTAGATTGGGACTTCTTAGTTAGAGCAAATGTGAAAATTTGTTTCTTCATACGTTTAAGTTTAGTTAAATCTAATGAAAGTATAATAAGTTATTACAATTATTTTAATTGTTAGACGATTAAAAGGAAATAAAATTTTCTTATGTTATTAGTATACTCCATTAAAGTTACATTTGGTATTTTATAATCTAATCTGTTGCTTTGTCAAACACTTTCACAGACTTGCTAATACTAATCTTTATTAAATATTTAATACGAGACAGACGTATCTTTATTTGGATTCAATTGAAAAGTGAAACAGTTTGTAAAGGGGAAGAGTAGGTAAAAGAAACAGTTTAAAATGTTAGTTTGATTGAATAATAGTTAATGTATAATAGAAAACTCAAATTATAGGAAAAGCATGTAAAAGGAGAGTCCAAGCCCTTAATATGCCCCAATTATACGTAAGTTAAATTTGTCATTATTCCTTAATCTATTATCTTATTCTAGTTTAGGGATATTTTGGTCATTTTTTATTTATAGGCTTTTGGATAGAAATTTTATATGACTTGTAGTACTTTATGAGATCTTATTATAGGTCAAATTTTAAACTTAAATTATATCATTAGGGTCATCAAATTAAAAACCCTAATTTTTATAAGTATGGTATATTTAAGGATGTTATAACCTTTGATTAAAGAGGGGCACGAAAATACATTTTTTTAATTGAGAGTTAAACTTTTCTTTCCAATTTTAAACTTTTCTTTCAAGTTCTTTTCATAAATTTGATTGTTAGAACTTATCAAGATTGATCTTGTGGCTTTTTTTTTTTTTTTGAAATACCGTTGGTTAGTTACTTAATCACGAGTTTCGGGTCAACAACTAATTTTTCTTTTTTGGTTTAGCTATTCTGTTTATAAAAAAAATAATTATTAGTTAGTTGAATTCTTTGTTAGAGTTTTTAAAGTTTATTTTGTTCCTAATATAATTCAATTAATGTTTCTTTATTTTATTTTATTTTTTTGGTTTGGAGTTGAATTTCTTTTGGGTTAAAATTTTTTTTTCTTTAGTTTATCTTAATTTATAACTTTTATTTTTGGTTTTATAAAAAAAAAGAATAGTAAAAAAAATGTGAATAGTAAAAATGTTTGTTTTAGTTTATTATGGTTGCTCATATTTAATTACTGCTTGAATCTCGATTGTTCTTGAGTTTAATTATGAGTGAAAAGAAGACATAGCGAATGACAAAAAGCAAAAGTGACCAGAATATAAGAGGCTAAAAGCCATTGAGTGTTAAACAAGAGAGTGAGCAAATCTTTCTTGAGTGAAACATGTGAGGGAGTGCTTGTGAAGTCTCTAATCCTATTTTTACAGATTCTAAACATGTCACAGCAAAGGCGTTTTAAACTTCTTCCAAGTGGTGACGATTTGGGGACAAATCTTCTTTAAAAGAGGGAAAATGATGCGATCCAACCTGCACTACCATGCATAAAAGATAGGGAACTCACATGTTGATTTGAAGGAACTCAAAGACAGCAGTCACAAGATCCATTAAACTTGTCAAGTGAGCGATCACAAGATTTAAGGCCAAGTGTTTTAAAGAAGCATTAAATGGACTGATTCAATAAGTTGGTAAAACAGCAAATACATGGAGGCCCAACATATATTCAAATTAGTTTAAAAAGAACTTAATCACTATGACTAAGGGTCTAGAAGAAGTTTTCTTTTATGAGTCAAATTTCTAATTTAATAGCTTCCTTTTCAATGTCAAATTTCTAGTTTAGTTGTTTTCCTTTTATGATTCCAATTTTATAGTCTGCATTAGATTTTAAAAGTATATATAAAGGAACAAACATTATAATTTTTTTGAAAAAGTGAAAAATAATATTAGAGGGTTATTTGTACTTTTCTTTCCTTCTTGAAAGGATTTTTATACTTATAAAAGGTTTTGTAACATTTTGTGGCATCATATCTCTATGCAACCTAGGTTTTTGAGACAAGTTTTTCAAAGAGTTTAGGGTTTAACTATCATAGTTTTTGGTTCTTATCTTATTAGGTAATGGATCAAGACTCAACAAACTTTCAACTACTATAGTTCTTATTTATTATTTTATTAGATAATGGGTCAAGACTCAACAAATTTTTATCTTGAAAATCTTGGGGTTCAATATTACATTTGGTATTAGATTTTGTTACGTTATTGACAAGGTTTATATTATGCATGCACATGTTATACAATATTAGTAAATGTTAGTGTAAGTTTTCAAACTATCATACAAGTACTTTTCCCTTTCATTGTTGAGATTAATGTTTTTAGAATCCGTTGAGACACCCATATAGATTTTGAGCCATATGTTAGAGTGTTTTTTCCTTTTAAGAATGTGATTTTAATTTATTGTAAGCTTTTTTTATACACAATCACAAATTGAAGAATTGAAGAATCAAATCCCAACTTCCTACACAAACACATCTTAAAGATTTGGAGGGAAATAGATCCCTTAATCCCTTATTTCTAGTACTGTCTAAACTAACTAGACATTTTTTTGGGAACGCAATAATTTTAAGTAGATTTCATAAACACATGTATGTATTTATACAAGAAATATATATATATATATATGTATATAAATTTATAACTACGAGTCATGTTTATATCTTTAAAAAATGATTTTACTCTTTAAGAAAAATAAAATTATTAATTGAGTTATCAAACTATTTTTCTTTCTTTTTTCTTTATTTATTTTTAATTTTTTCTTCTTAAATATTATAAAGTTCGTGCAAGTTAGCTGAGTGATGAGAAACATGTGATAGACAAACTTCGTATACGACATCTTATGTATACTACCATCAGCATCAAGTATGTAACTATATTTTAAAGAATTAATCCATTACTTCAATGTGTTTTAAAGAATTCAGCATGTGGTTATTGGTCTGTAATTTTTAGGACGGCCTTGACGTCCAAAGCGGAGTCAAGACGGATCTTATGTGTACTAACATCATTATTAATATGGCCTAGTTAATTAAGATTTTTTTTTTATTGGCGAGGCTATTTAATTTCTTACCTAACAATAATTTATGATAATTTGAATCATGTATGAAAATTTAAATTTGAAAACTATATAGAGTACAAAAAATAGATTTCGGTCTCAAGTAAGGTTGGGCTACAGCCTATTATGAAAGTTCTGGTCCCTTTCAATTAATTATGTCGTCCAAGAAAGACAAACAATTAGAAGCTGCACCTGTCTTAATTAATTATGCAGTAATTAACGAATACTTTTTTTATTTGAGGTTTGTCAAAATAATAAAAAATTAATTTTTTATTAAAAAATATAAAATTATCATTATATTATTTTTTGTTACAAATATTATAGTAATTTTTTTTTATTATTATTTCATTTTATTTTTAAGTATAAAATTCATTTATTAAAAAGTTTCATGTATAAAAATAATATTTGAAAACATTTTTATTAATAAAAAAATTAAACATATAAAATTTATTTTTAACAAAATAATTTAATAATAAAAACAAAACAATTTAATTAATTTTCCTTAATATTTGCAAAATTTTTCTTAAGCTTCATATAATCTTGATATTCTTCTATCGTCCATTAATTAACATAGAGTGGTGCTATTGTAATTCCTTCAAAATTTTCTTATTTTTTTAATCTTAATTAAATTATATAAAAACACAAATGACACTACATAATTTATTACTTTAACAGTTTTTAACTTTCACTTATTAAATATATTTTATCAAATCCTAAATTAAAAGAAACCTTTATCGATTTCATTTATCTTTGGATCTTTTTGTAGAGCTCAATTTTAGCCATTTGTCTTGTTTGTGTAATTTGCTCTTTTCGTTATTAAAAATATTTAAGAGTATTTTTTTGTAATAGACTCATTTGATTATTGATTATTGATTATTATGTTAATGAACTGTTTAGTATACTCATATTTAGCTATATAATTTTAAACAAATGTAATTTTATTGTATATAGTTTGTAATAAATAAATTCATGGCGTTGTTATAATTAGATCTGTGACTGTGGCTGTAAGAGATCTATTCGTTATAAATAATTAAAAATATATATTTTTATTTATTATTATTTTTTAAATTTAAGAACATATTCATTAATATATTATATTATTTATGACTTGTAGGAATACTTTTTTTTTTATTTTTTTATTTTTGGACATGAAATGGACCCTACCTTCATTCAATATATAAGTGGAGGATAGTTTATTAAGATTTAATTTTGCATTTTGTTCGGAATAGAGTTATCTCCCTCTCTTTCATCTCACGTTATCTTCCTCTCTTTCTTGTTCTTGGCTCGCTTCGGCAGCAAGAAGATAACAACCCCCTTCAGTCTTCATGGCTTCTTCAAACACAGGTACGGGTTAATTTTAAGCGCGCGCACACTCAGACTCACACACACACACACACACACACACACACACACAGATATATATATATATATATATATATATAAATAACATCTCACGTTATCTTCCTCTCTTTCTTGTTCTTGGCTCGCTTCGGCAGCAAGAATATAGCAACCCCCTTCAGTCTTCATGGCTTCTTCAAACACAGGTACGGGTTAATTTTAAGCGCGCGCACGCTCACACACACACGTATATATATATATATATATATATATAAATAAACAGGTACGGGTTAATTTTAAGCATATATATATATATATAAATATATATACACACACGGTGAAATTAGGGACGATAATTTTACCTGCAAACTCTCAAATTTGTTTCTATCCATCTTTTATGGTACGGATTTGGTATGTATTTTAGTGAGTTTAATAAGGATTTGGTAAATAAATTTAAAATCAGCAACAAATTTGGGACGGATACGGGTACAAATAAATATATGCGAATAAATTCGCAAATATATTTGCGAATATGTTTTTTTTTAAAACTACTAAAACAACGTCGTTTTGATATTAATATCCTTATTTTTTTTTGTCTACATCTATTTTTATCTATTTATCTATTATACTATCTCATTGTCAATTATTTTTTAAATATTTTTATTTTATAACAATTATTCTATACAATACATATTTATTTATTTCTTTTAATTATTAAATTTTATTTTAATTATTAAATTTTATATATAAACTATTAAATTAAATTATTTAATTTAAGTTGGAGATATTAATTTTGAGTTATTAATACATGTTATTTAAGGATAGATAAAAAATAATGAGTTGATAACATTAAATATTATTTATTAACTTTGAATTTTAAATTTGTATAAATCAATATTCCAAAATTAATATCTCAATTTTTTTTATTTATTATTGTTAATTCATAAATTTCTTTAACTTTATTTGAGTAATGTATTTTATTCTGAATTAATATCGAAAATCATATTAAAAATTCATTAAAAATTCACGGATATCTGTACAAGTTTGATAAATATTAAAGGTCCGTTTAAGCGGGTATGATAATAAATTATCAAACCCGCTGTGAGTTTGGTATGGGTAAGATATTGAATTTTTTTTATAGATGCGGATGCGAGTTTGGAAATATCCGTCCTAAACCTGATCCGTTGCCATCCCTAAGTAAAACTGCTAAGAAAGTGTTAAAAGAAAAGAATAGTTATATGAAAATAAGATAAATGATGGAAGTAATTACTCAATTTAAAAAAATTTTAAAGGGATGCATTAAAAAGTGATAGTCTTGATTTAGAAAGAATTAAATCTTCTGAGTATTTATTTCAGTATCCAATATTTGGTGATTATGGATTTGTTTCAATATCTTCTATCGTCTCTTATGTGCTCTGATATATACTATTATATATCCTACGGTATTTATCGGTTCCCTAAGAAAATTGATTAATCCAGCTCACTTTCAGTAGCTTTATTATACCAGATGTAAACTTGATGTATATCCAATTAATATATAATTCAGCTATTGATATATATTAATAATATATACAGTTCACTTTCAGTATACTTTATTATCATTACTTTTATTGTCAATAAAATAAAAATAATCAAAGCATGCAACGCCAGATGCATGAATTTGGACAGGAGCAACGAGCAAGTGTACACCGCATGCTATGAAAGCTATAGTAGGTTAATTTGTTTGGTTGAGCTATTCTAACAATATTTTGATCATCTGACTTTTACATACAAGTTACTAGCAAATTACAACACAAAATCCAAATGATGCAATATTGTGAAATAAGAAACGATGGAGATTTATAAAAAGACAAACTTTTTGCCATCTCAATGTATCGAAAAGTAAAAGTTCTATTTTTTTAATGAATTTTGATGTTGAAATTCCCTAAACATATACTTTGTATCACAAGTAATAAAATTGCTGACAACACGACTATTGTCAATATATTCATGGAGGGACCATAGGTATTGAAATAATTTCTGATATTTGATAAATGCCTATTAAAAAATTTCCATTCACACATATTTCTCACCTCAGATAAAATAATGTTCATCACTAGCTCCGGTGATTCTCATGCTGAAAGGAAACCTAGCTATGACAGGAAAAGTGAATTAAAGGCTTTCGATGACACAAAAGCTGGTGTAAAGGGACTTGTCGATGACGGGGTAACTAAGATCCCACGGATATTCATCCATGATCAACCTAAGCTCGGTAATAATTCAAGGTCTGGTGACTCCAAGTTCAATATCCCAGTAATAGATTTAGATGGCGTCAACAAAGACGGCAATTTACGTAGAAAGATAATCAACCAAGTTCAAAGTGCTTGCCAAAAATGGGGATTCTTTCGGGTTGTCAACCATGGAATTCCAGTAAGCATATTGGGTGAAATGACCAATGCAATACGTAGATTTCATGAACAAGATACTGAGGTGAAAAAAAAATTCTATACGCGTGATTACCAGGCCAGAAAGGTGCTATATAATACAAATTTCGATTTCTATGTGGCACCAGCCGCTAACTGGAGAGATACCCTTAGTTGCGTTATGGCTCCTAATCCACCTAATTCTGAAGAATTGCCAGAAGTATGCAGGTACGTGGTAAAATAGCACTTAAAAGTTAGAAGCACTATCTAATTTGTACTACATATTATGTGAGTGGGATATATGACTTTTTTTTTTTAACAAAAATTTATATTTTAAAATTTAGGAGGTTTTTAGTTTGTTAGTAGTTTTTATTTTATTTTAGGAGAATTTCTGTTTACGGATTAAGTAGTATACTTATATGATTTACTTAGTAATATGGAATCCAACTTGTAAAAAAAATAGTATATTTCTAGAAAAAATAAGTTATTACTCATTATATATAGGGAGGTTGGGATCATTTATTACACATTATATATATAGGGAGGTTGGAATCACATCTAAAATATAGAAAACACAATTCACAATGTAATATTTAATAACAGATAGTTTATTATTGTAAATATCTATGTTGTGAATATCTAATAATAGATAGTTTATTAAAGTATGAATTTCTAAAAGTAAAAATGATATATTGAGATAAATATATAAAATTTTGAAAGTATACATGGTTTATTGAGATTAGTATTTTTCTCTAAAAGATGTTTGGGATTTAATATCAATCTCTAAAAGACATGAGGTTTATTGATACAAAATATTAATACTTGGAGTAGTCAAATTTTAACAAGAGAAACAGGGAGATCTATTGAGGTTTGGTGTAATCGAATGTAATTTGGGTTTGAGTGGGATGGAAAATTAGGTGTGATTTTAATAAGTTTTTGTATAATAATTTTTCTCTCATTATCCCTAGTGATCGTATTTTACTCTAGTATAGGAGTTTTTCACGTAAATACTTACATGGTGATATTGATATTTTTCTTCATTTATATTTTTCTTTATTACTTATTTGATATATTTCTAAGGATTTTGGGCAAGATCTAAAATTCTCAATAAGTGGTATCAGAGTTTAGGTTATAGGATAAAAGAAATATGTTCCCAAGTAGATTTTCAAACTTGGTGAAGTTTGATGTAGAAGAATTTGATGGAAAAATTAATTTTGACTTATGGTAAATATAAGTAATGAATATATTGACCTAATCGGGTACAAAAGATATTGAAGTACGAGTCAACCCCAATGTGAATTGTATGAAGTATGATCGACAAGTAGTTCTAAATTAGTAATGGAGATATTAGTAATGTTGCTAGTGTGGGTCTCTCTTCTCTATAGAGAGATGATCATTCCGTCTTAGTAGATGAATAAGATATTCTTATGGCATGCCGTTAGATTGCCATGATAGAGGATGTGTTACTGCTAGGGGTTTACATTTTTTCACATAAGGCATGGCTTGGCAGTTATGCAAGCCGTTTGGTAGAATTTATGTAGAGTTCATGAACAAAATATTCTTATGATATGCCATAGATTGCCATGGTAAAAGATGTGTTATTGTTAGCAGTTCAAAATTTTTTATGAGAATACATTTATTGAGATTAAAGTATGAGTATCTGAAAATAGATATGGTCTATTGAGATAAAGTATATAAAGTTTTGAAGATAGACATTATTTGTTGAGATTTAGTATCAATGTTTGACAGATGTGTGGTTCAATTGATATGAAATATTAATTTTTAGAGTAAACAAATTTTAATTTGAGAAACGGCAAGAAATATTGAGATTTGAGTGTGATTGAACGTAATTAAGATTGAGTGGGAGAAAAAAATAACTGAGAATGTGGTTATAACAATTTTTCCTTATTCAATTTTTCTTTTGTCATACTTGGCCGCCGTAATTTTTGAATTTTTCAAGTAATTACTTAGTATTGCAGGATTTATATTTATATTTATTATTTATTTCATATATCATTCAAACGAATTTTGGGCGGTACTTAAAATTCCTAATAATCCTAACAATGTGTTTCTGAAGCCACTAACAGTTTATGCTTTTAATTTTCAGAGATATAATCATTGAATACTCGGAAAAGTCAACAGAATTAGCACTTACTCTCTTTGAACTGTTATCTGAATCTCTTGGTCTCAACCCCAATCACCTGAAAGAGATAGGTTGCGCAGAGGGGCTGTTTCTTTTAGGCCATTACTACTCTGCATGTCCTGAACCAGAATTGACAATGGGAACTGACAACCATGCTGATAGTAGCTTCTTAACTATACTTCTACAAGACACTATTGGTGGCCTCCAAGTCCTCTCTGACAATGAATGGGTTGACATTACACCAATTCATGGAAGTCTTGTGGTAAATCTGGGAGATATGTTACAGGCAAGTTAGTGTTACATTAAACTTGATTTTATTTATTTGTGTTAAAAATTCTATACGTGCTTAAGGCAAGAAACTCATTAATAATTCATCAGATATAAAACAAACATATGTAAAGTATTGACATATGATATATAGGTCAGTTTTTATGTGTATTTGTGCAGCTAATCTCCAATGGCAAGTTTAAGAGCTCCAACCACAGAGTACTTGCGAAAGCTATTGGTCCAAGAGTTTCAGTGGCATGTTTCTTTAGATCACATTTTCAATCAGAGAATTCTCCAAGGCTGTATGGGCCAATCAAGGAAATGCTATCAGAAGCAAACCCCCCAATATACAGGGAAATCACTGTGAAGGAATATCTGTCACACAGTTACTCAATGGGACTTGACGGAACCTCTGCGCTTGATTATTTTAAGATGTGAAGTCAGCCATGCATGAATAATTATAATTAAGCACTTTCGCCGGAGATTTGAATGATTTCCTGAATTGCATCTGTAGTTTTAGCATTGCCAGGTTATACAATAATCTTAAAATCTAGTATAACCTATGCGTTCTATACGTTTAATTTATGATTGGGATATGTGAACCAATAAATATTCTGTCTACGGTCTATTTTAAAATAGTCTCGGTTAGTGTTGGTGCTCTGATCCTGGTTTCTCTTTGTCCTAATTTCTTTCTTTTCTCTCCGGCGTATAAGCCTACGTCAATATTGTTGGTTATATATCCTAGATCTAATAGGAACAAAAATATAATCGTATATTATTGTATTATTAATAAAATTGATAATTTATTTATTAGTTTTGTCTATATTGACTATTTATATATATTGACTACTTGTTCCCAATCGTAAGATTATTAACACGAAGACATTAATAAATCTAAATTAGATCGGCATATGTTATGTTTGATTCCTTAGAGAAGGAAGGTAGCTGATCTCATAAGCTAATAGTAAAGGTGTTCACTTAGTCTAACATATGAATGCTTGTTAGAGAACAAGTTCATCGAACTGACCCGCATGAGAAACCCATATGAAGTGTTATCCACATATCTATGAGATTTCTCTTAGTTACGATAGTATGACTGATTCTTGGACTTGAGATCTTTATGGTATCTTGTTTATGGATCATATATGCTTTGACATTATACCTTCGTCGTCCATAGCGAGATTGCGCATAGGGTAATGATTGGGCAATATGAGAAGCACGCGAAAGTTGTGAGAGATCAACAAAGGATTCGCCGCTCTGGATAATATAGAGTCGATATCCCAAGGCGCACCAGTTTGACATAAGTGATAATATAAGTCCATGGCCATGAGGAGTTCTGAAAGAAGTTTCAGAAACTCTAAAATTATATCATTAGCTTTAGTCAAAAGTTTCAATAACCATGATATAATAGAGTAGACATTATCCATATTCTATAATCTTTGGTGAGATATGTATGAGGCGAAAGAATTGTATCATACGGTAATCGTATACGGACTAGGTTTTACTAATTTTAGTAATCAATTGGAGGTCATGACGCATTACTAGATGCCGCTTTTGATCTATAGAAATTAGTTTCTTAATTAAAGAGTTAATTAAGAATAAATTAATTTAATTAATTTATCTAGACTTAAAAAGTCTATAACTATCTCTATTACCAACATAAGAAAGAATCTAATGGGTCACACCCTAAAAGGTATTGATGAATTAAGGTTATATTATATAGATTAATGATTAAGGACTTAATTGTTAAGTTTATAATCTTTAAAAGTTTATTTAATACTTTTTAAAACTATTTGGGGTTAAATAATAATTATACAGAGTGTGTGTTTTTAATTATAGGTTTCTTAATTTAATTAAGATAATATTATTTAATTAATTAGATTAATTAAATAATATTTAATTTTAAAATAAATTAATATAATATTATTTAATTAATTAGATTAATTAGATAATATTTAAATTTTAAAATAGATTACTAATAAGATTAGGAATCTATTTAATAACTTTTAAAATAAGATTTAAAAATGTCAAAATATGAAATCTATATAAACCCTTGTTTTAACCATAAAACGTACGTGAATATAAAGAGAGAATTTTCTTCAAGATTTGAGAGAAAAATCTTTTAGCCAAAATTTTTTTACATTGTCTCTTTTCAAGAAATAACATTTATGAAAAGACACACTATATAATTAAGATTTAAAGAAATCTTAAAATTCTAATTCTCTATTTTGTGTGGATTACCATTAGAGGCTACATACTTGGATGGTTAATCTAAAAAACAGTGTTTGTTCAGTTTTCGTATTTGAGCCATAACTTTTGGTTCAAATATCGAATTAATACAATTCAAGAAGATCTGGAAAGAAAACTAGAACAACTATAGCTTTACATTTCACGAAAAAATTCAGATTCAAACGTTTTGAAAGTCAAAACGGTAATAAAATGTACGGATCTATAGAAAATCCGAGTAAGTATTAATTTATCCCCATTGGTGGTGAAGATTTAAGGTAAAATCTTAATTCTCTATTTTATATTTTATTGATATTATAAAATATGTCAAAAATAACATGATTTTGGCATGAGAATTAATGAACATTAATTAATATGATTAATTAAAGTAATTTTTAAATTTCCACCGCATATAATATACTTAATTCTCAACAAATTAATATACTTAATTCCCAACAAATATAAGATAGGGAGAATAACATTTGGATTACTAAAGCTACATACTTTCACAACTATTCAGATAACATATTGATTTATATTAAATAAGTCCTTAATTCTATTGATATAATTAAAGTACTCTTTATTATTAAGTTAGATAGTATGATAGTTAAAATTTGATATTATAAGAATCATTAATATTTAATTAAAATTAATGTTATATTTGATATTATACGAAAACTTATAAACTTAAGGATTTAGAAATTATTATCCCACGTAAGAAGTAAGATGGCAATTTGCAAATGAAACTGTCGCAGAAATTGCCAAATCGATTAATCCAGTATTTTTGTACCACCCATGAATCTGTATGAAAATTTTCCTATCAGATCTTTGGAACCAATCTTCTAAGATGAATCACAATAGATAAAAAAAAATAATTAGATAATACTAGTAAAGAGAACCCTACTCGATCTATACTTATAATTGATCTTATATGATTAGCCTGTGGGGATTTCTGTCACAAAGCCTGCAATAATCTGAGAATGTTTTGATAATTAATTGGGCCTGATTAATCAACAATTGCATACTGTAACTTGGCTTGAAAATCTTTGTTAGCCCATGTATTATACGAATTTTTATTTCATTCTGTTGTCTTTATGTGAACACATATGTAATTGCATTTTCAAATCCCATTTTCTAGTTTTCAAATTTAAAACTAGATAGAAAATAAATTTAGTATTGTATTTTAAAAAAGATGGTCTGCAGAACACACAATTATATTCTTCATAACCATCGTTACATTAACAGAACAATCGACATGTTTTGTTCATTTTAAAGTTCATTTTAATTCTTCATAGTAGTTTTGTCTTGTAATTTAGCAGAAATAATGGAAGTATATACTATAATGATACACATTGATCGGTATGAAGAGCTTGAGAATATTTTTTTTATATAAATACAAATAACAATTGTTGGCATAAGATTTTAGAACACGGATTTAATAGGATGGAAAATTATCAAATTATAAGTTGTTCCTTTAATTTTTAGGTATTTATCAGTTTTCTTCTTATTATTTAGAAATAATATTAAATTTTGTTTGATAATTTGATATATTTACCTTTATGAAATTCAAATTTTGACTGGGTCTAAATTTTTACCCAAACATCCTTTACGATAATCATTCATTATTTCGTTTAACTGTTATTATTATCATTTTTTTAAACTTTGAAGTTCATCTTTAACTTTCAGCTGAAGCTCAAACCATGGAATTAAGGCTTTTTTTTTTTTTTTTAAATTATAATATATATGAGAATACCAAGAGCTGCTTAATTTTACACAATATTTCAAAATTAAATCTCACATATATAATTAATATACATGTGAAATATAATTTCATTCATTTAAATATAATTAATTTGATGATATACAAATAACGTAGAAATTATGTGATATATATATATATATATTTATATATATTATGTCAATATTGGATGGATGATTAACTGTAAATTAAATAAATGATGATTTAAAAAAATTCAAACAATAATGACCATAAAATTATCTAATTATCATTAAATTGAAATAAAATAATAAAAAGTATAAAAATAAAAATAAAAATAAAAATTTTATTTTAAAAATAAAAATTTTATTTTAAAAATAAAAATTTTATTTTAAAAATAAAAATGTTATAAAAATGATGAAAAATATATTTTTTTAATTACTAATATAATTGTGATAAACAATAATTTAGATGTTACTTTCAAAAATAAATCTAAACAATAATTTAGAAATAACGTGCATATCTATTCCACCTAATTTTTGTTTTAAAATTTAAAGTCAGCAGTAGTTGGTTGTTGGTGGGAACTGCAAATAACATATATTAAGTGGAATCGAGAACATCGTAGTCAACACTAGAAATGCTTTGTAACGCTCTGTGAACTTGTGTCATTAATGACGAAAGGGTGGTTGTATTTTATTGTTCTTTTCCTATATATAGATTACTTGAATATGTTTTTTGAAACGGAAGAATTGTTCTAGCACTAAGAGCCGTATACATTTTCCATTGAACTTACCTTTTCGCAAAAGAAAGAAAATGGTGATCACCAGCTCAGGCAAAATTCAGGCAGAAAAGGATTCCAAATATGACCGAGAAAGTGAATTAAAGGCTTTAGATGACTCAAAAACCGGCGTCAAAGGACTTGTAGATTCTGGAGTTTTAAAAGTTCCACGGATATTCATCCATGAGCAAAATAAGCTTGATCACAAATCATATTCAGGTGATTGCCATAAGCTTAGTATTCCTATAGTAGATTTTCAAGGAATCTACGAAGACCAAAGTGTGCGCTGCGAGATAATAGAGAAAGTTCGAAATGCTTGTGAGAAGTGGGGTTTCTTTCAAGTGGTCAATCATGGAATTCCAGGGGACATCTTGGAGGAGACGATTGATGCTGTACGTCGATTTCACGAACTAGATGCAGATATAAAGAAAAAGTTCTACTCACGCGATGATAGTAGATCGGTGGTCTATAATACCAATTTTAATCTTTATCGAGCAGCGGCAGCTAATTGGAGAGATTCTCTTTTTTGCCTTATGGCTCCTCGCCCAACAAATGCTGACGAATTGCCTGCCGTTTGCAGGTAATGCATTGTGATTCTCTGATTCGTTGTTCTAAGCTGATTTGTTTATGTTCTGAACCTTTTTTCTCACTTGAAAATATTCCTAAATTTTCCATTATGAGCATTAAAACAGTTTTTGTGAAAGTCAAAAAGATTGAACGCTGTAGTTGACTCAATATCGATCCATCTTCTGCTCATGTTTTTAATTACCGAAACAATTGGTTGCATTAGAGAGAAAATTATTGTTGCATAGGGTGGAGACTGGAGTACTATGAATTTTTCATCCGACTAATATATGTATCAGGTGTCCTCAATAGCACATATATATGCATACTACTCAATCAAATTTCTTCAGGATAAGATAACATGAACTTGATCAAATGGCAGAGATATAATGATCGAATATTCGAATGAAGTAATGAAATTAGGGCTCACTGTATTCGATCTGATATCGGAAGCTCTTGGGCTCAATTCCAACCACCTGAAAGAATTAGGATGTGCAGAAGGACTTAATTTGATAGGTCATTACTATCCAGCATGCCCTGAACCAGAGTTGACTTTAGGCCTCAGCAAGCATACTGATAGTACATTCCTCACTGTTGTTCTACAAGATCAAACAGGCGGCCTTCAAGTCTTACACGAGGATCAATGGGTTGATGTTGATCCGATTTCTGGATCTCTAGTATTTAACATCGGAGACCTGACACAGGCAAGTCTACTTAACATTACAGAAGATTTATTATCTGTTATTATAGCGAATTATATCATATGGCTGGATACTTTTGTTTTCCTATAAATTCCCTGCGTTATATGATAAGCTTCAAAGTATTCAGTTTGGCCCATGAGATACAAGCGCATTGGGAAGATACGAGTATTTCATGTCAAATCACGTGAATTTTGACTTTAGACATTGTACCATCATTAGAGATTATTTAATTTCTATTTGTCCACTGGTACAGATAATATCGAATGACAAGTTCAAAAGTGTTTACCACAGAGTGCTGGCAAAAAATGTAGGCCCAAGAATCTCAGTGGCCTGTGTCTTCAGAATGGATTTCCAGCAAGGGAAACACTCAAGATTGTACGGTCCAATAAAAGAGTTACTATCGGAAGATAACCCTCCAATTTACAGGGAAATCACAGCAAAGGAATATGCTAACTACATCTATTCGAAAGGGCCGCTTGACGGAACCGTTGGACCAGAACATTTTAAGCTGTGAACATTTTAGGCTAAAATTTTCTAGTTTGCCAATTATCTGATTAGTCTTTATATGTTATACATGAATGTAGTTATTAAAGCTCATGCTTTAACTTTTTTAAATTGAGATTTTGATATAAATAAAAATCAAAACCTATTGAAGTACAAATTCATCCTATGTAGTTCTTAAAGCTCAGGTTCCATATTCTACACATTCTCTACTGCTAAGACTTGACTTCTTATGTGTGAATATAATTAACTGAAAAACCTTATCATCAGTTTCCAGTAAGTTTTACAGCTCATTTAAGGTTTCCACATGAGCATGAAAAAATAATGTTAATGCAGACAATTCCTATCTCATCTTAATTAGATTTTGGTAAAATAAATGATTAATGATTTTTTGTGTTTCCAAAAAAAAGTCCTTCCAATTCTAATAGAGAGATAGTTAGGATATCTTTAAGGAAATAGTGTCTTACTGCAGAAGTAAGAAGTCAAGAGAACGATTCCCCTTCACATCAACTTCGCAGGAGAAATTTCTTTATTTTCTTTTGTGTGTGGCGTCAGGTAGAATTAGAGTGTGTGAAACTTAAAAAGAAGAAAAAGAAAGATTCCAAGGTGTCTTAAGAAATAAGACTGTTTGCAAGATTCTTCTTAATTTCATTTAGCATCCATAGATAATCTTTTCATTAGACCATGACACCGATCGTAAACTTTGATATGATGATACAGTAAAATAATTGTACAGATAATGAACAGGACAAAATAAAGTGAGGTGCTGCTTTGATACCATGTAAACATTGGTAAAATGAATTATCATTCAATTTTAACAGTATAGGGCATTATCTATAGTAAACTAGCTTCTAAAAATTAAGAAAACAATCCTTACCATGGTAAATACAGAACAGAGTGAATAAAATGGTTGAAGTCAACATTGATAAAAGGAAACAAGCCAGAATGGGGATTATGATTATTTAATGAAGATTTTTTTTTAATCTGATATTGTGGCATTGAGTGATTCACGCGCTAGCTAGCAGTAGGAATCCCTCGAGATATGTCGTTACACTCCAAAGATTTGCTAGCTGGCGGTGAGTTGGCGCTTCAAGCATTTGGTGCTGGCGTGTACATTACACACCAAGGATCCTGTCAACGATAACATTTACGAGCACATAGACAACGCATGGCATGCGGTATCAAGTTCAGGGCGACAAAAATGGAAACCGCTTATGACAGGATAAGCGAGTTGAGAGCTTTTGATGAATCAAAAGCAGGTGTTAAGGGGCTTGTAGATGCTGGGGTGACAAAGATCCCGCGAATATTCATACACAAGAAGAATAAGCTAGACGATAAAACCCGATACTGTGACCCCAACATCAAAATCCCGACTATAGATTTGAAAAGCTTGAACAAAGATCCAAGTTTACGAACTGAGATTTTTGATCAGGTTAGAAATGCTTGTGAAAATTGGGGTTTCTTTCAGGTGATCAATCACGGAATTCCAGAAAGCATTTTGGATCAAGTCATTGACGGGATATGTCGATTTCACGAGCAAG
The DNA here is from genome assembly GCA_035584115.1 of Cedrela odorata. NCBI lineage: Eukaryota > Viridiplantae > Streptophyta > Magnoliopsida > Sapindales > Meliaceae > Cedrela > Cedrela odorata. The sequence goes on from JAXCLQ010000007.1 coordinate 7,851,256, forward strand.
ACGTTGAAGCTAAGAAAGGGTACTATTCACCAGATTACTCAAAACAGGTACTATATAATTAAAATTATAATTTGTTTGAAGCGCCAGCTGCTTGTTGGAGGGATACCTTGGCTTGTGTCATGGGACATGACTTTCCTAGTCCGGAAGAGTTGTCAACCACACGCAGGTATGAGAAAAATTGACCTTACCTAGAAAAGTGTGTTCATCAGCCACTCCGTGAACATTAATTTTTAATTAGTAAAATCTTATGATATCTACTAATTTGTTAATTTGCTGAGACATAATGATCAGTTACAAGAATGAAGTATTAAAATTAGGGTTCACTATTTACGAACTAATGTCTGAAGCTCTAGGACTTGATCGCAATTACCTCAAGGATATCGGTTGTGCAGAAGTACTCTTTGTTCTATGCCATTATTATACGGCATGCCCAGACCGGAATTGACGATGGGCACAGCAATACATACTGACAGTGGTTTTATCACTGTGCTTCTTCGAAACCAAATCGGTGGCCTCAAGTCCTCTACGAAAATCAGTGGGTTGATATCGTCCCTATTGCCGGAGCTCTAGTGGTCAATATCAGAGATCTAATTCAGGCAAGTACTCCTTCTATTGAACTTGTTCATAATATACATTGCAGGTGGCAGGTTGAATTTTAGAGCCAAAATGAATAAAGCATCGGCCGGACTCATTCACATATACTCGTTATCTTCATCTACAAGGAAAAAAATCTTGGCAAAAGTAAATAATAAATGCCCATCTCAATTTAGAATATATATATATATATTATTAGAGATATAATAAGCTAATAATTTTTTTGTGTCACGTATATATTAATAATAAAATTTCATTAAACTTTAATTAATTTTATATTCTTATATTACGGAATAGAAACAACACATTGGAAGAAGGCACTAACCGTACTAACAGATCTGCTGTGATTACAAATATATAACATTCCAATATATTGTTTGTAGCGCACCCGAGGGCCTGGTTAAAATATTTTAGGCGAGTAATACCGTATTTAATTATGTAATATATGAAAAGATCCAAAAAAAGTTTCTCTGTGAAATTAGATTAATTTGTAAAATTAGAAAAAATCATGGGTAATGTAAACAAGTCAATGTTTGTTAGCCTTGATCGAGATTACAATATTTTTATAATTGTTATATTAAAATATTTAATTTTAAAAATATAGTATTTAAAAATATTTAATAAACACTTATTTTTATTTATAATTAATATTTATCAATTATTAACTTATTTATACCTAAAAGTAATTAATAAATTTAGAAGTCTACAATATATATATAGTAGCCATGGATTAATTTGTTCATGTATCTTTGTACATGCAGCGCATTACCAATGATAAATTTAGAAGTGCATATCACAGAGAGGTGGCGCAAAACGAAGTTCCGAGAATTTCAGTAGCATGTGTCTTCAGAACACAGTCTTATCCCGAAAATTTCACAAGAACTTGTGGGCCAATTAAGTAGTTGTTATCAGAAGAAAAACCCCCAATCTAGCGAGAAATCACGGTTAAAGACATTATCGCACATAAACACTCGAAATCTGTGAATATATCTGCCATCGTTAGTTTATTCCTGATCAGTTTTCTCAAGAAGTCCCAACTAATAAATTGGCCACATGGATAGTGAAGATCTTCTATATAAATACGTGTGCAGAGATTTCTCAATTTTGAGGGGCTTTCCGAACAATCATCCACTGCCTTTGTTCTTGGGACATAATCTTACAAATTAGTGCATCTTAGTATTTGTTGGCATTCGTTTACTGCTAGTTTTCTTGTTATTTATTCAGTTGTTTTTATGTTCCTATTATTTTGGAATAGACTAAACCAGCAACAAAGTGGTGTCAAATAACAGAGTATTCTACTCTCTGCTAAGAGGATTTCATGCAAGTAATAGGTGTTTATTTTAGGAGAGTTTGTTATGCTTTCAATTCTATAAAATAGAACAATCTAATGGAACCATTTTATGGCTTTAATAATATATTCGATTTGTTGGAGATATACCCTATAACTAATTATATCATGTGATTCAGGAATATCATTCATTATATATAAATATATTTTTGTAATTAATTGTAAAGTTATTTACGATTAATAAAATAATATTTATAACATTTTGTATTTACAGTCACTTTAATTAATAAATAATGCAGAATGAGATTTCGTGATATATTAAAATGTTAAAACTTTATTTGCAAAGAGTTGTAGATATGAGTACAGAGTTTTGATTTGAATACATCTGAATCAGTTTCCAGTTGGGGTGATGTCTTATGAGAGTATGACATTGCATAACTGATATATTTGATGCTGTTAAGGATTAATATTGGATACTAATAGTTAAGTGACGAATTTCATGTCACAAGAGCATAAACATAAGTGATACGTTGGAGAACGTATTACTGAACGTAACTAAACGTGACGAATTATATGGGTAATTATCCATAGTCAATGATATGTCACACAGCTGTATTAGTATACCACTAGTCATTTGACCTAAAGTGTCGCAGTTACTATCTGCACTGAGGCACATCGTTCACTTGTGTATATTGCATCGGGTTAACTATGTCTGTTAAAAGAAGTTTGATGGCAATGTGTTTTTGATATATAAGGACATGTGATGACCAAAATAGAATCTCTTGACTCAGATATTTGAGCTGGAGATCCCAGGTACGGATGTCATATATAGAAAATAAAATTTCTAGCTAGAGTACATGTTTCTGAAAAAGTATTTTTAGATACACGAATCATGTATATGATTTGAGACTCTGTTCCTATGATTGAGTTAGGGGTTTGACGATTTTATGATCTGCACTCGATTGAGATTCGACAGTAAAGGGATGTTACTACATGCACATATGACTATATGAGTTTATGTTGAATATTGATTCATTCGTGTCTGGGAGTTATGACATCTTACTAGATGTTGTTCATGATCATTGGGAATTTTCATTATAGAGAGTTGTACCAAAGTAATGCGAAATGGTTCGTATCTGCTCATGTTTAGCTCACAGTAAATCCAGGCGGTCACATACATATCAGTTTCTTAATGATGATGATTATTATCATGTACAATATTTATTAAGTTAGTTAATGATATTGTTACAATACTTTGGTCGGATGAAAATTTAATTTTTTTATTGTAAATAATTAATTTTCTAGCTAAGACGTGCTAATACATGTATGTGTGAAAAATATTTTGGTAATAATTCAGGTTACGTAAATATGATTTACAGATATATGAAACTTGAAAAATATATTTTGTTACAAGGATATTAATAAATAAATGGTTTATTTATTAATGACTAAATAATTATTATTTATTCATTAAGATCTTTGGTTGATAAATAGCATCATGAAATGTTGCCAAGTGTCAAATTCTTAATAAATATCTTTTTGTATTTAATATTTGAAAATCAAATATTATAAGAGTGATGATTATATTTAATATTTATATATATGATATAGTATTAAAAGAGTAATCATTTTATTTTATTTATATTGTATAAATAAAATAAATCTCTCTCTCTCTACACTCCCTCACTTAATAAATATATATATATATTAATAAGTTTAATATTAATATATATATATATATGTTAGATATTTCCATTACATTAAATGAGTTAATGTAATTGGAATGGATTTTGGAATCCATGAAAGAGAGCTTGACACTTGGAATTTTTGAACAAAGTGAGTATATGAAAACTAGTATACATAGGTTTTGGTTTTCACAATTTTAGGTTTTCAAAATTTGGGAATTGAGAAACCAAAAACATTGTTCTTTTTCTTCTCCCCACTTTGCCGAAAAACCATTGTTGAATGGTGAAGAAATTTGTTTTGAATAAAATCAAAAAGAAGAAAGAGAAGAATAGAGAGAGAAAAGAAGAAGAAGAAAAAGAAAGTATTGAAAGAGGTTTCATGGGTTTCCTGCTCTTCCAAAAGTTCAAGTAGATTTTCTAGGGTAGAAAATCTTGTTTTAAGTTTCTAAATACAAATCTGGATAATCGGAACCCGTCGCAATCAACCTGGTCTATATGACACTCATTTAAGTTAATGAGTAACTTGTTTCGGACATCAACATTTAAGGTATATGTACTTTATTCATGTTTATTCTTTGTTTAAATTGTTTAGAATTTTAAAATATGCATATATCCGTGTCTATGGTTTTTGGGAAGCCTTTTCGCACGTTCATGTGATGATCGTGGCTTTCCCTTCCCCATTACGCCAGCAGTCGCGCCCCTGAGAACCGATCCCTCACATTGCACCTCTGCCGATCGCTGCCTACACGATTACTCTCTAATATCAACTTATTCTTTAATAATTCTCTATTATCTATTTTTTTATATATGGTATCATAGCCATTTAAGGTTCCTTGTTATTTCACTCTTCTTGTCAATCAAGTTTGTCTTGTTGGAGAAATTTGAAACTCGAAAAGGAAATTATTTTTATGCTAAATGAAGTTAATCAAAGGGGGAAGTAGCTCCAGCAAGCAATATGGTGTCAAGAAGCTTGTAAACACAAACTACAATATTGGAGAATGTGTATGGAGGCTCATCTTCAAGGTCAAGGCCTAGTGCTAATGCAGAGATTTAAGATGACACTCTTGACAATGCTGAACCACAAAGGAAAAGGAAGATCAAATGTGGAAGAATTGTTTGCTTTGAGGACGTAAATTAGCAAGGAGTTCATTGATCATGGTCGTAATGTTAGTTCGCTAAAAGAAGTATGAAAGACTCTTGACAAGTTATTTTCCAAGAAGAATACAACAAGGTTGCAGTTCTTGGAAAATGAATTGGCAATGATAACGTAAAGAGGTATGTTAATTTCATAATATTTCTTACCGGTCAAGAACATATGTGCTGAAATTTTAGAGTTAGACACGGATGGGGAAATTAGTGAAGCTCAATTATAGTGATTTCTCAATCGCTCTTTTAAGAAGAATACTAACCCTTTGTTACCTCCATTCAAGGATAGGTAAGTCAGCCATCAGTTGAAGGATTAGAGTACTTGCAATCTAATCAGGAAGTTTTGACAAAACAAATGGCTAAGAATTTTAATTTAGAACCTAATGTTATTCTCATCTCAAAAGGAAAGTCTATTGAGAAGGATCCAAAAGAAGGCACAAATGAGAAGAAGTTATGGGATAATCCATAAGGTAGCAAGTTCATTAAATGTTACAAATGCGAAAAGATTAGTCACATCAAGAGAAATTATATTGTGAAGCTCTCTAAAGCAAATGTTGCTTGTGAAGATGAAAAAGATGATCAACTCAACTAGGAACAATGCTTCACTACTGAAGTAATTAAAGAAGGAGACAACATGACTCTTAGACCAGTAACAAACTAAGCACTAATCAATTACATTGAATACAGAGAGGAGTGGATCATTGATTTTGGTTGTTCACATTATGTAAATGGAAATGAATCATTATTTTTGGAGTTGCATCAACGAGATGGAGAACAAGTAATTATCACAACTGATAACTCAACTTATTCTGTAATGAAAGAAGGAGTGTTAAAGATTGGTGCTGATGATGCAAATATCAAGTTAAATGATGTCTATCATGTTCTAGGTGTGAAGAAAAATTTAGTTTCAGTTTCTCAAATTACAAATGCTAAAAAATATGTTCTATTCAGTTCAAAAGATATGAAAGTGCTAGACAATGTGAGAAATGTTATATTTAATGTTGTTCTAATTGGTGAGAAGAAATATTTCCTATTTGTTATGTTAGTATAAGAGGCATATGTGAAGAAGACGAGCTAAACTGACAGTGCCACCATTTGACATGCTTGACTAGGCCATTTAGGCTATCAAATGTTACAACAAATATCTTCAAATAAGTTACTAGATGACTTACCAACTCTTAAAAATATACATGAAGATGTGATTTGCCAGGGCTGCCTATATAGTAAATCACATTGTCTTTCTTTCAAGAGCTTATCTAATTGGAAGTTAGGGATGTCCTAATTGATTCATACAAATCTGATGGGACCAATAAAAACACTAAGTTATAGCAGTTATCATTATGTTAAGGTGCTAGTAGATAATTATTCCATATACACGTGGGTGTATTTTTTAAATGAAAAGAGTGAAACACTACTTAAGTTTGTTGAATTCAACAATACTATAAAGAACAAGTTTAGGTAGAAAATTAAATGCTTAAGGAGTGACAACGGTGGTGAATTCATGTCAGATGATTTCTTTTAATATTGTGATAGTAATGGTATTTAACGACAAATGATATGTCCTAAAACTTCTCAGCAAAACAGAGTTATAGAAAGGAAGTTGACGCATCTCACTCCGATAAGCCTTTCATGGGTACATGATAAGAACCTTCCTTGAGAGCTTTGGGCAGAAGCAATTCAATATAAAAGTCATGTGATAAATCGGTTACCTCTATGGCCAGGTAAAGAAAATGTTCCTTTTGAAATCTTGTATAATGCAAAACCAAATGTGGATTATTTTTAGGTATTTGGTTCTACTTGTTATATTTATATTCTTAAAGCTAATCGGACTAAATAAGACTCGAAAGAAAATTAGTGTTTTTGTTGGCTATGACTCATGCAGGAAATGATGGAAGTACATGGATCTAAAAACAAAGAAATTTGTCACATCCAAAGATATTGTTTTTGATGAGGTGTCTTCTTAATATTCTACTAAAAAATTAATCATTAAGAATACGAATTTTGATGATGATCAAGATAATTTAGAGTTATTTCCTTTAACAAATGCATATAAGTCGTGTGATGATCCTAGCTATTAAAGAAGAGATGAACTTCTAGTTTTAAGGCTGAATACTCCAAGTTCAAAAGATAATGAGTAGATGATTAGAAGATCAATAAGGAAGAAAAGGCAGCCAGACTATCTCAAGGACTATGAAGCGCAGCTTAATCATTACACTGTGGCTCATGCCTTTTTTGTTTGTGCACAAACTGAACAAGAACACGTGATATGGAAAAGCTAAGAATTGTCCAGAATGGGAAGCAACAATGCAAGAAGAAATTAAAGCTTTAAAGAAAAATGGACATGAGAGCTTGTGTTAAAGCCAGAAAATTGTAAGTCGATCACTTGCAAAGAATTTTTCTTGCTACTTGTAAAAGTTGGAATCTGGGATGGCAATTTTTTCACTTGCTACTTATAGAAGTTGGAAGCTATGGCATCTTGATGTAAATAATACATTTCTTTACGGTGAGTTAGATCATGAAGTACTGATTCAACAACCATTCATCTCCGAGCAATTTCCTTATTATGTTTGTCTAATGAAGAAGGTGTTGTATGGCCTTAAACAAGCATCACGTGCTTGGTATGGTAAAATTGCTCAACACTTCATCTTTTGTGGGTTTAAAGTTTTTGATTCAAATTATAATTTGTTTGTAAAATTAGAATCAACTATGTATTTACTAGTTTTATTATATTGTTGGTGCAAAGATGATTAACAACCTAAGAAACTACAATCTTGAATGTAAAACGAATCAATGTTTGAACTGAACAATAATTGCTGCAAGAAAGAATCGAGTTTCTTGTAAAACCAGAAAACAAAGTAGAGATGATGAACACAAGAGTCACTTACGTGGTTCAGTCACTAAGGACCTACATCCAAGACCTAAGAACAACTCTTTTATGGTTTCATTCAGCTGTAACTCAAGAATAAACAATGGGAAAAGGAAAAACTTAGTAAACTCTCTCTGCTATGTATTTCTTCTCTTTCTCTCTCTACATCCTTTTGTTTTCTACCAAAAAGTTCATCCCCAATCATAAGTTATACCTCATCTATATATACTAAAATCATATAGCTTAGAAGGATAGACTATAAGAAATAAGAATTAAGAAAAATGTCTTAACTAGTTATAACCGAAATAATAAACTGTTAACCACTTAAATAGTTATGTGTAACTGATTTCTAACCACCTTTCTTCCTCACAATCTCCACCTTGATTACAAATCACTCAATTGTTCTTGCTTGAGCTTCAGCTTCATTCCATTTCCTCAACAGCAACTAATTTTAAACAATGTTGAAATTTAGATACTGAAATTGACTTTGTAAACATTTCTGTTGCATTGTCACTTATATGTACCTTTTCAAACTTCATTACTCTACTTGCAATTTCATTCTTTATGAAATGAAACCTCATATCTATATACTTTATTCTTTCATGATACATTTTATTCTTACTCAAATGTATAACACTTTGATTGTCACATAAAATGCATATTGAATCTTGCTTTGATCCTAATTCTGATTCTAGCCCCTACAGCCATTTAGCTTCTTTAACTGCTTCTGCTACAACAATGTATTCATACTTAGTTGTTGACAAAGCTACAATGTGTTATACTGTAAATTTCTAACTTATAATACATCTACACAATGTAAACAAATATCTTGTCACAGATTTTCTTTTGTCCATATCACCTGCGAAGTCAGCATCTACAAATCCCTAAAGCTTCAAGCCATGTCTGAGATCATTTCTATACCTTAAACCAACTTTAAAAGATCCCTTCAAGTATCTTAATACCTACTTTACAACCTCTCAATGCCTTTTCCCTGGGTTAGCCATGTATATGCTCACCATGGTCACTGCAAATGCTAAGTCAGGCTTTGTGCAAATCATTGCATATATTAGGCTACCTACAACACTTGAGTATGGCATTGCACTCATATGATATTTCTCTTGTTCATCTTAAGACTGTCTTTACTTGAAAGTCGAAAATGTGCTGTAAGAGGAGTTAAAATTGGTTTTGCTATCACCATTCTAAATCTTTCAAGCACTTTATTAATATAAGTCTCTTAGGACACAAACAAAGTTCTAGAGCCTCTATTTCTTATTATGTTCATCCTAGAATCCTTTTAACATCTCCCAAATCCTTTGTATCAAATTCTTCCTTGAGTTTTTCTTTAAGTTTTAATGTCTCAAATATCTTTTTACTAGCTATTAACATATCATCTACAAAAAGTATAAGATAATCTGCCTTTTCATCTCCAACATGCCTATGATACACATAACAATCATAACTACTTCTTTTATATTGATTTTTGACCATAAATTCATCAAACCTTTTATACCATTGTCTTAGTAATTACTTTAGACTATAGAAAGACCTTTTAAGTAAACATACATGATCCTTTTTTTCTGTTACTACAAAACCTTTTAGTTGTTTTATTATAATTTCTTCCTCAAGATCTCCATGCAAAAGGCTGTCTTAACATCCATCTAGTCTAATTTTAAATTTTGAATTGTAATTAGTGTTAACAATACTCTTATGAGCTGTAATTGACCACTGGTGAGAAGATTTTTGTGTAGCATATGTCTTCTCTTTGTGAAAATCCCTTTGCCACTAACCTGGCTTTGTGCCTAATTACTTCGGAACCTACAACCCATTCTTTCAGCTTGTATATCCACTTGTTTCCCGCTATCCTTCTACTTTTAGGTATAGTTATTAGAATCCATGTTTTATTCTTCATTAAGGAACTTGTTTCATCATTTATAGCTGTCATCCATTATTCTTTCTGTTTGCTCTGCATTGCTTTTGCGTATGTTACAGGCTCATTACCAATGAGTTATTTTATGGTGTTCAAGGCATATGCAATTAGATCTGCATAGCCATACCTGGTAGGGGGTCTCATTATTCTTCTTTATTTATCTCTTGTCAACTGATAGTCATCTATCTGGGATTGTTCTTCTGTTATACTAGTTTTATCATCAGGTTTATTCACTTGTGTTTGTGGTGTTGGCTACGCCTCAAACTGAACCATATCATGACTTAGAACATTTCTGATATCATAATCTGTTGTTTTTTCTTTTTGATATTCAGCTATCTACTTTCTTGAATCTAGCATATAAAAGTCATTAAACATAATATCCCTGCTAAGAATTGCCCTAGGTGGTTTTAAATCAATGCACCAGATTTTGTATCTTTTGGTTCCTTCGGGGTACCCTAAGAAGATAACTTTAAGTGTAAACCCTGTTTTTCAAATCTAAGGGTAAAATAATCATTGTAATGACATTCATTTTCACACATGCATTATTAATGGTTAGTTGACACATCAACGAGGCTTAGTTGAACTTAAGTTGGCTCATGATATAAGTATAAGAAGTGAATTGAATACTTTAGGTTAGTTTATAGAATGATTCTATGGAATATTATGTCTCAACTTAAAAATTTTTGAGTTCTTTGAGATGGTTGATTGAATGTTGACAGTTCCAAACCTAAGAAAACATGGAATCGATCGACCAAGTGAGGGAACCGATTTTTTGGAAGAATAAAACATAGGGAAGAGTGGAATCGGTCTACTAGATGGGGAAATAGTCGACCGACAAAAACAATTTTGAAGAAACCGATTTAGGAACTGGTTGATCGGCAGAAACATAAACCTAGGTTAGTAGGGAACCGGTCTACTGGATGAAGAAACCGATTTACCGACACAACCTATGTCAGGGAAAGAAATAGAACCAATTGACCGGATTAGGGAATCAGTCGAACTGTACATTAGAAAATCAAGTATTTTTAATTCACTTTCAGAAATTTTTAAGGGCATTTTGATCTTTTTGTCTATTTTCTATATATACCCATGACCCCCAATAGTTTTTCAATCTTTTCTCTCTCTAAAAACTTAAATTTTCTCTCTCTAAAACTCGTTCTTTCTTTCTCCTTCTCTATTTCTCTTAGATCTTTTCAAATTTCTTCTATTTTCTTTCAAATTTTCATTGCCAAATGATTACTCGTCATCTCTTATTCGATTGAGTACTAATTTTAAATTAGAAAAGGCAAGAAAAAGTAAGGAAGATATTTGAGTTTCGAGGAGAAATTGGAGCTTTATCGATCAAACGTCGATTTGAGGTTTATAAGGACTTCTACGCATTACCAGTAAGCCTATTAACTCGTTATAAGCATGATTTTAAGATTTTGAATATGTTAGAAATTAAGGGTTTACTGTTGATTTGAGAATTTTATTGATTTATGCATAGGAAATGTCAAATAATGTTAATTGATGTTAAAGTAAGCATTGAGATGGAAATACATGTGAATCTTTGGGTTCATTGAGGTATTATGAAGGTTAAGAATGTGATCGATTATCAATTTGAATGTGAATTTTAATATTTGATATAATATCGAAAATATGGCTTAAAATGTGAATTTGAATAAGTCGGCCATGGGATTTTGTTGTTAAAAATTGGATAAATAACCTCGTTAGTTAAGTCTCTTGATGTGATATGTGTCAACTAAGGAGTTTTAGATCTGTTTTCTATGAACATTACATTTAGTGCATATATGTTAAATTATTTACAATTATAAAATTAATTATATTTTGTATGTGTAGTATTAGACATCGAGAACCTGAGATAAGGATCTAGTGAGTGTGAGGAACCTTAGTGAAAATGGTTACCTTCCTTTTATTGTGAGTAAATTTATACATATATTAATATGTAAATATATGCTTGTTATATTTATATGTATTGCTTGTGTGTTAAACAAGTGATTTCTATGGTTAAAGTGAAACTTGAAATGGACATGTTTTTATGTGATTAAATTGATATTGGGATGGTTTATATAATTGGTCTGTTGTTAAAATTTACTTAATATACATGCTGAAATGGTCGAAGAGGTCATACTTAATTTAAGTGTTTTATAATCATTGTTTTGAAAACAATTTTGTTATGTATATATATTGATGATGTGACCAGTGGACCTAATATTATTATATGGGTAGTAGACTTATTATATAACTGTAGTTACATGGAGGTAGTCTATGGACGGATCTATATGAGGCCGTATAGGTGAGTGGAGTCATAATGAGATTGATATAAGAGGGAAATGTCATGGCAAGCCCACTGTGTATCGAATGCACTTATATGCTGCTATAAATGAAGGATTTGATTAAGTGATTAGCATGCAATTTAGGGTTTAATCAAATTAAACATACAATTAAGGTTTCATTTCACCAATTTAAATAAAATTAAAATTTAATTACCAATATTTGGTGATGTGTGATAAAGTCTAACCTTTCAAATGCTAAGTCTCCAAGAAATCAAACTCTTGAGTTTTGAAATCAAGCTTTGCCGAATATGGATGAAGAGAGAGATAAATTGTTTCCTTTGTCCAATTTAAAAAATATCATTCCATTCCTCCCAATAGTACAAAATGACCCTTTTATATATTTTTGCCTCATTTACTTAAATGTTCTCATCATCTTAATGAAAGATAAATTCCTTCAAAAGTTGTCTAATAAGCTTTGTAATAGTAAAAAGTAAAATGACAAGTTTTTTCTAATTAAACAATTTAATGTCAAACTTGTTCTAAAGCTTGTCAAACTAATTTTGACCAACTTTATTTAATTATATTTATATTCTCTAATATTAATAGAATAATGTAATTTACATTAAATTATATTTGGATCATTTAATTAAGCTCTCGGATCCGTTAAATTATTTAATGTGTAAATCGTTTACAATTTTCGACTAAATATTATCTTCAAGAGTGTTACCTCTCTTGTGGATAATATTTATTCTATTTATTAGAAAGAATAACCTCAAGTTATTGGTTATAATATCTCGGGTTTACTGTAGTGTTAGCCATGAGTCGGAACCAGACTATTCGATCTCGTTTTGAACTTTTTTAAACTCAATGACTATGGTTAACATCTAGTAATATGTCATAGTACATAAACCACAATGAAGAAAATCATCATCGAACCAATTATTATTGATTATATGTACCATGTGGTTGATATATTTCTGTTTGTCTAATCCCGACTATGTTAGGGTTCATAGAAGTCAAAACCCCAAACTCAGTTTCCATTCGGATCATCGATCACTGCGCATTGAACTTGTTACCACGAACTCTTTCATGTGACTAATATTGTTCCCTGGCCAGGAGTTTTGTTTTCAGGCATTTACAAACATCCGACTAGGAACTCGAATCCTAATTAAATCAACAAGAACTCAGGATCTTATGTATCGAGTCAACGGATCTCATCTTGACAATCACTTGCAGTTCAACATAAACAACACATAACCAAATCGATTTATTGTGCAAGGCGTGATTAGTCCTACACTTATATACCATATGAACTATGTGCATTTATATCGAATGTCGACTATGACGTTTCAGGTTAAAGAACTACTTCGCACATTATTATAATCAAATGACAAATCATTGGCCATATACATTCCTTGTGATTCATTGTTGCTTTGGTCACATTCGAAAAATAGTTTTTTAACTGCTAATCCATACTAATGCCCTCACAACATGACTATCATTATCATATGCACTAATATTATCTCATAATATTCACTAGAGGCATTCAGTATATCCATTATGCAATATCGATGCCCGGTCGATGCCACTCTCGTGATGAACAATTTAAATAATCAAATTATCTAGGCAATTCATATGTATATTCTATCCACTAGTATGGAAAGATAGATGAAGCAATATATGTAAATGAATAAGAAAAAATTTCTTTATAAATGAATCTATATAATATATATTACAACATATGATCCAATATAAAATGTCCAAAACCGACAGCACTAATGGTTTTAGGTATACTACACTAACAATAGATACCCTATAGAAAGTTCTAGCAACTTGATAAGACTATCTTGGAGTTGACGGATTATGAGAACAGTTACCCATGTCATCAAGAGATTACTCGAGCCCAACATCAGTGAGGTAGTGTAAAACTCACCAAATTCAGTATACTTTAAATGTATTTGATTCCGACAATAATGAATTATTCGAACGCCTTAAGGTTCAAAAAGAATTTTTTTTAGTATGCATGCATAGTGAAGTCTACACTTAGGTATAAAATGTCATAAATACGTATATAAACCTAAGTACATGGTTTTATTTATTTTTTATTTTAAAGATAATTAGAAATAATGTAAGGACTAGATTGAAAGGATTTTAAAGTACAAGGGGTTATTATGTGAATTTTTTATAAGTTAAGAAAAAAGTATAAATAGTAAAAGATATGGGGCCACACTTAAATATTTATGTTATGGTCCAAATATTTTATAAAGTTGAACATAAAATATTACTAAGTGGAGACTAAAATTTATTAAATAATATAAAAAATCCAATTTATGTAATTTGACCCAAATTGTTAAATTAAAAGTCTAGCCCAATTTCTATATTTTAATCCCCATTTATCTTGATTCTTCTATCATTATCTAGCAAAATGTTGATTTAGAAAAAAAGGAAAACAAGGAGAAAACGTGGAGGTCCAACATTTGTTAGGCTTTATTTATAAAAAATTCTAGAAAAGTCCACATTTTACTACATTTCCCTATATTTTTATTTTAAGACAATGAAAGTATAAAAGAAAGAAAATAAAAGATAAAAGGGAAAAGGAGCAAAATGTGAGACCAAAGAGAAGGGGAAAACTTGGGGTGGAATTGTGGAAGGAAAAGGGAAATTGATCAAGCAAGGAAGAGAAGGCCGAATCAAGGGAAGAAGAAAAGTGGTATGGCTGAATTTGGAGAAGAAGAAGAAGGAAAGGAAAAGAGAAAGGAGGAGAGGAAGAGAAATTGGTTTTAGAGGTAAGTATATGTGATTTATTTATGGTTCTGAATTTATATTTGTTGTTTTATATCTATGTTATATTGAATTGATGTAAAACTTGAATTTGTGGTTGAATTGCAAGAAGAAATCTGAAATTGAATTGTGAAAGAGTGATAAACAGTGAACAAAAAGATATATATATATATGTGTGTGTGTGTGTGTGTGTGTGTGTATAGATATATGGCATTGATTTATGTTGTCGCAGTGTTGGTTGTGTATATAGCAATATATAAGACATGGTTATTGAGAAATTAAATGACAAAATGCATGGAAATTGTAGCTAAGTGGTGATGTGCATGAAATTGGTAAATGAGGTAGTTGTCCTTTGTTTTAGATGCTGGAAATTTGGAATGGAATGGTGATTTTTTTTACATGAGGCAGTGACTGATATATGCGTGTGTGTATGTGTGTGTGTGTGTGTGTGTATGTGTGTGTGTGTATAGCTTTGGTTATGGGTGCACAAATATGATGAAGTGAATGGGAAAACATACAATGGTAAATGGGGGAGATGTTGCAGAAATTTAAATGATTATATATACCTATATTTATATGGCTAAGAATAATGTGTAGATATGGTTAAGTTATGGTAAGGTTTAAGTGTTGGAAAATAATGTAATTTAAGTGTGTTTATATGTAATGGTTGTAGATAAATGGTGTTTAATCTTTTAATATTGAGTGAAGCAAAAATGGTGATAGCATGATAAATAAGGAAACTGTCGGCAGATTTTGTACATGCGCAGTGTAGCGAAATACTAGCGAAACTAGGCCAAATGAGAGCAGTTTTTGTACGCCTTTATATAGGTGTTTAGAAGACGAAAAAATGAGTTAGATGAGTGTGTTAGGTCAAGCAATTGGGGACGATATAGGGTTCAAATATAGGACATAAAATTCATAATTATGCATTGCTGAAAATCCGAGTAGAGCTCGAAAAAATAAAATCTGGGCAGGGTTTTTGATGTTGGATTGAAAGGCCATAAAATTCAACAGAAACTAGACATCTAGAAGTATAACATATCCGAAAATCAGCTCATTTTACAAAGAAATGAGATCGCAGTAAATTTTTGAAAATGAATGTCATGTTGATACTTATACCCTGTTTTAATGAGTTTTATGTCAAAAACTTGGCGTAACTTAGGTAATCAGAGTCGAAATCCAAATCCACAAAGTACGGAGTAAACTAGACTTGTAATATAGTGCGTTCTCAAAATTTAGGTCAAAATACATTGCTAATTTTGAGTGACGCGCATTTGTCGCAAGCATAAAGTGTGCCGGTTCATAAAATAAACTAATAAACTAAATTTAAATTCTTTTGAATGGGTATTTCAAGTATATTATTAATAGTTAGGTGATAAATTATGCATATTAATTTTGCTTTATTTAATTAGACATATTGTATAGAGCCTAACGAAAAACCATTTAATTGTAGATTTACAAACCAAGCGATCGACACCAATGCTTTGAAACTAACGATTTAGCGCTTAACGAGTGAGTATATGAGAATACATTTTTCAAAGGTTTTAAAATAAATGATTTAAAATTTTAATTTATTTTTTTGAAAATTATAGACTTTAAAAAAATGATTTAAATGTTTAATTTTATTCGAATTTATGAAATTTGGATATATTGCAAATATGAAATCAATATATCATGAGTAAGAATATATTTTATAAGATGTTTTGATTATCCATAAAATATTCTATGGATAGGTTGATATGTGATAAATTGAATTATTTTGTCATGTGATTTTTATGATGAATGTTATATACTAATTTTATATTTGAGATTTTCGGTGTAAGTGCCCAATTTAGGTGCGTCTGTGCACAGATTATATTTTTTCGCTCTTACCCAAAAAGGGGTAAGGAAAAGGTTACATATTCCGCCTTTACCCGAATACGAGGTAAGGGAGAAATTACATATTCTGCCTTCACCCGAAGAAGGGGGTAAAGAAGAAGTTATCTATTCCGCCTTTACCTGAGTATGAGGTAAGAGAGAGATTACCATTTTCGCCTTTATCATCTATTAAAAAGTAAATGAGAGATTACCATTTTCGCCTTTGTCATCTGTTAAGAGGCAAATGAAAGTTACTATTTTCGCCTTTATCGTCTGTTAAGAGGCAAATGAGATGTTACAACTAGATGAGTGGATGCCTAGCACCGTATCTACTCATTCAGGCTAACGCTAACGAGAAGGCTAATAAAATTATTTTAAATTATAAAGAAATTTTGTATTTCTTATGTTAAAAGGTTAGTACTCTTACTCATATATTATTTTATAATTTTCAGATTTATTACTATCTATCTATTCACTTAGTTATACTCACTCTTTTATTTTATTTTTTTAACATTTTCTAATTAGATAGATTTTGAGGAAGTCGTGAGTCCACTTCCCAGACTAAATTTAACAGAATACAATTATAAGAGATTGGTAAGTACTTTAGGTCTCCAATGTTATATACATATATGAGGTTTAGTTGGGATCCATAAACTATGTTTTATAATTAATTTGTGAATAACAAATGTATTATAAGTACAAATATTGTGGATTTAATATATGATTATACATGTGTATATATTTATGTGGACATTACATCCACATATAATGTTTATTAAATTAGTTTTAGCATATTGTTATATCTAATGAAACGATTTTAAATTATAAAGAAATTTTGTATTTCTTGTGTTAAAAGATTGGTACTTTTACTCATATATTGTTTTATGATTTTCGAATTTATTATTATCTATCTATTCATTGAGTTATACTCACTCTTTTATTTTATTTTTTTTAACATTTTCTAATTAGATAGATTTCGAGGAGGTCGTGAGTCCACTCCCCAGACTAAATTTGGCAGAATACAGTTATAAGGGACTAGTAGGTATTTTAGGTCTCTAATGTTATATATGTATATGAGGTTTAGTTAGGATCCATAAACTATGTTTTGTAATTAATTTGTGAATAACAAATGTATTATAGGTACAAATGTTGTAGATTTAATATATGATTATACATGTGTATATATTTATGTGGACATTATATGCGAAATCTTAAATTTGAGATTTTAAATATTTGTATAGATTGAATATTGGAAGCCTTACTCAATCGTGAGAGTATAGATAATATGTATATCTCGCAATTGTGTGGCAGTTGTTACATACTCGTATAGGTGGATCGGGGCGTGACAAGTAGGCTCGTGTTTTTTTTAAATATACATTTTTTTACAATAAATGAACGATTTTATAAAATATGAGGAAATAATTTTATATTTGATAAATAAATAAAAAAATTATTACATATGGGTTATACATGAAATACTCACTGATGGTTACGGTTTTATTCTCAACCACAGTAGCATGTTAAGAAAGAATGGCTAGCTCGATTAATTATTTGAAACTGTTTGCAAACCAATGAAATATTTTCTTATTATTGATTTAAATGAATACATACACACACACACACATACACACACACACACACACACACACACACACACACATATATATATATATATACTTTTGAGTATATTGTGAAATGAATCATAATATCTGTATTTGAATTTGCGTATGTATGTATGTATATATGTCTGTATTTATTTACTTACTGAGTATAATCGTATACTCACTCGTCACCTCTTCTAACTTTTAAGTTAAACGCGTTAGTTCTCGCTAAGCTAGTGGTAGCGGTAGAGAGCTTATGACACTCGGTAAGGCTTTTTAACTCACATATGTACTTTGAGTCCACTGAATATATTTACTGATAAATGTATTCGGATTTTGTAATGTAAATGTAAACTAAACGTTTATGTAAATTTTTATGTTTGTTTAACCCGCTTGAAAATGATTTTTATTGGATATTTTATTTATTTGATATGTGTTAAGGATGAATTGATCATGGATGATCAATTATTTAATGATGAACCCATGGATTGAAACTATTGTTTTATAAACTGTTTTCACGGTTTATTGGTTGATAGGAAAGCTTTATAGGCTCTTTATATATATTTCAGATATAGAGAGTGTATCATTAGGATCTGTAGCGATTGTCTCAGGTGGACCCCAAGTTCGAGGTGTGACATTAAGAGCTCTGTGTTCTAACTTCCCTTGCCTACTGTGTGCATATGCTAAACACCCAAAAATCTTCAAATTCTAGTAATTTGTAGTCTTTCCAGAGTACTTCTCTTCTGGTGTACTTCCTCCTAAAACCTTTGAAGGGCTTCTGTTAATCAGGCATGTAATTGTGACCAGTGCTTTTACCTAAAAGTTCCTTAACAACTTTAAATGGATTAACATGCACTTAACTCTTTCAACAATGGTCTTATTCATTCTCTCAGGAATCTCATCTTGTTGAGGTGTTATTCTGACTGCTTTATGTCTTATTATGCCCTCTCCTTTACAGAAATCATTGAATTTGTTATTACAAATTCAAGATGATTATCAGTTCTTAATGTTTTTACCCTTCTGTCAATTTGGCTATCCACAAGTGTTTTCCAAAGTTCAAAGGTTTCAAACATTTGTTCTTTCGATTTCAAAACTTTTCAAACATTTGTTCTTTCGATTTCAAAACATACACCTACAACATTCTAGTATTGTCATATATGATTGATATAAAATATCTACCCCTCCTATAGACACTTCTTGTGATGGCCCTCAAAGGTTTGCATGTATATAATCCAATGCATTTGTGTTAATGTGCTACCCCTTAGTGAATCTTACTCTATGAGGTTTTTCTAATACACATTTTTCACAAAATAACCATTTCCTTAATTTGGTCAGTATCAAGAACCCCTTTCTTTCTTAATTCTTTTAACTCCCTTTGGTTTAAATGTCCCATTCACAAGAGCCACAGCCTTGTTTCATCAATATCAGTGCTTAATGAGACTGAAACTGATCTTGTTATAATTTCCCCATCTAAAACATATAACCAGTTATTCATGCTTCATTTCATTATTACCATAGAGCCTTTTATCACCTTAAGTATAACTTTCTCAGCTTTGAACATACATCCTGATTTATCTAAAATTCCTAATGAGATTAAGTTCCTCTTTAGTTCAATAACATTCCTAACATTTTACAATTCATAGAATAAATTATATGTCATTTTTAATCTAACAGATCATGTTCCAACTACATTGCAAGCCATGTTGTTTTCCTTTAGAACCTTACCCCCATTACTGGAAACATAAGAACTGAAATATGATTTATGAGGACACATACGAAAAGAAAATCTAGAGTTCATTATCATTGATCTTTTGTTCTTTTGTCTGAGGCAATGAACAATTTTGCTACTTCATAACCTTCATAAAATGAATCACTATCTTCTGAGGCTATTGTTGTATTTCCATTGTTACTCTTTGAGTCTTTAGTTTTGTTCTTTCTCTTAGGACAATCTCTCTTGAAATGCCCTTCTTTATAGCATTGAAAACATTTGAATTTCTTATTTCTAGGCTTTGATCTATGTTAATTCTTTTCTTTGCTATTTTTCTTTTCAGGTCTTCTCCTGGTAGCCAACACTTCACCATGTCCATTTCTTGCATCATTAATTTCACATTTCTTCTTCAATTCCTTGGAATTAAGTGTTGTTTTAACATCTTGCATTTAGATAGTTTCTCTACCAAGAGTCAATGTATCCACAAAGTGCTCATATGAATCCGAAAGTGAATTGAGCAGTAGCATGGCTTGATCTTCATCTTCAATTTTTACATCTTTGTTTTCAAGATCCATGATGATGCTATTGAATTCATACAAATGTTCTTTAATATTGCCCCTTTTGTTGAATGAGAAAATGTACAATTTCTTTTTCTTGTAAAGTCTATTAGCAAGGGATTTAGTCATATATCTTTCTTCTAGCTTTCCCTAAAACTAGCTGTTGTTGTTTCGTTTGATACCTCTTTAAGAACTCCATCTCAAAGGCTTAGAACTAAAGCATTATGTGCTTTAATTAATATTTCTTTCTTCTCTTTATCTATTAATGTTTCAGACATCTTATCTTCTCTCAAGAGTACATCTTCAAGTCCTTGATGAACTAGTAACGCCTTCATTTTGATCCTCCACAAATTGAAGTCATTTTCACCATTAAACTTCTAAATGTCGAACTTAGGATGTGCCATATGATTTCTAAACCAGGCACTGATACCAATTGTTGGTGCAAAGATGACTAACAATCTAAGAAACTGCAATCTTGAATGTAAAACGAATCAATGTTTGAACTGAACAATAACTGATGCAAGAAATAATCAAGTTTCCTATAAAACCAGAAAACAAAGTAGAGGTGATAAACATAAGAATCAATTACGTGGTTCAGTCACTGAGGACCTACATTAACAACCCAAGAACAACTTCATTATGGTTTCATTCAATTGTAACTCAAGAATGAACAATGAGAAAAAGAAAAACTTAGTAAACTCTCTCTGCTCTGTTTTTCTTCTCTGTCTCTCTCTCTACACCCTTCTGTTTTCTACTAGAAAGTTTGTCCCCAAACATAAGCTCTACCTTATCTATATATACTGAGATCATATAACTTACAAGGATAGATTACAAGAAACAAGAATAAAAAAAAATGACTTAACTAGTCATAACCGAAATAACAAACTGTTAATCACTTAAGCAATTATGTGTAATTGATTTCTAACCACCTTTCTTCCTCACATATATGTTGACGATATGATAATTACCGGGAGATGATGAAGTTAAAATTTCTCGCCTAAGAAATGATTTGTCAATTCAGTTTGAAATGAAAAAACTTGGGTGAAATTGTATGTTTTCTCGACTTAGAAGTGGAAAAATTAGATCAGGGTTTTTATTATATCTTAAAGAAGATATGCAAAGAACCTGTTGGAGCGTTTCGGCATAGGGGAGTCAAAAGAAATGGCTACTCCTATAGAGACACATCTCAAGCTAAAGAAAGAGGAAGAGAAGTTGTTATAAGATGCTAGACGGTTCCGAATACTTGGTAGTTTAATTTATTTAATTACCTACTATGTTGGTGTCATTTCTCAGTTTATGCAATGTCCAAGAACTCCTCATTTATATGCTGCTAAAAGAACCCTACGCTACGTAAATGGCTCTCTCACATTTAGTCTTATGTACAAAAAAGTTCATAATTTTCTGTTGGAAGGATTTATTGATGCAGATTGGGCGGGGGACTTAACAGATCATCGTTCAACTTTTGGATATTGCTTCAGCATGGATTCAGCTACTGTTTCTTGGTGCAGTAAAAAGCAATCTACTATTGTTTTGTCTAGCACTAAAGCTGAATGCATAGCTGCACAAGAATGCATTTGGCTGAAGTGTTTGATGGGAGACATTCTCTCTAAGGTTGATTATGTTGTGTCGATTTATTGTGATAACGAGAGTGCCATCAAACTTGCCTCAAATCCAATCTTTCACAGGTAAACGAAGCATATTAATGTTCAATATCACTTTATCAGAGAGAAAGTTCTAAATCCAGAAATTGAGTTGAAAGGAGTTCATATTACTGATCAAATTGTTGATATATTCGCAAAGGCCCTAGCTAAACCAAAATTTAAAAATTTTAGAACTGCTCTTGGAGTCATCGATCGTAAGCATGCACTAAGGGGAAGTCTTACAAATTTGGCATCTTACTGTTTGTTGACATTCGTTCACAGCTAGTTTCCTTGTTATTTATTAAGTTGTTTTTCTGTTTTTGTTAGTCAGCAGCAAGTGTCAAATAAGAGAGTATTCTTCTATGTGCTTAACAGGATATCATCCAGGTCCAGTGGTTGGATCATAGCCGGAAGATTCCCTGTCAGGTCAACTTCCAATTGCATTACTCTTATCCACTTAAGCCCTTTCTTTTTAAATTCCTTCATCGAATTCTGTTACCCACTCTCCTTCGTGCGCAGAGCATGAGGCTGGCCTGCGCGGCCAGCTCTGGCGGCACTACGGCAAAAGAAATATATAAAAAATTATTTTTATTTTTTTAAAAATTTATATGTTAAATATTTTTTTATTTTTTTAATTTAAATATTAAATACTTTTTTATTTTTTAAAATATACATAATAATTAATAATTAATAAAATTAAATTTATTTATAATAAATTTTACTATAATAAAATTATAAATTTTAAAAAATAAAAATTAAAAAAAATAAAAATTAAAAAAAATTAAAATTAAAAAAAATTAAAATTAAAATATACTAAAAAATTTAAAATATATATTTTTATATAATTTCTAAAATTTATTTATATTTATTTTTTATATATTAAAAAATTTGAATTCTAGGAGCAACCGTCTACGATCTTATCAATCTGCACACGAGTGCAGTGTGCAATCGGGCATGGGACCGAGCGCCGCTCGTGCATAGCATAATAAATTAAAATGCAGACCCATCCGTCATCTCCATTGCGCCAATCACGCGATTGCAGGAAACGTGGCACTACATTCACCGTCATGTTGACTTGAGCATTAGATAGCAGACACGTGTTGGAAGATAACATATATTACTTTTCCTGATACACGGATCAAAATTTGAAGGCTTCATGGGGAAAAGCGGCAAACAAGTTTATCCACTCTCTTTTTAAGATTGATAAGATTGACAAGATGTGCGAATCAAAATGCAAATGGACCCCACTTAATTTCTTTTAAATAATTTTTTTGAATCACGGTACGAGCGGCCCACTTAATATGGATAATTTGTCAGTCATCAATAGAAAATGCTCCATGGCACGCCGTTTGGGCCAAAAAATTTTGATTCAATTAAAATTTATTTTTTTACCTTTTACTAAACTTGATCCTAATTCTTTTTTTTTTAAATAAATAATTAAATAAATAAATTTTAATTCTTCTATAAAAATATATGTTTTAATTTTTTAATTTATATAATAAATATCTTTTTATTTTTTAAATATACATAATAAATAATAAGTAATGAAATTAATTTTTTTTAAATTTTAATTTTATAATCTTATTATAATATATATTTTGTAAATAAAATTAATTTTATCGTTTATTACTTATTATGTTTATTTAAAAAAATAAAGAAATTAGTTATCAATAAAAAATTAAAAAAATAAAGAAATTAAAAAATAAATTTTAAATTTTAAAAATACATTAAAAGACAAAATATATATATATATATATTAGTGCGCTTGTATAAAATTATAAATTTAAAAAAAATAAAAATAAATAAAATTTAAAAAAATATAGTAAAAAAGATAATTTTTTTGTTTTTTAGTGCACTTAGATGTTTGATAAAAATGCTTGGACATTTGGTATGAGCGCTAACACTAAAAAGCAAAAAAAATATTTTTTAGTGTATTTTTAATTTTTTTTAAATATTTAATTTTTTTTATTTCTTAAATATACATATTAAGTAATAAGTGATGAAATTTTTTCATTTGCAATAAAATTTACTATAATAAAATTGTAAACTTAAAAAAATAAAAAAATATGTAATTTTAAAAAATTAAAAAATTAAAAAATATTAAAATACAATAAAACTATAACATGAATACTATGGTGTAAGTACTATAGGATTTAAGTGAGTGATTATTATGATAAAAGTGTTTAAATTATGCAAAATTAGTTGGTTTGATAAGATTGAATTAGGATTGGTAAAAAATATAGAATGTGAGTAAAATAAAGTTATTTACAAAAAAAATTCATAAGTATAATAACTTTTTCACTACAGAGATTGTCTTAAAATTTTTAATAAAAACAAAATATTATTATTATTATTATTCATTTAAAAATAAAAACTTAGAAAAGCACATGTAATTGAATTATTTTACAATGTACCACATTTAATTAAAATAATTTTTTACTTATAATTTTAAAAAATAAATATATCTGTGAAATTATATTATTTTTATTTTTTAAAAATTAATTTATATGCTTGATTCTTGGAAAAATATTGAAAAAAAGAGCACTTTTTCCATTCAAGGTCTTGTATTTTTTGTGAGTACTAATTAATATAATTGATAAAATCTATGAAAATGACATAAGAGATAGGTAGTTTGTTACGATTATATAATAATTTTAAATTATTTATTAAAAAAAGATATTCCTTATAAATTTTTAAATATAAAATTTTATTATTCAAACTAGTAAGAAAAAAATTATTACAAACCACAATGACAAAGAGGTAAAGACGAAAATATGATGGATGTTTGTCAAACAATAATGAGAAGACAAAAATAAAATTTATTAAGGGTGCTCAATGGTTTTGGTTCGAATTGGAATTGTCAATAACTGAATTAAAAAAATATGATTTGAACTAGAATCAATTTTTTTAAGGTAGGTGTCAGTTTCAAAAATAAAAAACAAATTTTTTAAGGTATATTTCTATTATAAAAATTGTGGAACAAGAATTGAACCAAAGAATTGATTTTATTTGAAAATAAAAAATTATTTTTTAAGCCAAATTAATTAAACATTACCTTATATTCGGATACAAATTCTTAATTATTAAATTACGTATATAAAGATACACAATTTATTAAACATAATACGCTGAGTTTTATTAAAAAAAAAAATTAATCAATGTGTTTATAATGTTTTATTTAACTTAATTTATCATATTATTTGTATAATAATTTAATAAAATTGTAATATGTATATATTTATTTTAAAATTATCAAAAGAGTTAACAATTATAATAAATAAATATATAACGTGATATAATATTATTATATATATAATTGTACTATTATAAAAAAAATTCTCTTTTTAGTAATGTGTAATATTAATTCGAGTAATAATATAATATTTTTTAATAATTTATTATATATAATTTTTTTAATAACTTATTTATCTTTTTTTTTTGTTCAGTTAAATTTTTGTCTTGTATACAATAATTTTATAATTTAATTTTTTTAAATTTTTTTATGAAATTAAAAATTAAAAAAATTAAAATAATTGATAAATAGAATACTCTATTTTGAAATCTAAATTGAACTATAACCTAATTAAAACTAAAAAAAAAGAATACACTATTAAATAAATAAAAAAAATTTAATTTTAAAATTTAAAAATTAAATTATTTAAGGTATATTCCCGAATGGAAACCGCACTCGATGTTTAAGGCCCTAAAATTTACCCTTCAAAATAAGAATGTGTACCTGCTACCTAGTGGTGGCAGTCCACATGGAACTTTAAAGAGGGTGAGAAGACGACACGTTGATAAGAAACTATCTCTAAACAGTCTACTCGTATGTTTCTTGCTGGAATTCAAGGTTCAACTTCAGTCTTACGTTGATGCTCTGAATTCAGTCCGATAGGAAAATAAGAAGAAAAGATGGTGGTTACTCAAAATGAAAACTCTCCGACTAATGATAGATTTCAAGAACTCAAAGCCTTTGACGAATCAAAAGCTGGTGTCAAGGGCATAGTCGACGCCGGCATCACCAAAATTCCTAGAATCTTCATCCGTTCACAGCAGGAGCTCGCCGGCGACCACCCAAATTCCAATGGACCCACTGGAACCCAGTTTACTATCCCGCTTGTCGATCTTAAAAACATTGATCACCGGAGAGATGACGTGGTCGCCAAAGTCCGGCAGGCGGCAGTGGATGTTGGATTCTTCCAGGTGGTGAACCATGGGGCGGGCATGGAAGTGTTGGAGGGGATGCTGGAGGCGGTGCTTGGTTTTCACGAGCTTCCGAGGGAGGTAAAGAAGGAGTATTATAGTAGGGAGGCGAAGAGGAAGGTGAAGTATGTGAGTAACTTTGATTTGTATCAGTCGAAGTCTGCTAACTGGAGGGATACGATGTTTTGTCTTATGGGACCTGAGCCTCTTGACCCGCTAGAATTGCCTCTTGTTTGCAGGTATTTGCTTGTTAAATGATTGTTGTGAAGAGAATTGCTGTCAGTTTGGTGGAGTTTAAGCAAATTACCATAATTTACCTGTCGCCTTTTAACAATATCTCTTTAAATAATTTCAGTTCTTAATTTTGATTAATTTTAAGATTATTGAACAGAGGTTTAGAGAATTAGTCGGACGTTGTTAAATGTTGTTGAAGTGCACCTCTGTGCTTATTACTTGAAAATTGTTCAACCAAAACTGCATATTTGTTCGAGTTTGCCGTGAATTTCGAAGCAAAATGATATTGGTATAAAAGATATTTTCTCAGAGTGGACAAACTTCAGTTGTTTATTCACTTAACTTTGGAAACTTACAAAAGATATACTCCATTTACTTAAATTTTTTTACCAGAAAGCTCTAGACCAAACTACTTTGGTACAATTGGATGACCTATCTTATATAGCATATAAAGCAAGTACATATACATGTAGTTGGCATATTTAGATGATATCGTGCTTGGTTTATCTTGATACAATTCATTTAACCGATGCTTGTGTTTGGTTTAATTATCAATGGTATAGGTGAAGAAAGATATCTTAATTATAAAATGGTAATGATTTATTGTATTAATAACGCTTCTAGTATTATTGAGCTGAGTTTGTTACAACGGAGCACGGATTATCTGAAACGGTGAATATTCTGCATATTTATCTAATATGCAGGAATCTAACAATGGAGTACTCTAAGGAAGTTCATAAATTAGGGACTACATTGTTTGAATTACTCTCTGAAGCTCTTGGGCTCAAACCTGAGTACCTCCTGAACATGGACTGCGCAAAAGCCCATTGTCTTCTGACTCACTACTACCCAGCATGCCCTGAGCCTGAACTTACTATGGGCACTACCAAACACTCTGACCCCGCTTTCCTCACCATCCTGCTCCAAGATCATATTGGGGGACTTCAGATTTTCCATCAAAATCAGTGGATCGATGTTCCTCCTGTGCCCGGAGCTCTGGTCATAAACATTGGAGATCTTTTACAGGCAAGTCTTATTGAATTATATAATTAATTAGTTTTCCTCTTATGTAACTATATATTTACCAATCTTTCTATAAATAACGGGGCAGTGTCATTTCACAGCATACTAGGGATTTGTGAGGAAGACATAGTTATTTTTCAGTTTATCATGGATATATAGTCTATAATAAGTTGGATATCAGGAGTGTGATTTCACAACATGGACATGCTTTTGCATTCATCATTGACTTGTATTTTGTGCTATACCGGTCTACTGGATTCACATTTGGCATTGAACCACCATGAACTATGATCAATTTAGATCAATTGCTTGTAAAATAATACAACTAATATTTGATTTAGATGATACTTTATATAACAGGGAACAAAGGAAAATGACCAATTAAGCTAGACTTGTAGTAATGTATTTAGACGCACTAAATGAGATAATTATACATTTTTTCATATTAATTTGTTTTCTTGATAGCCATGTCTTTCTGTGAGTTGCCAAAACATAATTTTCTGAATCTGCTTCCTTGTATTTCTCCATATGAAGGAGGAAAAGCACTTTGATCTGTGAAACCTCCTCTTGATACTATTTTTATGTTTGTGGCAGCTTATGTCTAATGACAAGTTCAAAAGTGTAGAGCATCGTGTTTTGGCAAATCATATAGGCCCCAGAGTATCTGTGGCTTGCTTTTTCACTCATCATCTCTATCCCTCAACAAAAAATTACGGCCCGATCAAGGAATTGTTATCAGAAGAAAATCCTCCCATGTACCGTGAAACAACAATACAAGACTTTGTTGCACACTATGACTCAAAAGGTCTTGATGGGAACTCTGCTCTCACCCCTTTCAAGTTGCAGAGATAGCCATATATATGAGGTTAGAATGGCTTGAAAATGATTCATAGAATTTGTAATAATATGGATGTTGGGGTTGTAACTCTCAATGCATCGTTATATTATTATCAACCTGCAATGCATGATATATAAATAAAAAGCCTTTAACATTTATGAAGATTAAATAATATAAGCTGTGTTTGGATAAGCACGATGCAACAGATGTGTATTGGCAGGTTTTTAACTGTTTCTTATCTTTTTCAGATGATTATACTTTATAAAGTGTTGTTACATCCCTGCGCTTAGTATTTCCGCCGAAGTTGAACACATGGAATGGAACCAAACAATGTGTCAATATGCATCTCGAAAATGAGTACGCGTGCCCATTTTATAACACCTCTTGAAGGTCAAAAATAGGCAGCTGCGAAACAAATTCATTCATAAATTATTTCTGGAATACCACAATTTTTTTTTTTTTTAAAGTTTTATTAAGTATTTCAAGTTTTTTAGTTGGGTGACCTTGAATCATTGACTCTAGTTCTGCTTTTGCTTTTAAGCTTCAATTATTGAGTGTAGTTGTGCTATTTAAATATCAATATCAACCGTAAGACCAATATCATTTCTTTTTGGTAAAAATGACTCAAATTTTAAGTTTATTAACAAATTTAATTTGATTTAAAATTTTGTTATATTTAATATCAAAATTTCTTTCAGAGAAATAATTACTCTAATCTTTTTTTGAAATTACTGTTTTGATCTCAAATATAAAAAATTTGAAACTCAAGATATAAACCAGAAAATTGGATCATTTTCGTCAAAAACCCAATATCATCCTCGTCATTTTGCTGCTTATATGAAACACAATGGATATCCCAGATGCTGGTAAACAGTCTTCTCAAACAGCATCTGATTTTGACAGAGCTAAAGAGCTTAAGGCTTTTGATGACACAAAAGCTGGTGTTAAAGGACTAGTGGATGCTGGAATTGTGAAGATTCCCAGGATATTCATTCGACCTCCGGATGAACTTGCTGAGGAGTTGATCAGTCACCAGACAAACTTTCAAGTGCCAGTTATTGATCTTGATGGCATCTGCAGAGACAATAAGCTCGAGGAGATTGTTGATCAAATTCGGGCTGCATCGGAAACATGGGGATTTTTTCAAGTGGTGAATCATGGAATCCCCTCCAAAGTGTTGGAAGAGATGCTTGAAGGAGTACGCAAGTTTAATGAGCAAAATCTTGAGGCGAAGAAAGAGTTCTATACACGTGATCGATCGAGAAAAGTTATGTTCAATAGCAACTTTGATCTGTATCACTCAAGAACAGCCAGTTGGAGGGACACGTTGACTATCTCTACTTTAGCTTGCACCAATTTGGAAACCAATGAACTGCCGGAAGTTTGCAGGTACATACTTTTGATTGCTGCATATATATAGCCTTCTAATCAAATTGATAGCTGAATATACTACTGGAAACCGTTTTGGATGATCATTCATATAGAGAACTCTTTCTGATTGAGTAAAAATTTTTCTTAAATTATTACAAGTACACTCTATAACATTATAGGATTATAATGGTTACTGGGTTGCTTGATTGCGTAGTGCGGGAAGACATGGAGCTTGCAACCATAAGTTTTTCCTTAAAAGAAAAATTGGTTGAAGTGGAATTGTCATGTTTAAAAGGAAGTCTTAATTGAAAGAAATGTTGGCTGCGATCGGCTGATAATTTAGTTTTCAATAAACTGATGATATTTACGATGTTTGTGTCATCAATTTTGGATGTTGAATGTGAAAGACCTGGTTGGTGAGTAGGAGTCCTCTCTAGTCTGTTCTTGTCCTCGCTGCTTTCTCATTTTATGTTTTACTACATTTGTGACATCAAAATTCGGACTATACATTCGTGCGGTTTGCATGGCTAACTCTCGTTTGGTTGGGCGCAAATATGCCTATTACACATCAGAAAATAAGAAAATTCACGCACAAAGTATTTTAAAAAAATGATTGCATTACAAGGCTCAAGAGTACAATTGGGGATGATTTAGCCACTTAGAGGCCTCACTACCTACATGAGTATAAAGATATGCCAAGAATATTCTCTAAGATTTCATCACATATTCTATGGAATTTTTCATTTCTATAGCCCGCTATCATCAAGGGTCATGAATGGTTCATCATGTGCCGAGCTTGAAATTTGCCCCATGTCACCATGGGTTTTTAGATCGCGTTGGAAGTCAGACCCATACGATGAGCCTCTAGGAAGAGAGATTGTCTCCAAGGTGTTCGATGAAATGTCAAGAACACTTGGGGCGTGACATTATGCTCACTCGGTAAATTAATCAAACACACAAGAACACCTTCTAAAATCTTTGTTCAAATGACCCATAAAGAAGAAAGTAATAAATATGTAATATGAAGATAAAATCAAAGATAAATAACTAATAATCACTAGACAAACAATTTTCGTGATTTTTCTATTTGCCTATGTTCACGAAAATCACTGATTTTATTAGACTGGTAAATAACAATGATACAAGAATTTTCCCTTATCCTTTGGATTTCTTTCACTTTGGGTCTTAATCTTTCAGTCACATAATC
The DNA here is from genome assembly GCA_035584115.1 of Cedrela odorata. Taxonomy (NCBI): domain Eukaryota; kingdom Viridiplantae; phylum Streptophyta; class Magnoliopsida; order Sapindales; family Meliaceae; genus Cedrela; species Cedrela odorata. The sequence continues at coordinate 7,882,058 of JAXCLQ010000007.1, forward strand.
CTCAAAAAATTTCTTATGTGATATAACTTTAATATCTTCTGGCATTTGGTATTGCAAAGTCTTAGTTTTAAAACGAATCAAGGATGTTGCATTGTACAAGTATACTAACACATATTGATTGGTGGTAAGTATGATTAAATTTTACTCTTAACAGTTAACGCCAAACTTACTATACCTTCTTCTGTTACACTTGTTCGCCTAAATTTGCAGAGAAGCTGCCACGGAGTACATAAAGAATGTCAGAAAATTGGGTGACACTCTGTTTAAATTATTGTCAACGGCTCTTGGACTAAAACCTGAACATCTACCAGACATGGGGTGCTCTAAAGGAAACAGCCTTATCTGCCACTACTATCCGGTCTGCCCTCAGCCGGAGCTGACTTTGGGAACCAGCAGGCACTCAGATCCTTCATTCCTTACCATTCTACTGCAAGACCAAATTGGTGGCCTCCAAGTCCAAGTCTTTAATGAAAATCAGTGGATTGATGTTCAACCCATTGCAGGAGGATTGGTGGTAAATATAGGAGACTTTCTCCAGGTTTGTTTTCAAAATAGTAGTCCAATTTTTCCATTACTTGCTAATCTTCGTATGTGTATATAAGGTGTCTTAAAATTGATTCAGGTTATATCTAATGACAAGTTCAGGAGCGTTGACCACAGAGTTGCCGCCAATCATGTAGGTCCAAGGGTTTCCGTGGCATGCTTTTTCACCGGACATAATTATAACGTAACGCAAATGTCCTATGGGCCGATTAAAGAGTTGATCTCTGAAGAAAATCCTCCTATTTACACAGATTTTCTTGTAAGTGAATATTTTAGGAAATATTTTTCTAGGGCGCTTGAAGGTAAGTCTGGTCATGATCGCTTCAAGCTATGAAACAAGCAATATCTTATAAAATTAAGATGCAGACGGCTTCAAATCCTGCGGGAGCAGACAGTAACCCATCGCACTTGGTACGGCACTTGCACACTTTAGTCAACGGTGTACTTACATAAAATATTTATGGATCATTGGAACTTGTTTCTTTACCATTTGTTTTATTTCATTGTGTTTTATTTAATGCAGATTTATTTATTTATTTATTTTGATATCGACGGTTTCTGAATGTTGACTAAGCTCGATTTGCACTTGGCCATTTATAAATTATAGTCGCCTGATAAAGATTGGTAACAATTAGGAACCTGCCAATACACATTTGTCTAGGCCCTAATGGATTGAGATTTGTACGTATTGGAAAAGAGTAACAGGCTAACAGCAGGTAGAACTAAGTAAATTTAAGGAGCGGTTAGAGAGTATTCTAAATTTTTTATGGAGTTGGGGAGATAAGGTGAAGACGTAGTCAAAGAGACAATTTGCGTAGTACTGCAAGCTCTTCTTGGACGTTAAGAAGTTTAGCTTAGATAAGGTTTTGGCATTGTATTGAGTTTGTGGTCCATATTTGATATTCATTACGGTAATCCGGGTATGGAAAAATAACCATGGGCAGGCTATCAAGCCCAGTATGATATTGGATCGGCTCACCCAAACCCATTATAATTTTATTATATATTCGGACGTGTAGGACAAAACTGTTAATTTTTCAAAGGATTTTCATGTAAAATCTGATATTGTTCTGGTTTCTATCCTAACATAACGAGAACAAGGGACAATTTTACATAGATTTAACTTTTAACAAATTTTTGTTATTTGAGCGAATAGTCCACCTGGGATAATAAAACAAAAATGATTTACAGAAGAAGAAGGCAAAGGTAATTTAACTGACTTGGTGAAATCCTGTGTATTATTTAATATCTGTGAATGTTAAGGCTTTTAATTAAATTATTTGTTAGTTAGGTGACTTACTAAGACGACATATAATGATATTTAAATAATAGTATGAACTATAAGATCGCCATCATCCTCGTCAAGTTTCTTGCATCAAGCAGAATGGATACCACAGATGCCGGTAAACAATTTTCTCAAACAGTATCTGATTATGACAGAGCTAAAGAACTTAAGGCTTTTGATGACACAAAAGCTGGTGTTAAAGGACTAGTGGATGCTGGAATTGGGAAGGTTCCTAGGATATTCATTCGACCTCCCGATGAGCTTGCGGAGGAGTTAATCAGTCACCAGACCAACTTTCAAGTACCAGTTATTGATCTTGATGGCGTCTGCAGAGACAATGAACTTGAGGAGATTGTTGATCAAGTTCGGGCTGCATCGGAAACATGGGGATTTTTTCAAATGGTGAATCATGGAATCCACTCCAAAGTGTTGGAAGAGATGATTGAAGGAGTACACAAGTTTAATGAGCAAGATCTTGAGGTGAAGAAAGAGTTTTATACACGTGATCTAGCGAGAAATGTTAGATTCAGCAGCAGCTTCGATCTGTATCAATCGAAAACAGCTTTTTGGAGGGACACTTTCTCTTTTTCTAAAGAAGCTTGCACCAATTTGGACGCCAATGAACTGCCGGAAGTTTGCGGGTACATACTTTGATCCCTGCCTGGTTGTAGCCTTTTAATCAAATTGATTGTTGAATATCTGTATAAGATTATAATGGTAACTTGGTTGGTTGCTTTGAGTACGGGAAGTCATGGAGCTTGCTATCATAAGTTCTTACAGTAATTTCCTTTTAAAAAAATGTTGAAGTGGAATTGCCAAGTTTAAAAGAAAGTGTTTGTTTACTGAAAGAATTTGGGCAATCTACTGATAATTTAGGTTCCAATAAACTAAGGGTGTTTGCTATGTTTGTGTCATCAATTTTGTATGTTGAATGTGAAAGGCCAGGCCAGGTTGATGACCAGGGATAGTCTAGTGTTGTTATTGTCCCCGCATCAAATTTTTACTATTTGTTGGTGCAAACAAACACTCTCCTTATGCTCACTGAGGAATTTATTCAAACATGTCGTAGATAATTGATCAAGCACACACAAACCTTCTAAAATCTTGTCTGAACCCCCCAAAAAAAACGAAGTATTACCTATTTAGCATGAGATAAATTAACCAAAAAAAAGGTACACTACAAAACAAAGAATCATATGCTTTTCAAATATACAGGCCAATGATTTCAGTAGACAAGTAAATAGCAATGTACAAAAATTTACGTTATCCTTTGAATTTCTCACAATTGAGGACTGAAATCTTTCAGTCACATTATCCTTATTACCCGCTAAATGTAACTTTTAACATGTCCTGGCATGTGGTATGAAGAAGTTTTATTTCTTTAATGAATCAACAATGAGTCGTGGTACAGGCATACTAAAACTAATCAACTGGTGGTAAGTATGATTAATTAGTTTTTTTTCTCTTAAAGACACCAATTTGACTATAGTTTCTTCTATACAATTGTTCACAAATATTTGCAGAGAAGCTACCATTTGACTATAGAAGATCAACTGGTGGTAAGTATGATGAATTGTTCACAAATTCATGGTTTGGGTTGGGCTGGCTACCATTTGACTATAGAAGATCAATCGGTGGTAAGTATGATGAATTGTTCACAAATTTATAGTTTGAGTTAGGCTGGAGCCCGAGTAAAAATTTTAAAATTTTATAATATTTAATTATTTTTAACCCATTATCTAATAAAAATATAATTTAGTCCATGTACAAATTATAAATTTTATAATATATATATATATATATAATATTTCATTATTTTTAGCTCATTATCTTATAAAAATATAATTTAGTGTAGGTACAATTTATAAAATTTTGTAATATGTATATAATATCTCATTACTTTTAGTCCATTATCATATAAAAATACATTTTAACTCAATTTAATGTGTAAAAGTTTTTAAAAAAACACACACAAAGAGAAAGTTGAGTTAAAAAACAAAACTTACCTTTAACATTTTATCATTTTCACCCTAAATTAAAAACCAATCAGTTCATCGCTTAGTTTTCTACCAAGTAAAATCTTATTTGACAGGTAGTGAGACTTAGTCTAACTAATCTTTTGTTTATGTGTGTCTTTGATCTATGTGGAGAAGAAAATTTGTTTGCATTTTCACTGACCAATCAAGATTGACATTCGTGACATTTTATTTGGGATTATAGTATAAGAGTTTATATTTCTATTAATCTGAATGTTCAATGTCTATTTTTATTGCACTTCAACTTTAATCTCAAGAAGCAGGCATAATGCTGGTTGGTATTGCAATTCTGATGCATATAATTTTTTTTGTTCTTTATTTGTGCAGGGTCTTTCATTTGTGGATCTCAGCTTTGTCTGTTTTAAAAATTTATTCTTCTCGAGTGCAAATCTTTAGTGTGCAAAATTTGGGTAGGCCTAATTTTTAACTTAAGTATTTGATTTACTATAAATACTTAAATAAGGTTAGCTCATACTTTTGGATTACATTCAAACTTAACTGTGTAACGTGAGAATTATTTTACATGTTTCCTTAGTATCTTTGCTAAAGTGATCGTTCAAGTAGAACCAAATTATATATTTATTTATTTTCCTGTTCATTCCAAGATTAACACACACAACTTTTAAGAATAAAGTTCATTTTTTTCATTGGCACGGGCAAACATCACAATTTAATTATTTTATCAACAATAATAATTATTAAATAATAATTGATTACATTTGATGTTTTAAGTAATTTTTTTAATTTCTTGTGAGATTAATTTAAATATGTTATAAAATGTTTTAAGTATTAGTTGGAATATATTGATGTCGGTCATTCAAACCTTTTATCCTATTACTTTATAAATAGTTAATGTTCATAGCTACAAAAATAAATAAACGTAACATTTTGTTAATACAAGTTGGTTTGTGATGACAAATCAAGAAACAAAGAAGAGGAATACACTTTTATCATTTTTTTAAACCAAGAGATGATGCATCCACAAGTGATACACCTTTATCATTGACTGCAATTCAAATATTGGTAATAATTTTTCTCCTAAGTTTCAAAGAGCTGAAATTGTTAATGAGTATTTTGAAAGTGATCCAGGGATATGTATCTAATATGAAAGTATACTCGTAATGTCATTACTATCCACCCTGCCCCGAGCCAGACCTGACTCTGGGAGCTAGAAGGCATTCCGATCCTTCATTCCTTACTGTTGTACTGCAAGATCAAATCGGCGGCCTTCAAGTCTTTCATGAAAATCAATGGGTTGATGTTCAAGCCATTGCAGGAAGCCTAGTGATAAATATAGGGGACTTTCTCGAGGTTTGTCTTTTACAAATGTCATGATTTTTTTTTTCAATTTCCATACCAATCTTCATCACTAAATTTTCCAAGGTGTATTAACATTTTCTCAGATTACATCAAATGGTAAGTTTAGGAGTGTTGACCTTTAGGAGAGTTGTCTCCAAACGTGTCAGTCCAAGGGTTTCAGAGGTATTATTTTTCACGGGACAGGATGCTGTAAGCTCAAATTCTTACGGGCCGATGAAAGATTTGACGTCGAAAGAAAATGCTCCTATTTACAGAGATTTTCTAATAAGTGAATATCATTCCAAATATTTTTCAGGAGGGCTTGATGCGAAGTTTCGCATTGAACAGTTCAAGGTTTGCAGCTAGCAATATTTGAATAAGGCCTGCAAATGTTCTACCGACAAATAATAAATTGAATACTTTTGCGAAGAATAACCTCTGGCCATATGTTTCAAAAAATGAATGTATGTGAATCTATTACTACTTGGGCGTTGATATATGCACCCGTAGAATTATTTTGTGCCCTTTTTATTTTATTAAATTTTATTACCAAAATATTTATCAGTAAAATTTCCCTCAAAGGACAAAATAATGTAGATGCTAGAATTGTGATATTAATTCTACCGTTGATTTATTGCATCAACAATTGAGAAAATTAGTACATGGTTTTAAATACAATTTTTTCGATCCTTACCTTTAACTTTAAGTTTTTAGGTTAATTGTTAAATTTAACAAAATATCATTTTAACCTAACAATTTTGTGTAGGTTTATGTTCAAACTCACGTGAACGTCAATATATATATATATATATATAATTATTTAGGTATATCTGACAAAACTTATTAAATAAAATTAGATTTACAAATTAGAAAAAGTGTTAAATATAATTGTCCGAACTATTATCTTCTAGCTTAAATTTTTAAGTTAATTGACATCACTTAAACTTTTAAGGTTAATTGGCAAATTCAACGTAAGGAGCCAAAAAATCATGATTCCAACTATCAAATGTGTAAATTCACCATGCAGATAATCAAATCTTAAAGTTTAATAGAACAATACCAATAATTTTAATTAAATAAAGTGGAAGATATTGCGGTCTACTTTGTACCACAAATAGAGGTGATAAATGGATCAGCTCAGCCCATAAAAATGGGGCTCATATGGGTTCATAGGTTGAGTTAGACCATAAAATACGGCTCATACGAATTGTATCGAGTTTGTGTATGAGCCGACCCTTTAAATTTAAATTGACCAATTTAAAATTAAAAATAATAATTTAATTATTTAGAATTTATTTATAAATAATAATACATAATATATATATATAAATAGACCAAATTGAATTTCGGACGACACCAAAATAGAACTGATATAAACTGCAGACAGAACGCTAACTAACTATAATGTTAGAATTCAAAAGAATAATAATAACCAATTGTGTTAAAATTTGGTAAGTTAGGTCCACCAAGCTGTTGCTTGTGACGAGTTCTAATCAGACTCCAACTTCTTGAACCAAACAATTATATAAATCCGAGCCTGCCTAATGAGTGACATTCATCTAACCTCGTTTTCAGCACTAAAAATTAAATTTGGTGCACCGGCCGGTTGATCTCAATAACAATAATATTAGAGAAAATATTAACAAGTTTTAAACATAAATTGGTGATCAAATGACAAACATCCTCCGACTTATTTATAATTTATTTTCAGAAAAAAATAAAACAACTATTATAAATAAAGAAAACCAGATTCAATTTCGTTTTTCGAAAAGCTGGACCCACTCCGAATAAAGCCATCTAACAACACGCTCCAACTGGTGAGAGACATTTGTCATTATTCTAATGGGATTCGGAAATTTGATTACACTGGGAAAGGAAGCGCGTGGAAAAATGTTCGTTTAATTTGTTGTTGACATAATAGATCTGCTGAAGACAGAAGACGGTTTAATGGACATTTCGTAACAGTGTTTTTATAACTAGTTTTACGTAAACTAGTTTTGTCTTTCTGTTTAACTATTTACTTAATAATTTTTTATTCGTTCATCTTCTTCAATTTTCTGTCTCAAGTTAATTATTTTCTATGTCAGATTCTACTCATAATTTTACATAAAATTTCTCACCATTTATTCATTTTAAGTTTCTGGGCCCCCATTTTTGGGCCTCTTCAATTTCTTGTTTTTCTTCTAACATAATCTGTTCTGTGTTTGGATAATTATGGGCGATGGGCAACTTTCTTGATCCAGCGAGAGTTTAGTTCTTTTTTCTTTTTTAGATTGGAAAGTGAAAAATGAAGGATTTTGCCGGCACACCCGGGACTTCGACTGCGCTACTTCTAAGGATTGGGCAGTGTTTATTTGCAGCTGGGTCTATTGCTTCCATGGCTACAACCAGCTCTTTCTTCAATTTTACAGCTTTCTGGTATTTGTTCTTCCCTTAGCGCTACATTTTTTTTTAATTTTTAATTTTAGTATTTTTTGTATTTTTTACAATAAATTTAATATTCCTCTGTTTATAACATACTAGTGATTTGGTTACACTTGTACTTCTTCCATTTGAGGATGGTTTGATTGATTGGTATTGGAATTCGCCGTTTCATACTGGAAAATCTTCAGCAGAAGAAAATTATTGGATCAAAATATATTGCTGGCTTGTAATTGGCTTCACATGTATTATTAAGCCTGATCTATGTTTCAGAATCACGGTCTTGCTGATTATTTATTGATTGCAGAAAGGTCATAGTTCTGCAATGTGCTTAGTTTCTTTGGAAAAGAGAAGGTGAAAAGCATAATATACCATGATAGTAATAATTTAATTGCCTGTTGTGTTGCTCTTATTTACTTTGGTGACTCCTGTTGAGATAGAACCGTACATATAGCTGGGTTACTTTGACAATCCATCCTAGAATACCCAACTAAATTCAATAGATTTTAGTACTTAATGAGCTAAATATTCCTGAGATTATTTGCATCAAGATTTTTAATTTCTTTCTTTTCTCTGTTTAAGGAGGTCTCTGCATTACCTTTGTCTCATTGGATGGCTGAATCAGTTATTGGGAGGTTGATGAGTTGATATTTCCTTTTCATTTGATTTATGGAGTAACAATATAGGGAGTAATTATATGATTTGATTATGAGAAAAAAGAAGAAGATATTTTTCTTGTTTCCATTACAATGATTAATTTGAACCAGGCATTGATGTGCAGTTGCAATTCTTGGCAGTCTTATCAGCATCAACAATGTTTTGAGGAAATTGTTTGATACTTAGTTTTGTGTTTCTTTTTTACTATGGAAATCTGATCCTGTTTCATAAGAATGTTAAAAACAAACCATGGGTTTTCTCATTGTGCATGTTGTGCTGTGGAAGAAATGAAATGTCATGTTATATTCATTTTGGTTTTTAGGACATATGTGTATCATTCTCAAAGACATTGTCATGTTGGAATGGAGGGCCAGGTATCTGAGGAAACAAATATGCTTTTTGGAGTTGATTCTGATCGGGTCTGAGAGCAATGAAGCTTGCAATCTGCTTCTGCTAGAATGTAATAACTAGAATACTTTTTGTGCATGTTTTGTGCTATACCTAAAGAAATATACCTAAACTTCTCACATAACTTTCTAGCGACGATAGTATGGCAGAGATCACAATCAGCAAGGTATTTTCTGGCAACTATACTAGCTGCTGTACATGCTGCCAGATGTAGGTCTTAAAGTAAAATATCTAGTAATGATGGAATGTTTGCATGAGCATCATTGTCTCAATTCTTGATTATTGTTCTTATGATGAAACTAGTATTGAAAAGTGATGGATTCAAGACTATGAAGCCAGACTAGTGAATGACGAAAATTGTTGAAGCTATATACGATCGCCATTAGACACCAGTAGCTTATGCTTATGATAGTGTCTTCATTCTTGTTACACTTGGTAATCATTTTAGATGTTCATTCAACTCAGTTTATCTTGAGATGATCCTCCTGCGGTTAGACTGTTTGGAGCTTTGAGGTCAGAGACGTCTGATAAATTGATCAGACAGCAATGATTTTTTTTTTTGGAAAGTTTGCTTCCTTTATGTAAAACGTGAATGGTGTAATTAATCAGAGTAGTGCTACTATTAAAAGTCTCCAATGTATGTAGTTGAAATTTTGTTGGGATGAGTTGACCTTTGCGGAAGGGATTTTTAATTAATTTGCAACTGCACATCATGTATCTGATTCTTCTTGGACATCTAGTGGATGGCATTTGATGGAGCACTTAGAGCAACTTATCCTGATTTTTAGTTGTTTTCTATCTTGTTCTTGTAGTGGTGTTCTATCTGGTTCTTTGGTGCCTTCAACTATTTTTTTCTGTAGTATTGCTGTTACCTCTTCTACCTCTATGTTTCGAAAATGCATTTCCATCCTAATCCTTATTGACCATTCTTTTATTTTTTCAATCATGTGCTTATAGACTTATCCTCAGCAGGAAAATAGGAAAAATGAAACTGTATAAGATTATAGGCACTCAAGCTTACTCAGTTCGAATGGATTGTTGTTTATTAACTTGGCTGTTGGTGTCAACATATTTAGCGAAGGTACTTTAAACATAGAGGTTATGCTTTTTGAAATGAGTTAACTGTAACTTTAACTGTTTTATAAATCATGTGTGTGAACTTTTAACCTTGGTTGATACAAAGTTTATGCTGAAGACCTTGTGCCTTCTGCAGCTACCTGATTGCTGCAATGGGTTTGCAAGTCATCTGGAGCTTTGGGCTTGCATTAATAGATGCATATGCCATAGTGCGAAAGAAGGTCCTCCACAGTCCTGTTTTGGTCAGCCTCTTTGTTGTTGGAGATTGGGTGAGCTTCTATAAGCCTTTAATGGTTCTTGGCTGCTACATGAAATCCAAATTAGTATTAGGTGTTAACAATAGTTTGTAAAGCTAAAATCTTAAATTTAATTGTTACAGGTGACGGCAACATTATCTCTTGCTGCTGCTTCTGCCTCAGCTGGCATCACAGTGCTATACTTCAATGATTTGGGACATTGCTCATTTGAGAATCAATGTCAAATATATCAAACATCCGTTGCCTTGGCCTTCCTAAGCTGGATTACAATTGCAATATCATCTCTCATTATGTTTTGGCTATTGGCTGCTGGTTAGACCTTTTGTTGTGCAGCCTGTTGGATTTCTTTAATCTCACTGAAACGAATCAGTCTCATAGAAATTTTGATCTGTTTATAGTGTCAATGGAAAAGAAAACAAAAATATATCATAAAGATACTCAAATATTGTTTTCAGTTCCTCATTTAAAACGTCTTATTTTGTTCTGTCGTCTTCTTGGTGGTTGCAAATGAAATATCAGTTTCGTGCACAAAAATGACAAAATAGCTAGTCTCCATTCTAAGCAAATGGATTGAATTATTATCCAAAAAGCAAATTGCTTACTGCGACAAGCATACAAGAGAGCCTTTATTTAAGTCTTTAAAATGGGCGATAAATGATTTGCTTAGTGGCGTGAAAAACTCAAAATCCAAGCATAGTGACATATTTTAAAGAGTGGAGAGGCCATTGAGCTTTTTGGCTACATTGCTTGCGAAGGAAAGTGAAATAATGAGGCACTTTTTCTGAATCTTCAAACATAAGATTTTGCATCCAACCTTTGTCGGCCATTTTTGTAGCTGGGTTCATTGCTTTTCTACTAAGCATTAGCATTCAAGTATAGTGTAGGAAGGTCTTTTTCCAACTTGCCATTGCCAACAACATGTGCAAGACATGACTCACGAATTGCGTATTGCCATTATTCAGATACTCCATATCTGTTGCTTTCTGAAGATCAGTCGACGAGAAAATCAACCAACTTCTCCAATAAAAGCATACACCGCATTTAGAATGTGGTAGTTCAACTTTCCTTTTCCATTCATTGTAGAACCTGATAGTTTGACTGCTACTTTTCCTTCTCTTCGAGAATAGTCGAGGTTTGTTGCCATTCCAGTTATTTAGCACGTTGGGTGTTCTTATATATATCAGAAAGAAAAATACAACTTGAAAAACACTGAAATATTAAATAAAGCACTCTTTAAGGTAAAAGGAAAGATTCCTATCTCCTTTCTATCAGATAAGTTCAGTGTATGCATCCAAAGTTGAATTTGAAAGCTGACTGAAATGTGGCAATCTCAGAATTAAAGCCTTCTGACAAATTAAAGAGCATGCATGGTGGGATTGTTTCGTAAGCATGAACATACCATTCTTGTGAAAGATATTATAAATTCGTTTTTAATAGAACTAGAGGAAAGTCTTTTTTATTCTTAAAATATAGGGGTAGTCAAAATCAAAATAAAATTTTAAAATTTCTTACCTCTCTAAAGTTAAAACAGGGGTGATCAATTAAGAGAGATGCTGTTAAACTACCTCGACCGTAATCTTAGAAGCCTGTAGCAAAGTTAATCACCCTCAAACTGTAATAATAAATTAAGCTAACGGGATGGAGTTATGCAGTTGAGCCAATGCTAGATTATGCAAGAAAGGAGCACTATCTATGAAAAAAAAAAAAACATATTTTTCTTTTGTTTTAAAGAAAAGGAATTAAATCAATGACGCTAACTAAGATTTCTTTTAGAAGTGGGATTGAGAGTATTTTGTGGGGGGATTTGCATCCTCACCTCATCTAATTTTTTCTAATTTTTTATGAATCTCTTGATATGTGTTCTTCTTGGTGAGTGGCAGCAAGGACCAGCAGCACTGTTGGGGCTTTGTCGAAGTGTCTGATTATTTCACCAATAAAATGTACATGTCTAAGTGTGTGCGCGCGTGCGCGTATATGTGTGTGTATAATGTAAGTTTCCAATTAAACCAAGTGAAAGCAAGAAGTTGAATTTGGTTCCGTTACTTCATAGCTAGAATGGTGCCAAAAATATAAAGACTACTATTACTTGTATAAACTATCTAACAGTAAATAAAAATATCACTTGTCCCAGAAATTCAAAACTATTTTAAATTTTCAATTGTAATTAAAATATAAATTTTCATCATAATTTAACTAGTTTAAATATCTTTTCTCGAGGACACATAATGATTTTAAACAAACCGTAAAACATATATATAGGTGTTGACGATCACTGGCATGATTAAAGCTCATCTTGGTATTAATTCTCAAATACCCATTTACCATTGGAAAAACTTATGTAGAACCTAAAACAGCTTAGGGATGAAATGTGTTTCTAATAGTAGAATACTTAAATAATTAATAAATTAATTACGTTAAAATTTGTTGAATCTAAATCAATAAATCTCATATACTTTACCACAAAGTCACAACAAGAAATATAATTTAAAGTAATAAATAATTTAAAAAATAAAGATAAAAATTTGTTAACAAAAATTTTTTTATGAAGAACTCTTTACAGATTAAAAAACATTCAAGTTGATAAAGGAGCCATTAAAATTTTTCATTTATAAGAAAAAACTTACAATAAATAATTTAGTATAAGAATTCTTAATACTTAAATCTCATTAGTTTAACAAGTGACCCACTCTTAACAATTTGGTGTACATAATTATAAAAATTTATTTATTCAATGGAATAATTAAACGACACATTCACAATGTTGAAACTCTAACCACTATCAGTAATCAAAATTTTAAAGATTTCTCAATTTAGATTTTGGGTTAAAAACAATGGGGTATTTATTAAGAGAATATTAAAAAGAAAAACTTATTCATTAAGAAACTTTAATAAGTTTTTATTTTAAAAATATAAGAAAACAAGTTACAATAAGTCGCACTAATTAAAAATATAAGAAAATAAGTTGGAATAAGTTGCACTAAGTTACATTAAACCTCTCTCACATTGTAAGATAAAAAAATGTGATTTTATAGAATTTAGTAGTAAAAACTGTTCCAAAGAAATTAGGCTTCGGAAAATTATTGTTTATAAAAATATTGTTCTCGTAACTCTGTTTACGTGCACTGTTCACCATCGAGCGCTGGGCACCCAGTTACTGTTTATAACTATGGCACTGTTCCTCAATGTTATTACTCGAGCGCTTGTTGGCTATATCGTGGTGTCACGATTCTAAATACTGTACAGTGTTCATTAATACTTTACATATCGTCACTTACTTAAAATCAACCATTTTGACACGGAATAAATAGCATAAAATCTCAAACTAATTAATATTATTGACAAAATGAAAGTGAATGAGTAAGAGTTGTGTGTGTGTGTGTGTGTGTGTGTGAATATGTGTGTGTGTGTGTGTGTGTGTGTGTGAATATGTGTGTGTGTGTGTGTGTGTGAATTTGTATATACATATCAAAAGGAGACAATGTCTTTTAGCTTATGGTTGCACATGGAGAATACATTTAGCACTAATAAGTGGATTAGAAAATATTCAGTGGCAAATATATAGATAGTGTGTATACGTAAAGCATTCGTTTTAAGAATCATCAATTACGTTACTATCAAAAGAGAGCATTATCAACTAAAATATTGTAAAATATTTAGTAGTGCGAGCGTGAAAATATACATAATGAATAAATATTTAAGTTTTCTATGTTTGTTTCTTTTTTCAAATTCTTTATCTTATTAATATCATTGTTGCCCCTCTTGCACAAAAAACTTTTGGCTGCGCTCCTGCACAGTTTGTTACTTCAGCTTGAGAAGAAGTAAATTGGGAGAAGTGAGAATAAGAGCCAATGGCACTGAAAGCAAGTTCTCTTTCGGACACATACATGAGGTTCAAGCCACACCTCCTAATGGTTTTTGTTCAGTTAAGCTACAGTTTTGTGTATTTTATCACACAGGCTTCCTTCAATCACGGAATGAATCCTCATGTCTACGTAACTTACCGTCATATCGTAGCTGGCATCGTAATGTTTCCTTTTGCCTATTTCCTTGAAAGGTCGATCAATTTTATCTATTTTCATGCATGAACATGTATTATTTACAAATTGAGGAATTTCGCGATCTCTGTTCTCCCTACGACTGCTGAAACTGATCCTTTTTCTTTCCTCTGCAGGAAAACAAGGCCAAAGCTAACATTAAATCTTTTTGTGGAGATATTCATCCTGTCCCTCCTCGCGTAAGGTTCCACCTAATTAAGAGTTATGGATTCAAATATCTGATAAAAAATAATGACTAAATGTTTTTATGTACAGGGTTGGATTGACTTTAAACACGTACTTCGCAAGCTTGAGATACACCTCTCCAACTTTTGTCGCATCAGTGGTGAACACCACATCTGCCTTAACTTTTGTAATAGCAATTGTACTCAGGTTGGTATCCATCATCGTCTAAATCTTAGAATTGGTAATGAGAAATTCAAGGCTCTAACCATTGTTGACCTTTAGAAGTTAATATCATGCAGGTTAGAGACGATTGATCTTCTAAATGCTCGAAGCATAGCAAAAGTTCTTGGGACGTTGATCTCCTTGGCTGGTGTAACGATCATGACAATATACAAGGGGCCTGTTATGAGAAATCTGTGGCATCCTCTAATCCATATTCATGGAAATAGTACCATCCACGAGCAGTGGTTGAAGGGTTCACTTCTATCTGTTTCAAGTTGCATAACATGGTCTATGTTGTACATTATGCAGGTTTATCTCCAACTAAAATTAAAATTTTGAAGTAAAAAACAAAAATGGTTCATTTACGAAAAATGAATAAAAAATACAACGTGGTACAGGCGGCCGAAAGTGCTTCAAACACATTGAAAGATAATTGCCAATTAACCCAGAAAAACATATTAAATTTCCTGTTACCAGAGATAAATGATACTGGCAATCTAATATTCTGTATTCAACTCTATGATCCAGGGAAACACACTGAAGCGATATCCTGCACAACTGTCACTGGCAACATGGATGTGCATTCTTGGGGCTGCACAATCAGCTTTCTTCACAGCGATAGTAGAACATAAAACAGCTGCATGGAGAATTGGATTCAATATTGACTTCTGGTCCACCATTTATGGTGTATGTTGGAATTTTCGAGTGTCAAATATTTTTTACCTAACAAAATTCTGATAATGGTGTTAAATATACATTGCAGGGAGTGGTGGTCTCTGGATTAACTCTTTTCTTTCAACTGTGGTGCACAGAAAAAAGAGGTCCAGTTTTTGTGACCATGTTCAGTCCCGTTTCAACAATACTTGCGACCATTCTGGCGTACTTTGTTTTCGGAGAAAAGCTTTTCTTGGGCAGGTAACTTAAAGACAAGCACTGCGTATTTCAGTTCTTGTCGACTGTCCTTACTAAAAGTTTTCCTTTGGCTTTGTTTTCAGTATTATAGGGGCAATTATTGTCATCGTCGGCCTATACATGCTGCTGTGGGGCAAAGAAGGGGACCGGGAATCTCATCTCAAAACAAAAGAGTTATCTTTTCCTACATATGACGAGACAAGTAAGCCCAAGATACTTAAAAACTCACCAGCTGAAAAAGATATACCTCAAGGCGAACCGTAAAGACAAAAAAATGGTTCTTCGATTATATACGAAAAATAAATAAATAGGAAGATATATGAAGACAGAGAAGAAAACGATGCCCAAAGGAATTACCTACTATCCTTCAAACTTTTAATTTCTTCTTGTAACATATATATATATATATATATATTTTAATGTAAGGCATGTTTAGTAGTTAAGTAGTGCTATTTGAGCCTATTTTATCGTTCTTATTTAGTAAGATTACGTCTAATTAGTTTTCTCTTATTAGAGTGGTGTTTGTTATGTCAAGTTTTTTTTTATATCAAGTTTTTTTTTTCTAGAATTTGTGAGTGATTATTTCACCTAAATATGATTAAAAATAATTTATGTTGTAAACATTTAAGATGTTCATACAACTCGGTCTATCGAATGATGATCCTCCTGTGGTTAGGCTGTCTATTAAAGTATTCTAAAATAGAGAGTGATTCTTTCTTTGTTGCTTGCAATTGAGTATGAGATGGAGAGTCTTAGCCTTTGATTGTGATCCAAATTATTTTGCAAGAGTCTTCCATACTTCAAATGCAGTTTTGCAACCAATAACAAGGCCAAGAATTGATTCATTGATTGAAGATAATAACCAACCGAGCAACAACTGATCTTGCCTTCTCCACAAGATGAAATCTTGATTTTCTAGTTGATTGATTTGACTTCCTCTAGGCAAGAATCTTTCTGGTAACAGTGATTACACCATTGATTAGATCTTTTAATCCATTTCCTCTGATCGAAGAAAGTACTTGAGCTTTCCATGCAAGATAATTTGTTCCCTCAAGCTTGATTGGAACACCAAATGAAAAAGAGGTTTGTGCTGGTAGATTATATATAGTCGGATTTGTATTTGCCATGGCTCTGATAGCAAGAAAAGATTTGTAATCCAAGAGTTTAAGCTGTTTGGTAGCTGAGAATGTTAACAAGAAAATGAGAAAGCAAACTTGCTTTTACAGAGAATTTTTATTTATGAAAAGTCTTTCTTGAATGAATAGTGAATACACTACACCTACATATAGAGACAAGTCTATTATCTAACTGATTCCATCAACTTCACGTGTATAAGCTGATTAGTTACAAGATTATCAACTTAATATAACAAACTAACTATATTACCAACTAATCCAGCTGTTAGCTAGTTTTAGGACCGCTATGCTTCTCTTCATCTTCTGCCAGATCATCACCAACTCTCCACATCATCTTCTAGAACATCTCTTAGCTCTGCTACTTAGTTCAGTTGCCCAGATTAGCTTGACCAGCTCTTTGCTACTTAGTTCAGTTGGCCAGATTAGCTTGACCAGCTCACCAGCTAATTAGCTTTCCTTATCAAAGATACTCAAATAATGTTTTCAGTTCCTCATTTAAAACGTCTTATTTTGTTTGGTCATCTTCTTGGTGGATGCAATTGAAATATCAGTTTCGTGCACAAAAATGACAAAATAGCTACAGTCTCCATTATAAGCGAATTGATTGAATTATTATCCAAAAAACAAATTGCTTACTGAGACAAGCATACAAGCGAACTTTTAATTAAGTCTTTAAAAAGGGCGATAAATGATTTGCTTAGTGGCGTGAAAAACCCAAAATCCAAGCACAGTGATATATTTTAAAGAGTGGAGAGGCCATTGAGCTTTGTGGCTACATTGCTTGCGAAGGAAAGTGAAATAATGAGGCACTTTTTCTGAATCTTCGAACATAAGAATTTGCACCCAACCTTTGTTGGCCAATTTTGTAGCTGGGTCCATTGCTTTTCTAAAAAAATTCGAACAGTAAAAACTTGAAGGTCAAATTTAATTTGATGCTATGTTGAAATTCATAAATTTGGATTAATTTATATTTTCACTCATATTAAAAATATATTACAAAATCTCTATTTACAGAATCAAAGATTAAAATTTTATATAAAATTTTATTGAATATGGTATATTATCATTTTAATTAATTTATTGATTCATTTCATTAAATTAGTCAGTAAATCTTCAACATCTTCGTTTGTTTTTTATTACAATTTATTAATATTATTAATGAAAGTCAGATTCCATTACAAACAGCATAATTTCAAATAAGATATCTTTTTTAGGCATCGCCTAATCACGTTTTTACGGAAGCTTAAAGAGATTGAGCTTCAAAAACGTAATTGAAAGATATATAACTATCCCGGGCGACATGATTAGGCAATGACGCTGAAGCGATATCCTGCACGACTATCCCTGTCAACATGGATGTGATTTCTTGGGGGAGCTGAATCAGCTTTCTTCCCGGTAATCGAAGAACATAAACCAGCTTCTTGGAGAATTGGATTCAATTTTGACTTGTAGTTCACCCTTTATCGTGTAAGTAGAAATATTCGACTGTCTAATATTGTATTAGCCTTAATTAAGTTTTGCTCATAAAATTCTGATAATGGAATGCTTTTTTTTTGCTCATAAAATTCTGATAATGGAATGCTTTTTTCTGTGCAATATATTTTCATTCGACTATATTGCACAGAAAAAAGAGGTCCAGTTTTTGTGACCGTGTTCAGACCCTTTTCAACAGTCTTGTGGCTCTTCTAGAATACTTTGTTTTCAGTGAACAGTGTTCTGCATGATAGAAATTTGGTACCAAAACACCAGCCGACTCGATGCTCGAGTGAGGAATAGTAAACAGTGACTTCACACCCGTCTAGTGTTTATTTTGCACTCTAGTAATAAACAGTGCATGTGAACAATATTTCTTTTCTTAAACCTAATTTTTTTAACACTTTTTTTTACCACCAAACTTTATAAAATCACACTCTTGTGTCCCATAATTAGAAAGAGGTTTATTGCACCATAGAAAGACTTATTACAATTTATTTTCTTACATTCATTACAATAGAAACTTATTGAACTTCTTTAATGAACAAGTTTTTCTCTTTGTGTATTATTTTAATAAACATTATCTTTGTTTTTAACCAAAATTTAATTGAGAAATTTTCAAAGTTCTGATTGCTATTGGTGATTAGACTTACAATCTTGTGAATGTATTGTTCAAAAATTTCTTAGAAGAAAGGAGATTTCAGAGTTTTGAACATTGGATTGCTTGGAGTGAGTCACTTGTCAGGCTAGTGAGATTTACATGTCAAAAGTTCTTATACTAAATCACTAGTTATAAGTTATTCTTTACTAGTGGAATATTTTGAAGGTTCTTGTATCAGTCTGAAGGGTTTTTATCTTGTGAATAGTTCTTTATAAAGTTTTTCTTCGTTAACCTGATAAATTTTAATGTGTTTTAATTTAGATTATATTTGTTTTTGTGGGTTTGTGGTATTGTTTTGTCTGAAATTTACTGATATAAGTTTAATAATTTTTAATGTGTTTTAATTTATTAATTATTTGAGTCTTCTGTTGTTAAAATCACCTTTTAACTCTTCCAGATGTATTAAGGTCTAAAGTTAGGTTTTTCAATTGGTATCAGAGCTTTAATTTAATCATTGACCATTTATTTTGTCTAGATGGATAATAAATCTCCAATGTATTAGGATCTAAACTTAGGTTTTTCAGCAATTATTGTCATCTTTAGGCTATATATGCTTTTATGGGAAAAAAAGGTGGTTAGAGAGTTCACATTAAAGTAAAGCAGTGGTCTTATCCAACATATGATAAGACAAGAGACCCCAATGTATAGAAAATCACATCCTTTAGATTATATTTGTTTTTGTGGGTTTATGGTATTATTTTGTTTGATATTACTAATCTAGGTTTAATAAATTATAACGTGTTTTAATTTGTTAATTATTTGAGTCTTCCGTTGTTAAAAGTACCTTTTACCCCCCAGCTGTATTAAGGTCTAAAGTTAGGTTTTTCAATTGGTATCGGAGCCTTAATTTAATCATTGACCCTTTGTTTTGTTTAGATAGATAATAAATTTTTGGTGTATTAGGGTCTACACTTAGGTTTTTTAGTAGTATTGTCATCTTTAGGCTATATATGCTTGTACGAAGAAAAAAGGTGGTAAGAGAGTTCACATCAAAGCAAAGCAACAATCTTATCCAACATATGACGAGATAAGAGACCCCAATGTATAGAAAATCACATCCGCTAGTAAAGATGTACCATAAAGCGAACCATAAATGAGGAACAATAAATTAAAACTATACCACATGTTGCGGTTTTAATTAATGACATGTGAAAAAGAAAAAATAGTAAGTTCTTTAATGAATTTCGACGTGTATAGCTTGGCATGTATCTCTAAAGTATTCATTAAATTATCAAGATGGTGTATGCCTATAAAAGTACCAAACCGCAAAATGGCAAAATGATTAAGATAAAACTTAATCTGAGCAATTAGTTCAATGGCTTATGCCAAAGGACTATTGTTTATAAAATCTTCTTTATTTCACCTAATTCTTATTAGACACAATTAATTGTTTAGCAATTGGTTCATAGTTTGATAAGCACGAGTTTGTATACATTAAGTTTTACTTTACATATTTTTTTGTAATTTTTATATAATTTGAAATATATCTGTTGGGTATACAGTTTGAAGTGTAATTAAAGCTCAATAGGTCATAGGCATAAGCTAAAGACTTACAAAAGACGGGAATACCACGAGCCCAGTCTGACCCTATAAACGTTAACCAGGAGATAACAAGGACCCCAAGTGAAAGCTGAGACATTTTAAGGTCATAATGAAAGGCCTTAGATTTGACTATTACTCGAAAAGGCCTCAGGTCATGTCATCAATTATGAGGTCCTTTTGGAAAGGCGTCGACCCAGACCTGATGAAGGTTTCAAATATCCTACACAAGGGATTGTTTCAGGTGAATAAGATTCTAAAAGACTTTCGAGAACTTTTAACGATTACGTATTAAAGGAAGATTCATCTCTTCCTCAAGTTATATTCGAATTCTTTCATAACAAGAATCCTTAAACTGGTGAAAGTATTCCATAATAAGGATCATATGCCCAGTAGATATATTCTACAAGAAGGGCTTAAGATCTTATGAAATTCGAAAAATCGATACTTATCAAATGGAATCTCCATGATCTTCGCACGACGAGATCTTTATTTTTAGATTCTATACAATTATACTAAAATTGAGAGACATCAAACATCTATAAAAGAAGGCCAAGAAGAACCAAGTACGCATCATGAAACACTGGTATTAAGAGCCTATATTTTTCTTTTCCTTTCTCTCATAATAAAAAATAAAACTTTGACTTATGTATCGGAGGGTTTTTGCTAGACAACCAACTTTTACCTCTTTAGGTTTCGTTGTGTTCGTAAGTTAAAAAAATCAATCAAATCTCCTTTTTCTACATGCTATCTTTCATTATCAGCCAATCTCTTAGCCAACCATGTGGTTTTTATGATTGTTTGGTTACAGGAGATTTGGTGTGGCGATGAAGCCTCTACACCGTGATTCATGCCTTTCAAAGGTTGTAGTCGACTATCGTCATTCTAGTTAGTTGCACTATCTCTTCAAGGGAATTATTATGAGGATCCAGGTAGATCCAGGCCTTAGTTGAGAAAATGGCAAGAATGAAAAAGATGTTCCAACTCAATTCTCAAGAGTTGGAGACACCTATATCGGTGGAGGCCATTGAAAGCAGTGTCGTAAGTGCTTTACACATCAAGAATCGTGATGCTAATCTCCGGTAAAATACCGCCAAGAGAAGATATACCACTGCTCAAAAAGGAAAAGGAAAGGTTTCCAATCATTCATCTGGGGAGTTACAAGGTAAAGATGTTGCATTTAGACTCACCAATAAACTTGAACTAGAATTCAAGTATTCCCTAGATGATTATGCAATTATTCGCAAGCGCGGGTTAGATAACAATTCTAGTCCACAGGACATGATGACATTTCATAACCAGAAATGGTGAAAAGAGATAGAAGACTTTTTATGAAGTTCACCTCGAAGGAGGAGGTCCAAGGAAAATAATGATCGACTCAATAATCTAGAGGCTTGTGTCAGAAAGTTGGTTAAGGAATTAGAAGACCAAAAGAGATATGGGCGAAGAAGGGGTAATGAGCTTGCACCACGTGTAGAATTACACTCTAAGTCCCCTTTCTTCCAAAATATATTCTTCCTAGGAAGTTTAAGATGTCGTAGATCAACCCTTTTACAGGTAAAATCGATATGTCCTTGCATGTAAATCTTTTTAGGGAGATGATGTTGATATAAGGGTTAGATGAGTCCCAGATGAGTCGCTTGTTCCCGTTAACTTTAGAGGGATAAGCGAGGAAGTGGTTCACTAGCCTAACCCTTGGCAATATCTGTAGCTTTCAGTAATTGTACGAGGTGTTTGCAACGAGTTTAGAGGGGTGACTGTTAACCTTAAAATTCCTAGTTCATTATTGCTCATAAAGCAAAGAGAAGATGAAAGTCTCAAAAACTTCATTAGAAGATATCATGACGAAGTAATGGAATTGGGGGCTTATCATCACTCCTTGGCTTTAGAAGGTCTTAGAAAAGGTTTACAAGCAAACTGAGGGTGGTATGTTATACAAAAACCATCTATTACAATCTATGAAATGGTTAGAAGAAAACTTTTGGATGAAATTGAAATTGACGATCAAGTTGCCCTCAAGCTAAAGGAAGAAAAAGCACTCAGATCATTCCCTCGCAATGAGATGTGAAACCAGAGGATGGATCCTAGAAGAAGAGGTGATGACAGGAGAAATGCCTGAAGCTCTAACAAAAAAGGAGGACAAACTCAAGAACAGAATAGAATAATAGGTAGAAAAGATGAGTTTCCTTCGAGGGGATATTGCTCGCCGAGAAGGAACGAGGCAAAAATAGTAGCTCATGTTCAGGAAGATCAAGCTTTTACCACCTAAGCGTCCCATTCTCACTAGTATGGTCGGAGATTAAGAGACAAGGGACCATACTAATTAAACTATGCCCTATGTAAATCAAGCCGAGAGGAAACGACAAGGATAAGTTCTGTGAATTCCATCAAAGTGCTAGACATCTGACAGACGAATGCTTCGACCTCAAGAATTAGGTCGAAATGTTTATTTGAAATAATTATTTGTCAGATTTCATAGTTAACAATGGCAAAGATCTTGGCACTTCAGATTTAGTGGGTCGGGCACAAGAACCTCCATGAAGAATGGGTCATGGTAATTTCAAGCGAGACCACATTAGCAGGAAATTCAAATAGAGCGAAAAAGAACTATTTAAAATACTCACTGCCAAATTCTATCTTGGACATTCACATTATGAATGTCAGAGTAGAGAAAAAGCAAAAGATCTCCTTGGTATCTATCATGTTCACAGATAAATATGAAGTGAAAGTATACTATTCACACGATGATGCTCTAGTAATAATGCTGACGGTAAGAACAACCTAGGTTAGTTGAGTTTTTGTAAATACAAGGAGCTCGGCCGACATCTTCTTTAAAAAAACCTTAGATTCTTTAGGGATTGAAGACCTGAGGTTAAGACCAGCTGAGATTGCCTTTTATGGCTTTGGTGAATCATGTGTTTACCCATTGGGAATAGTATAACTATCTATCACTATAGGAAAAAAGCCATACCAGAAGACCACAATGGTTGAATTTCAGGTAGTTAATCTTAGAATGCCTTATATGATGATTCTCGGAAGACCTTTCTTAAGAACTAAAAAGGCTGTGGAAAGCATCCATTACTTGAAGTTGAAATTTCAAGCAGCAGAAGGTATCGGAATCATTAAAGGGAGTAAAAAAGAAGCTTGATCATGTTTTACGGTCTCCTAAAAAGGCTTATTTTGCTTGTCAAAGCGACCTTGGACAGAAGTTGTTGAAGCTAATAACAAGAACTTACTAGACGAATAGGTAATGAAAAGATTGAGCTAGAAAGCCGAGTAGAATGACAAGCTATCTGCATTAGAGCTAACAGAAAAGCTTGAGTTTGTTGTTTTGAACCAAGAAGCTCTTCAGAAAACAGTCAAGATTAGCTCTCATCTTTTTGAAGAGCAAAAAATGATCTTCAATGATATTCTAAGACAACATATGAACGTGTTCGCATAGACACACAAAGAAATGCTAAGGATTGATCTTTAAGTAATTTCTCATCCACTAGCGATTAATCTTCAGTGCAAGCTAGTGAAACATAAAAGGTGACCGTTTAACATTAAGAGAAAAAAAGTAGTGTGCGCTGAGGTGTATAAGCTAATGAAAGCAAAGTTTATCAAGGAAGTGTACTACCTAAAATGGGTGTCAAACATGGTGTTGGTCAAGAAAGCTAACGAAAAATGAAAAATGTGCTTGGACTTTACAGACTTAAACAAAGCGTGCCCCAAAGATAGTTTTCCACTTTCTAAGATTGACCAATTGGTAGACTCTACAGTCGAGGATAAGTTGCTGAGCTTCATGGATGCATTCTCAGGGTACAATCAGATCACAATGCATGAACTAGATCAGAAGAAGACCGCGTTCATCGCTAACCAAGGGTTATACTGCTATAAGGTGATGCTCTTGGGGCTAAAGAACATAGGAGTTACTTTCCAACGGTTAGTCAATCAACTTTTCAAGCCATTAATTGGAAAAATTATGGAGGTTTACATAGACGATATGATTACTAAATCTTTGAAAGCCCGAGACCATTTGGGGTACTTGGAAGAAACTTTCTTCTATATAAGAAATACAATATGAAATTAAACCCCGAAAAGTGTGCATTTGGAGTTCGAACTAGAAAGTTCTTGGGATATATGGTCAGTGAATGTGGCATTGAAGCCAATCCATAGAAGATCAAGGTTATAATAGATTTGAAGTTCCTGTCTACTCTCAAGAAACTCCAAAGTCTAACGGGGCAATTGGCAGCGCTAAGCAGATTCCTGTCCAAGGCAAATGACAAGTGTTTTACTTTCTTTCAAATTACAAAAAAAGGGAAGAAGATCGAGTAGACCAAGGAATGCGAAAATAGTTTCCAAGAAATGAAACAATACTTCACATCACCATTACACTTGACAAGCTCTGAAGCAAGAGATGTGCTATGCCTTTACCTAATAGTAAGTGACCACTCAGTAAGTTCGGTCTTGGTAAAAGAGGACGCAGAGAAGATCTATCGCTTAATCTATTACACCAGTAAGGCACTGTTAGACACCGAGACAAGGTATACTCCACTTGAGAAGTTGGCACTAACGTTGGTCATGGAAGCAAGAAAGTTACGACCATATTTCCAAGCCTACCAAGTGGTAATGCTGATAAATTAGTCTTTAAGACAGATTCTGCACCAACCCGACCTCTCGGATCGATTAGTAAAGTGGTTGATTGAGTTCAGCGAGTATGACATCAACTATAAACCTAAGAAAGCTATAAAGTGGCAAGTTCTAGTAGACTTTGTAGCTGAAAGGTCAATATCTGAGCACCTCTTTGTCTATCAAATCACAAAAGAAGAACATGATTTGAGACGAGAAGATTCAATCATCTTAGAAAAGACTAAACCGATTTGGAGCCTTTACATTGGCAGAGCCTATAATGCACAAAAAGGAGAGGTCGGTATCGTCCTCACAAGTCCAAATGGGGCTGAGGTAATGTATTCCTTAAAATTTAACTTTAAGGTTACTAATGATTAGGCGGAGTATGAAACTTTGATTGCAGGGATCAAGTTGGCTCAGGTATTAGGGATCATATGTTTAAACATCTACTGTAATTCTCAATTAATAGCCAGCCAAATTGATAGACAATTTCAGGCTTGGGAGAACAATATGCAATCTTATTTAGAAAAGGTTAAGTAACTTTTGAGCTCTCTAAAGTTTGTTACAATAAAACAAATCCCGAGGTCAGAAAAATCCAGAGTAGACATACTGATAAAACTGGTTTCTGCTTTCAAAGAAAGTATTCAAGCCTCGGTTCCAATCAAAGTACTGGAATGAAAGAGCACAATTGAAGGTGCTGATTAGCCTTACATAGCTTAACTTGACTTTTTCCCCTGTTGGATTGAAAAGATAAGGTTTTACATCCAGAAAGGAAAGTTCAATGAGACAAGGATGAGGCGAGAAAGATCACAAACAGGTCAGCATGGTACACTATTATTGATAAAGAATTGTATAAACAGGGTTACAACACCCCATATCTCAAATGTCTTAGACCTAAAGAGGCTACTCAGATTTTAGAAGAAATTCATTGTGAAGTATGTTGTAGACATGAGGAAACCCAATCCACGACATACAAGATCTTGAGACAAGGGTATTATTGGCCGACACTCTTACAAGATGTAACTTAAGTAGTAAAGACTTGGTATAAATGTCAAGAATATGACAATATTCCAAGCCAGCCCCTTGAAAAGCTGACATCTCTATCAAGCCTCTGGTTATTCTCTTAGTAGAGACTCGATCTTGTTAAACCCTTACCCCCTGCTTGAGCCAACACGAAATATGCTATAGTGGCCATAGACTACTTCATTAAGTGGGTAGAAGCTAAACCATTGGCGGCTATTACTGAGAAGAGGGTCACCACATTTGTCAAGTAAAACATTATATATCGCTTTGGGATACCTCAAGTGTTAATCATAGACAACGGAAAGCAATTTGACAACAACTTATGCCTTAGGGAATTCTACTTAGATTTCTCAATTAATCTCAGATTTGTCACACCTACTCATCCAAAAGCTAATGGGTAAGTGAAAACTGTCAATAAGGTCATAAAGAAGAAGCACAAGAAGCACAAAGGTGAATGGAATGACAAACTTCCTAAGGTCCTTTAGGTATAAAAAATCACCTAAAAAATGGTCACAGGCAAAACCTCTTATAGTTCAGCTTTTGGATGTGAGGCAAAAATTCCCATTGAGGTCGACATACCAACTTTCTGGGTTAACAAATATGATGAGGCATTGTTGGTATAAAATCAACACTTAAATAAGTAATAAATCTTAACACGTTTTACCTTGCAAGTGTACAAATTACTGTAGTATAGTTTAATAAGCAATTATTGATCCCACAGAGACTGTATTAAAAATAATTCTAGAAAAAAAGAATAAAAACTAAAATCTAAAATAATTAAACACTAGAAATAAATTGAATAGAAAATTAAGACAAGAAACGAAAATTATAATTTTACGAGATAACGAAATCAATGAGAAAAGATAGTTAAGGCAAGCAATCTACCATTAGACAATCATATAGTAACGTAATTGTATTAAATCTCAACAATTATTGATGAAGATGTTTACAACATACCTAGGGTTAGTGGTGTATGTGTATTTAATTCTCCTAATATATGTAATATACATGGTGTATACATAAGACGTATATTTTCATATGAAATTTGGCATAGTGTGTACTTAAATTCAAAAATGAGAACTCATTAAGAATCAGAGAATATAATATTATAAGGACCCTAGAACATAGTGTGTATCCTAGGTACCACAGAAACCAGTTTATATGAATAGCTTCTTAGGCTACTCACTTATTGCAAATTGACAACATGATGATATAGTAGTCCATATGCAATCACAACTAAATAATTTAAAACATTATCTTAAGGTGATCAAACTCAGAACTTTGTAATAAATTTTCAATTAAAATAGTGAACAAGAATTTATCAAATAAAGTACTAAAATTTAATTAATTAACATTAATAAATCATGTCTAGAGTTTCAATACAAACCCTAACTATAAATAGAATTAGCTACTCATGTTCATGAGAAAATAATAATAAAAATAAAATATAAACTAACAATAAATAAAAAGAAAGGAAAAATAAAACTCAGATTTTGCTTTTTAGTTTTCTTCTTATGGCTCTCTTTTCTTCTTCTGTTGCTCTTTTTTCTTCTCATTTCCTTTCAATTGGTGTGAATACCTCTCTTTTTATAGGCAAATTTAGGTTGTAATCTTAAACATACTCAACTTTAAACTCATGGGAGTGATTTAAGCCTAACTCGTTGCAAAACTAATTTACACGTGAACTATTTTTTTCTTTGACAAATTACAATTCAATCATTCTTGTCAATTTATAATTTAGTCTCTCACTCAATTTCCTTTTACTTCTTAAATTTCAAAAATTCATAACTTAACGCTTTGAAGTTAGAATGACATGCCGCTTGCATTGTTAAATTTATATTGTCAAGATCTTTTCATCAATACCTATATTGATATATTTCTGCCACTGCTTTAAATTAGCTAAATTTGGTATCTACCTACAAAATAAAATATAAAATCACTCAAAATAAATAAATTAAATATTAAAACTATTAAATTAAAATAAAACATAACTCCTAAGAATTAATAATAAACAAAGGTAAAAACTAAATTAAAGAGGAATAAAAATGTATAAACCAATAACCAAACAAATGCCCCAAAACCTAGATTTTGCTAGTCTTTGAGCAAAACTAAAACTAAAAATAAAATAAAATCCTAATTAAACCACTTTCACAAGAAATCGCGATTGCATTTAGCGTATGCAACAATCCTTTAAACCTCTAGGTGGCTCTAGTGGATGAGTTATATCCTTGTGAGGGTTTACAGTGATGACACCCACAAATATCTCAAAGATGACCTAAAAAAAATGAGAATTGAAAAATAACAAACTCTTTAAATAATTTCACAAAACTAGCCTGAAAAATTGTATAAGTATATGGCTTAAAGAAAATTTCAAATATTGCCAAAGTCTTAACTATTATTCTAGAGTATTGCCATCTCACATTGCATCCTTGTAATGTGTGTGTATCAACTCAATCAAAATTCACTCTCAAAATTCTCAATATCCACAACCATTACCTCAAATAATGAAAGAGTAAGTCAAACTAACCTTATTATCTCCATCTCTATTAATCTTCTTTCTCTTTCACATTCATTTTTTTTTTTGCACTTTCTATTTTTTTTAGCACAGGCATCATTTCTATTTTTCCTTAGTTAGGAGCTTTCACTTTACCTTTTAAGGTAGCCTTCTTCTCATGGTAGATTATCCTCTATATACTAGTAATATATAGGCTCAAATTATTTAAGGATAACTTCACTCTTAAGGGTTATAGGTAGCTATTTCTGACTACAGACCTTGTGTAAACTAGGTAATTTGATTGAGATAAAAATTAAGGTAAAATGTCATTTATTCAATTAAAATTCTCAACTTAAGTTGTAGCAGCTTTAAATTCCAAGTCAAAATTAAAAAAGAGTTGATATTAGTGCTCAAGATTTAAAGAATCATAATAAAGACGAATCTAACACAAGAATTAGAAAAAAACAATGACAATATTATCATTTTCTAATAGCCATATTCAATTTCAATCAATATCTTATCATTGGCGTTTGATCATCAATATAAAGTACAACTAGAAAGATTTTTTTTTTTTCATATTTTTGTTTTTAAATAAAATAAAATAAAAATAAAAATAAACGCAATGACATATATCGCACCTTACCTCTAAACCTAATTTAAACACTGTTCTTAATGTTTAACATTCGCACACGTAGGTGGAAATCAAAAGCATAAATGAAGAGAAAATGTTGGAAGATGCACACTTGAATTTGCATATGAAGAAAAACTATAAATAAGATAAAATAAAGAAATTGTGTCGATCGAAAAATATTACCTGATTCAAAGAATGTTACCTATCGACACTTTGGGTTGCCTCCTAATAATGCTAAGTTTAATGTTTTCAGCCCGATATAGTAAAGAAGATTAAGGGGTGATAAATGGAACTTGTAAGTGTTGTACATCCTGATCCTCTTTAGTCAGTTTTGAATCGCTTTCAAGAAAAATCCTATGCATGGACTTGGTGGGGCTAATTCCTTTGATGTCAACTATGCTTTTTATTGCCGTTTTGTGTTCTTTTGATACTCGTATCAATTTCTCTTATTCAAGTGGGCTGAGATTGGAAGCAATTATGATAGACAATGTTTCTTTTTTTGCCAAGTATACATACTTGATGTGTTTTGGAAGAGGCTTGAGTTTCAATTATGGGGTGTAACAATAGAAGGAACAAGTTTGGAGTTAGTTAAAGGTAATGGCTCAAAAAGAGGAGTATACTTACCTCGAATGAATGTATTGGCTTCTAAAGCTGCAATGGTATAATTCAAGTTCTCATGTTCACTTGGAGTATCTTTAAGATCAATGGTCAAATCCTTTTCTAATGGGATCATTTCCTCGAGTAGAATTGAAAGTGCTTTGTACAATTTGATCTAACATATCAATAGAAAAATAATCATGTTCATCATTAGGAAACTTTAAAGCATCAAATACCTTAAACTCAATAGTCTCTCCTTGCATAGTCATAGTTAAAGTTCCCTTTTGAACATCTTTTTTTGTGCCTGCTATAGCCATAAAAGGACATCCTAAAGTCAATGGAAGTTATTTACTTGGAGTAGGGGCATCCTCCATCTCAAGGATAAGGAAATCTGCCGGTAGATCAATTTATTCACCTTGATCAAGACATCTTCTAGCAGTCCTCTTGGGTATCTTATAGATCTGTCAACCAGTTGGATGCTCACTGATGTTTCTTTCAACTCATCTAGATTTAATGCTTCATAAACAGAAAAAGGCATTAAGTTAATAGAAGGACCTAGATCAAGTAAAGCCTTTTCAAACTTATGTTTACCAATAATGCATGGAATAATGAAGCTCCCTGGATCTTTCAATTTAGAAGGTAGTTTTCTTTGAAGAATTGTTGAAACCTCTTCACTCAACGCCATAGTTTCATTCTCTGTGAATCTTCACTTGTTTGTACACAAGTTCTTTAAAAACTTTGCATAGTTTGGAATTTGCTTGACCGCGTTGAGTAGTGGTATATTCACTTGTACTTTTCGAAATGTTTCCAAAATGCCTTTTTGTTGTTGTTCCTTTATCGGCTTCATAAACCTATAAGGAAAAGGCATAGTTGATAAATTTAGTTCAACCTTGGAAGAGTTAGGATTACTTACCTTGGAATGCTTATTATCTTCTTTTGTTTGCTTATCCCTATCTTCTTGTTTAACTTCTTTTCCGCTTTTCAAAGTGATAGCTTTAGCCTGTTCATGATTATTAGGATTAACAACAACTTTACTAGGAAACTTACCATGCTCTCTTTAATTCATTGCTGAAGTAATTTGTCCTATTTGAAGCTTTAAGTTTGCAATAGACTTATCAATTTTCTACATGAAACTTTTAGTTTCTTGCATAAAGCTTTGTGTACTCCAGGCCAATGAGGTAACAATATCTTCAAGAGCTTTCCTTTGTGTTGGTTGCCCTATTTGATAAGGTTAAAAAGCTTGGCTAGACTGAGCTTAAAACTATGGAGTTTGATTTTGTTATTTATTGTAATTGTTGCTCCATTTGAAGTTAGGGTGATTTCGACATCCAGGATTATAGGAGTTTGAGAATGGATCATTTCTTGACATCTGGTTATAGGTTCCCATCATATTAACTTTCTTTTACTCTTGCATCCTTAGACATGATTCACTTGAATGATCTAACATTGGGCATATAGCACAAACTTTGGTGGGTTGGTGCATCATCTGTTTCACAAGGTTAGTCAAATTAGTTAATTGATTTTCCAAATTCGATGTACTAACCTAATATATTGCAGCTTTCTTTTGTGGTGTCCTTTTGTAATTGAACTACTAGGAATTGGTGGAGATACTCTCAAGCATCTCTCTTGCTTGTTCTACATTTTTATTCATCAATCCACCTCAAGAAGTAGCATCTACCATCATTCGGTCAGAGTCTAAGAGTCCTTCATAAAAATATTACATGAGAAACCATTCTTGATTATTGTGATGTGAACATGAGTTGAGAAATTATTTATATCTCTCCTAATACTCATGGAAAACCTCTCTATCATGTTGTTGGATGCTCACGATCTCTTTTATGACTTTATTAGTCCTTTGAGCTGGAAGGAATCTTTGAAAGAATTTTGAAGCCAAGTCAATCCATATAGTGATTGATGTTGGCAGTAATGAATAGAGCCACTCTTTTACTTTCTCCTTTAATGAAAAAGGAAAAAGTCTCATTCTGATATCTTTATCATTCGTCCTTGCCATCCTTATTGCGGAACAAACTTCAAAAATTTCTTTGATATGCATATAAGGATCATCTCCAAGATTCCCTCAAAATTGAGGTAATAAATGGATCATCCCTAATATTAACTCAAAGTTTGCCATTGCGGTCTGCAGATAGACAATACAAGAAGGTTGATTTGTAGCTTGAGGTACTGCAAAATCCCGTAGATGACGTTCCATGTTATTGATCACTCGATTTTCCTCATTGTTAACTACTACTTGAATTTCTTCCATTGGATGTTTCAAATATTGAGCTTTTTGCTGAATACTTATAATCTTCTCAAGTTCTGGGTCTAAGAGGAGAAGTTCTATTCTTACTGAACATTTTCCTTGATGCACAATTGAGTATCTTGCAAAAATAAAACTAAGTGAATAAAAATTATGCAAATAAAATAAAATAAAATAAATAAAAATAGAATTGCAAATAAATAACAGTCCCTGGCAACTAAGTCAAAAATTTGTTGGTATAAAATCAACACTTAAATAAGTAATAGATTTCAACATGTTTTACCTTTCAAGTGCATAAATTCCTGTGGTATAGTTCAATAAATAAGGATTGATCCCACAGAGACTGTATTAAAACCAATTCTAAAAAAAAATAGAATAAAAACTAAAATCTAAAATAATTAAACACTAGAAAATAAATTAAATAGAAAATCAAGAAAAAAACGAAAATTATAATTTCAAGAGATAACAAAATTAATGAGAAAAGATAGTTAAGGCAAGCAATCCACCACTAGACCATCATATATTAACGTAATTGTATTAAATCTCAGTAATTATTGATGAAGATGTTTACAACATATCCAGGGTTAGTAGTGTATGTTTATTTGATTCTCTTGATATATGTAATATGCATAGTGTGTAAATAAGACGTATATTCTCACATAAATGGTGTGTACCTAAATTCACAAGTAAGAACCTATTAAGAATTAGAGAATATAGCATTACAAGGACCTTAGAACATGATGTGTATTCTAGGTATCGCAGAAACTAGTTTACATGAATAGGTTCTTAGGCTACTCACTTATTACAAATTAACAACATGAAGATATAGTGGTCCACATGTAATCACAACTAAATAATTTAAAAAATCATTCTAAGGTGATCAAACTCAGAACTTTGAAATAAATTTTCAATTAAAACAATGAATAAGAATTCATCAAATAAAGTACTAAAATTTAATTAACTAACAATAATAAATCATGTTTAGGGTTTCAATACAAACCCTAACTATAAATAGAATTAGCTACTCATGTTCATGAGAAAATAATAATAAAAATAAAATATAAACTAACAATAAATAAAAGGAAAAGAAAAATAAAACCAGATTTTGCTCTATAGCTTTCTCCTTGTGGCTCTCTTTTCTTCTTCTACGGCTCTTTTTTCTTCTCATTTTTTTTCAATTGGTATGAATACCTCTCTTTTTACAGGCAAATTTAGGTTGCAATCCTAACTTTAAATTCATGGGAATGATTTAGGCTTAACTCTTTGCAAAACCAATTTACACGTGAACTATCTTCTCCGTTGACAAATTATAATTCAATCATTCTTGTCAATTTTTAATTTAGTCCCTCACTCAATTTTCTTTTACTTTTTAAATTTAAATTCATAACTTAACGTTCTGAAGTTAGATTGACATGCCGCTTGCATTGTTAAATTTGAATTGTCAAGATCTTTCCATCAAGACCAATATTAATAATATGTTTTTGCCACTTCTTTAAATTAGCAAAATTTGGTACCTACCTACAAAATAAAATATAAAATCACTCAAAATAAATAATTTAAATATTAAAATTATTAAATTAAAATAAAGCACAACTTCTAAAAATTAATAATAAACAAAGGTAAAAACTAAATTAAAAGGGAATAAAAATGTATAAACTAATGACCGAATAGGCATTCAATGATCAGAGCTTACGTTTGGAGTTAGATCTACTTGAAGAAAAAAATTGATCAAGTAATGATAAGGGCAGCGGCTTACCAACAAAGAGTAGTCAGTTACAACAAACACGTTTGACATCGCACTTTCGAAGTGGGAGATTGAGTTTTAAGACAAGTTACCATGAACACCAAGGTAATAGGAGAAGGTATTCTCAAAGCAAATTGGGAATGACCATATAAGGTCACCTAGATCTTGAGGCCTGGAGTCTATAACTTGGAATCCCCTAGTGGAAATAAGATTAGAAAACCATGGAATGTTGAATGATTGAAGTTGTAATATTCTTAAAATTATCAAAGATTTAGAACATCTTTTGCTCTGAAAATTAATAAAGTCATTATTTTTTGCCCAAAACTCTTAGAAAAGTGCATGAATAAGCAGATAACTCTAAGTCGAGACAATGAGGAAGTACAAAGTTTGGAGTAATATTATATATGGCTCGAATAAACTCTGAGCACGACTTCAGGACATACAAGAATGAAAAGGTTCTCAAGAGGCAATATTTATCAGTTACCGAGAGTTACTATCATCCTTAACTCGAATAAGCCCTGAGCAAGACCTCAAAACATACAAGAGAAAAAAGATTTTCAGGAGACAATATTTATTAGTTACATTAAGGTAATATCATCATCAACTAAAATAAACATTGAGCAAGATGTTGACCCAGTTGGCAATACCTAAGAGAGGGGTGAATTGAGTTTTTAAAATTTAGCAAATATAATTGTATATAATGTAGTGTAGTAATGAAACAATAATTAGAGAAAGAAATACAAACACAGTTTTATAGTGGTTCGACAAATCTTGGCTTACGTCTACAATCTTAGATGCAAGAGACTTGTTGACTTTTGTGTCACACAAACTCATGCACTCATATTTTGATGATAACAAATATATTAATTCAATCAAGCAAATGAACAAGGAAGCATCAAGG
>JAXCLQ010000007.1:7920810-7943260 GCA_035584115.1 Cedrela odorata
ATATATATATATATATATATATACACCTTTGTTTGCATGTTTATAAGAGATATACATATATGTACTAGTTATGAACATTTGAATAAAACACCTATCAATATATCAATACAAAATTTATCATATATCAATCATCAACATACTGGTGTTTAAGGGCGTTCCCTTAAACACTCAAATGAATCATCAGCATCCATAGCTCTGGTATCTAGAGGCGTTTCATTTTTCACCGTCCTACTAAATACATCTATGTCTGGTCTATAGCCAGGGCTACGTACTTTACTGGACAGAGGGACAACCATACCCAAGGCTACGCGCTTGACCGGGTAGAGGGATCATATACCTTGGGGTGTCTCGTCTACCGCCGTCCTCCAAGTCATATACCTTGGGGAGTCTCGTTACCACAGTCCCCCAAGTGATATACCTAGATTCATGGATCAATCTCGTGGCTCATAACCACACATACGCATATGCATCCAAGTATAACAACAAATATAACATCACATTAAGGAATAAGAAAGCATTGCACAAAATCAACATAGTTCATTTTTCTTCATTACATATTATCACACATAATACCAAGGTTATCATGCACCATCAATGGCAAGTCAGCACAAACTATTATTTTCACCACCAATATACTACGTATAATCTCTATTCACCACACTTTATAATATCAAGGCATTCAATCATTTTATTTCATATCACAACGTAATATATTCAACTCATTATACATGGACAATAGCTAATTGTTTTCCTTTACGGCCACTCTCAGTCATACAACACAATCATCTTTTCTAGAATCATATTACAACATATCAAGATCATTTTATGCTATCATTTCAAATCATCTTGGAAGTATATCAATCAGTTTATTTCATATTCATTTCCAGTATTAGTTTCATATACATTCTCAGTACTAGTTTTATATGCATTTTCATTATTAAATTCATATGCATTTTTAGTATTAGTTTCATATATATTCTTAGTATTATTTTCATACACATACATGCATATATATATATATATATATACAAACAAATATCCATTCACTGGTCTTGGTTGCAATACACTCGGTCTAATGTGGTGTCAATTGACTCTTGGCCTGACAATCTATAACACATAATTTCCTATGTTAGATTCTTTCTTTGTAACTGAATAAATATACAATTATATTGTACATCTAATCTGCGCCCCCCCTACCCTACCCCAACAAGTCTAAACCAAATATATGCATTTTGAACATCTGAGTAGCGCTCACTGCGCGTTGACTAATTTCAAACTTGTGTTGCATTGCACTGGCAAGGTATCTCAGCATAATTTTCTCATGACAGATTCTACTATGTGTCTAGTTTTTATTGCTTTTCATGGATTCATATTTCGAGTCCAAACACTCAAGTTATAACCAATTTTCGCCACCCTACTCAGTGTAGTCAGCTATAAACCACCGATAAGGCAGTTCAGTTCTAACAAAATATGGTACTTCCTCGCTTAACGTCTTGACTTAGTTTTCAGTTATGTTATGCTCCAATGTCTCTAGTTTATGTAGAATTTCACGGTTTCTTATTTTGAAGTTTAGAACTCCCGCATTCCTTATTTTACCGAACCTTGCGTAGAAATTACCTGTGGCTGACGCTAATGTGTTTCGCTCGTACTCTCACTCGCTCGGTACTCCACTCACATGCTCTACCTTATACACGCCTTATAACACTTCTATGTTACCATTTTATCAACTTAAATCACTCCTCGCATGAACACACAACTGCGACCTACTGGCGTCACAATTTTGTGTTCTGATTTTTCGGCGACACAAACACACACACCCTTAACACTCCTCAAGCTTATTGGTTTCATTTCATATATCCATTTTTCACAACAACAACCACACTCTCACACAACAACACTGCCCCACATTCATTTCATTTGTGTCTCATCATTTCGGTCATAACAATTATACAATACATATTGCAATTTCACACACAATCACATTTCAAGTTACTAATTTGCAATTCAAACCATATTACTTATCCTTTTGCTTGCTAAATTCACCCTCCCTTAGCTGTGTTTGCTTCCTTACCCTTGCCTTCTCTCGGCCAAGTTCAATCCTCACTCATTTCTTCCTAATTTCGACAACACTTCCTTCCTCTATTCGGCTATCATCAACACCTTACTTGCTTCATTCAACCACCCAATTCTCTCCTCACTTGCTCTTTCTTTGTCACCCAGCCACCCTCTCAACCTTCTCTTCCTTTCACTAGTATCTTGAGCTAAAACTCTCCTTATTCAGCTAGTTTCACTTAGGCATACAAAAATCCTTCAATTTCTCTTCAATTGCTTCGGTTCACTTGGTCACCCTTCTCCTTGCATGCATTTGATCACAAATTCACTTCAATTCGGTAACCATTTCCCATCCATGCATAATTTGCTTCTCACCCTCTCTTTCAATCTCTTGTTCTTTCTTAAACTCCTTCTTTTGTTTTTTGACGAAAAAATATAATTTTTAACTATGTCATTCCTTTTTATGTCTATTTTCTGTAGCCTTTTACAAATCTTGATTTCGATTCTTAGTGTTCGAATTACCACCAATTTTCTACATGCAACGTAACAAAATAAGGTATTTATGATAACAGAGCAGCACTTTCAAATTTTTCTGCGATCTTGTTTCTTCAAGAAACAAGCTAATTTTTAGATATATTATTTATTTATATGTCTACTTTCCATATAATTTTACTAGGCTAAAATTGAAGGTCAGGAACCTTATTTTATTTTCGAATTTCGATGCTGCCTAACATTTTCTACGAACTAAAATGAAATCATAGAGCAGCCACTTCTAAAATTTATTGGGAACTCATCAATTCATGAAAAATTCTAATTTTCAACTACATTGGTCATAATTGTGTCTAGTTTTTCTAAAATTTTACAGCGTGTCAATCAAAAGTCTATAGTTTAATTTATTAGCAAAATACCGAACCTAGGTCATAATTCTAGAAAACCAGAAAACTACCCTTGTCAACCAAATTTTGGATTTACGACTTAGCCACCCCTTCATTGCATTCATTGACACCTAATTTCTCACTGCTCATGTATAACCACAAACAAAACATTATTATAAACAAGAAATGTTCACTGCTAGCACCTTTTACATATCAACGTCAAAATTTCACGACAATTTCTACAACAAAACACTGCCATGTATATGTAAATATATCATTCACTGCCATATATCTAGCATCATTGCCATTAATTCTCAAATTCAACCAATTTCATGTATAACTCATTCATCCATAACAAGCTCATCACCAATTACTTAACTCAAATTTTTAGAAATTTGAAAGGGTATTTACCTTACTAGAAAATAAGTTTCCTCCTCTTTTCCATCTTCTTCTCTCTCCCCTCTTTTGTTTCCTGTTCATTTTCTTCTTTCCTTTACAACAAATTCTTTCTCCTCTTCTTGTCTCGGCAGTTTCTCCTATTTTCCTCTTCTACCCATGTCTTCTTGCTTCCTCTCCCTTCACATTTTCTCCCTTCCTTCCCAAAATCTAGCCTTTTTGTTTTTCTTCTTTAGCTCTCTTCCCTTCCAATTTTGCCTCTCTTCTCCACTTCTACGTTATTTCTTTTCTTTCCTTCACTTTGTTCTTTTCTTTTATCTTCTCATTTTCTCTAGAATGTGTCAGATCTTATCTTTAAGAGAAAGGATAATAACAAAAATAAAAGAAATAAATGTTTAAATGTACGAATGTAGGCCGACCATGTGTATCAAGTAATAGGCTTGATTTTGGTTAATTTTATTAAAGCCCAAATTATTTTATCAAATGGCCCCCAAACATTGAAAAATTTTCACTTTAGTCATCGATATCTTATGTTAATTACTATAAAAAAATGTTCAAGCCATTACATATTCACATTCATTAAAGTAAAAAAATGTGTCCAATAATATTGAACTAATTTTTACATTAACCCCTGCAGTCGTTTGGATTAAAAATGGCAAATGGGTCAGGCTAGGCTGGCTCAACCCATGAAATTGAAGCTCATTGGGGCTTACTTGCCAGGCCGGCCCAGACCCATATAGTACTTGTGAAAGGCTAAGTCGAGACAGCTTAGAAAATATGCAGCTTGGTCCATGCGGCTGTGCCAGGCCTGAGCCTAAGTCAACCTACTGGTTGAGACCAGATTGATACCTTCAAGTAAACAGATCGATACTTTCAAGTTAGAGAGTTTAAAAGAAATTATAATTTGGGCTAGATCGATACATAAAAGGAACTAAATCGGTACATTCAAGTCAGAGATTTCAAAAGAAATTACAAGTTCGACCAGATCGATACATTGAAAAGACAAGATCGATACTTTTTGTTGAAAAACTTATAAACATTTAAAATTGACAAACGGATTGATATGTCCTTCAAATAGATCAATACTTGAAGTCTGAAAACAAAATAAAAAAATCTCTAGAATGAACGGATTGATGTCTGAGGCTACACAAAACGATACTTGACACAAATTTAAGTGGGCTTGTGGGCCCCGGGCCTAGGCCTGTGATAGACTCATATTTTTAGGTCCTGCCATGCCCATTTACCATCTCTAGTTTGGATTAGGATAATATATAATATTGTCTATTAAAATATTTATTCAATATTTGTATTCACCGCGTCAAACTAGCATCTATTCATCATACTAAACAATGTTAACATATGAATAACTTATCTCGAATACATCATTTTTGTTAGTTTCTTTGATCTCCCAAGCCTCAATTCTAGCATCTATTCATCATATCAAACAATACTAACATATAAGCAACTTATCCTGACTTCATCATTTTCATTAGTTTCTTTGATCTCCTAAGCCCCAATTCTTTGTTAGTTTGAAACCTATGTACTTGGTGTCCATTGCTTTTTTGCTAAGCATTAGCGTTCAAGTGGTAGATAATGTTTTTCCAAATTTCCACATAACAACAAATCTATTGTAATATTATATATTTTAAATTTTATTTTAAAATTATTATTCTAAATAATGTGACATCATTGAGTGGGTAAGAAAATAATGTTATGAAAATTTATCATCTAATTAATAAATAAATCACATGTCATGCATTATTTAGAATGAAACTTGAATATGTAGCTACATTATTAATAAGGATACAACCAATATGAGAATTTAATATTCGTGCACTAAGATTACAACAAACCAAAAACAACTTCATAGCACCAAGATCAAGCTATAGCAGGCAGCTAGTAAATTTTTTGTGTATATAATGATTTGCCAAAAATTATGTTACTGTAAAAAATTAAAAAGTTGGAAAGGAGAGGACATGATGGCTAAATAGAAATTTGAGGTTGGAGGAGAGAGCAAAAGAGAGATGAGATTAGAAGAAGGAAAATAGATGGAAAGGAGATAAGACTACCTAGAAAAAGAATGACTTTTGACTTTCTTACATGGTAAATATATGTACAGAGTAAAAAATCGCGGATTAATGGATGCACAAATTTTTAATTATTTTTGTTAGGATTTTTAAGTTCATGATTGAAATAATATTGGGTACTTTATCCCTTGAAGAAACAATACAAGTTAAAGAAACCAAGATCAAGAGTTCATGAAGATAGAAGCTCACGACTCACTTGGCGCTCATTTCTCGTTCAAGTCATTTCATATTATGGTTTTCAGAAGCTCAGCGCTTGACTAACGTTCAATCCATTTCACACTATGGTTTCCAGAAGCTTAGCACCTGACTAGTGCTCAAGCCATTTCACACTATGTCTTTCAGAAGCTTGGCACTTGATCAGTGTACGAGCACTCGTCTACGATTGGGAATCTGTTCGACTGGTGCTTGACTTGCGCTCAAATAGCCTATTGTGAAATATAAAAAATATGCGATTTTTAGTTAGGTTTTGTGACAGCTATTTGGGGTTTTTTGAGATCCTTATGTAGAGACTTCATCCTTCGAGTATTTTATAGCCTTTCTATCTTATTTTTACTTGAGAGAAACACAAATCTTGTTCTTGTTTCTAGGATTTGTTCGATTGTTTCTCTTGAAAACTTTTCACCATTCTTTCTCTCTCAAAAAATCAAACTAAAAAGCCTTCATAATCAATTTTAGTTTTGTGAACATGTCGTTCAAATGATTCCATTGAAGAAAGAAAATTTTAGAGTTTTGAACATCGAATTACTTGGAGTGGGTCACTTATCAAGCTAGAGATATTTGATTGTTAAAAGTTTTTGTGCTAAATCACTTATTATAAGTTTTTATTTATCCAGTGGAATATTTAGTGGCTCATGTATCAGTTCTAAGGGTTTTTATCATATGAAGAGTTTTTCATAAGGTTTTCATTCGTTAACAAATTTTTGTCTCTATTGCTTAGATTGTTTATTATTTTATATTATATTTATTTTTGTAATTTTGTAGTATTATGAGATTTATTGATCTAAATTCAACAAATTTTAACATCTTTTAATTTATTAATTGTTTAAGTTTTCCGCTTTTAGAAGTACCTTTCACCCCAAAAATACCTTTCACCCCAAGTGTATTAGGGTTTAAATTTAAGTTTTTCAATTTTATCAATTAAAAAATTGTATATCAATTTAAGTAAAAGAAATCGTGGCCCTAATCCTGCAGGTCATGATTTTTTTTTAAAAATTAATATAAACAGACTAGTTTTTATCAATTTATATATATATATATATGCGATAATTTCTTTCAGGGGCGGAGTCATAATTTACATTATAAGTGACCAAAACGTAAGTATCAAAAATTATAACCAAGAAGATTTTCTTGACGAAGATTTTTTGACACTACAAAAAATCATACACAAAATATAGAACATTTACAAAATTCTCAAAATTCTCTCTTCACCTTGAAGAAAATTCATTATTTGCGGTCCAAGATTACAATAAACCAAAAACAGCCCCGCAATATCATGATTTTGCTACAACGCGTAGGGAATCTTGTCTATATACACTAAGTTGTCAAAAATTATTTATCTATTTTTATCTTTATATTCTTTATATACATATTCCACAAATTATAATTGTTTAATAACAAAAGCTATTATCTCTTTCAACTTTTTCAAATTCTTCAAATATGTGCCATCAGGCTCACAAGCTTTTCAGATACTCCATATTTGTTTGATTTCTAAAGATAAGTCGACAAAAAATCCTCCAACTTCAGTAAAAAAAAAATAATAATAATAATAATTAAAAACAATGGTATCTGAGTCATCTGGTCACATGTTTGATTGGTGGATTAGTACCATATCAACCAGTCAATAGAACTGGGCTTTGGCGTGTATGGTTAAGTCTGTCGGTTTTGGTGAATTATGAGGGGGGCTATAGTGTGATCGAATTAATATGATGAGTTAGCTAGCAGTGTTACGTGAAGGAGTTAAATGTTGCCAAATTATAGTCGGTGGTATGAGTATAAGTGACCACCTTAAAATTATCGATCGATTGAAATTAAATGGTTTAATATTTACTTTTTCTTTTTATCGTCAATTCATTTTGAGAAAATGATAATCTTCATAAATTAATTCATAATTCAACTTGCTGAACTTGAAGTAATATAAAAATAGGTGAGGTGACCAATTCAAAAGTTAGGCAAAGCTTAAAGCACCAGAAGAAATTCTACAATTAAAAAACCCTGACAACAAATTCAAGAACAAGGTGGGATCGTTTCGTAAGCATGCATGAACATGTATAAACCAACGATAGAGAGTTATAGGTGCTAGGATACTTGAAGATTTTACCTGTAACTTAAAATAAAATTTATAAATAATTATTATGTAAATATAAAGTTTAGTTTTTCATATATATATATATATATATATATAGAGGTGACTTTGCCTACTATATAAACATAACAATATGAAAATAAATAATATATAAATTTCTGTGAAAAGATCTTAAATTAATTGAAATAAAAAATTACGGGTAAAAATTTTCTAAATATAAATTAAAATATAATTATAAAACAATCTCTTAAATATTAAGAAAATTATATTTAAATATAATATTTTGATATTTTTTTTAAGAGAGATTAAAAAATTAAAGAATTGAGAGAATTCAAAATGGATGAATAAATAAAGCAAGAATATCTACTATTTATAAATAATTTATGGCGATCAATATTAATTAATACATGTGAAAACTTTTTTAATTGTTAACCAAAAATTTTAAAAATTAATTTACAAAATCAAGTTATCAATTTTAAAAATATTTAACTAATATTTTTAAAGTTAATTCATCAACTCATCCATATTCATCAATAGTAACAAAAAAATCCAAATTTAAAAAAAAAAAAAAAAAAAACCGGCTGCTTGTTCCACAATTATTGAAGCACAGTTAGCATCGTTTCGTATGCGTCAGCACTTTTTAAACCAACGAGATAGGATTTTATTATTTAAGTGGTTGATTGGACAAGGGAGAGAGCACTATCTAGGTAAAAGAGAAAAAAGTTGGCACTGAGAGCTTTATTTGTCAAGTTGCAGCCAGGTAGATTGTTCGAACTTGGTCTGAATGAATTCATAAGCGATGAATAATTTATATTTTCCCTCGTATTGAAAACATATTACAGAACTTGTATCTATAAAGAATAATTAAAGATTAAAATTTCACAATAATTCAAAATAACTTAATTATAAAATTTTAATTTTCATATAATATTTACTCATTATGTAAATTATTATTTTGATTAATTTATTAATTCTTGTCATATAAATTAATTAATAAAATTTGAAAAAAATTATCTTTGATATTAAAAAGATTTTTAACATCTTCATTTGAATTCCACTTTAAATTGAAGTTGTAATTTTTTTTTATCCTATTAAAGCATGTAGAATTTTAGAATTAAGAGTTCATACGATTTAAAAGTGTCCCCTACGAACAAGTTCGATTTTATTTAATGTGCTTATTTTGAAAATCTAATTAATTATATTTTAAAATTTAATATTATCTAGAATTATTGTACTTTCTTTTTTATAGATTTCTTGTTATATATGTATTAAAATGCTTAATGTCTTAGGTATGGTAAAATGCATCCGCAAACTCAAGTAGCAAAATAAATGGCAATTCTAATATCAAAAGACAAAAGACTACAAACTTCTCGATTAATCTGTTTAATTGAAGGAATTTAATCTATAACGTGGTACTAACAGTAACACTAAATAAGAGTCAAAGCTTCTATCGTCCCCTGTAGTTACAGGCTGTTGTCGTGTTCCTACTCCTTCAGCTTGTTCTCTATATTTACAGGTTGTTGTTGTGTTCCTGATCCTTCTCCTAGTGAAGTAAAGTGGGGACCATGGCACTAAAAGCAAGTTCTCTATCGGAAATTTTCGCGAGGTTCAAGCCACACCTCCTCGTGGTTATGGCTCAGATAGCCGTCACTGTTCTCTATTTTATCACTGAGGCTTCCTTCAATCATGGAATGAATCCTCATGTCTACATAACTTACCGTCATATCGTAGCTAGCATCGCGCTGTTCCCTTTTGCGTATTTCCTCGAAAGGTATACATCAATATCTATATTAATCCATATGTATGGTTAACAAATTGAGGAATCTCTATCCTGCCCACATGTCTGCTGATGATCATTTTTCTTTCTTCTGCAGAAAAAAAAGACCAAAACTGACGTTAGCCCTTTTCGTGGAGATATTTATCGTCTCCCTCCTCCAGTAAGGACAACAAAATTAAGAATTTTGGATCCAAATAATTGTTAATAATAACTCGAGCTAAATGTTTTATTGATCCAGGGTTGGATTGCCTTTAAACATGTACTTTGCAAGCTTGAGATACACCTCTCCAACTTTTGTAGCAGCAGTGACGAACTCCATATCTGCCGTCACTTTTGTAATTGCAATTGCACTCAGGTCAGCATACATGATCATTGTCTAAATCTATGAGTAGGTAAAGAGGAATTCGAGATTCTGGCTTTCATTGGCCTTTAGAAGTTAATTTAATTTTACGCAGATTAGAAATTGTTCATCT
Source organism: Cedrela odorata (assembly GCA_035584115.1). Taxonomy (NCBI): domain Eukaryota; kingdom Viridiplantae; phylum Streptophyta; class Magnoliopsida; order Sapindales; family Meliaceae; genus Cedrela; species Cedrela odorata. The sequence goes on from JAXCLQ010000007.1 coordinate 7,930,773, forward strand.
TGGAGATGCTCGAAGCGGAGCAAAAATCCTTGGGACGTTGCTTTCCTTGGCTGGAGTAACGATTATGACAGTATACAAGGGGCCTATTATGAGAAATCTATGGCATCCTCTAATTCATATTCGTAGAAACAAAAACATCCATGAGCAGTGGTTGAGGGGCTCAGTTCTCTCTGTTGGTTGCTGTATTTCATTATCTATAGCGTACAATCTTCAGGTTTGTCTCTAACTAACTGTATTATTGAAATTAAAAAACTTATATGTTTCATTTACAAAGTTTCTCTATAAAAGAATGTCACAAAACAGATTTGTAAGCATAAAAAACACTTGATACACTCTGCAAAAAAATTGTATTAACACGCATGACTAAAAAAGATTGAGCTTCAAAAACGCGATTGAAAGATATATAACTGTATGCGGTACCCTTGGTGATATGATTTAGGCAATGACCCTGAAGCGATATCCTGCACGACTATCTCTGTCAACATGGATGTGCTTTCTTGGGGCAGCTGAATCAGCTTTCTTCACGGTGATTGTAGAACATAAACCTGCTTCTTGGACTATTGGATTCAATATTGACTTGTGGTCCACCCTTTATGGGGTAAGTAGAAATATTCGACTGTCTAATATTGTGTTAACCTTAATCACGTTTCGCTCATAAAATTCTAATAATGGTAATATATGCATGGCAGGCAATAATGATCTCTGGTTTATATATTTTCATTCAACTATGGTGCACAGAAAAAAGAGGTCCAGTTTTTATGACCGTGTTCAGTCCCGTTTCAACAATTCTTGCGGCAATTCTAGCATACTTTGTTTTCGGTGAAAAGATTTACTTGGGCTGGTAATTTGAAGACACGCATGTCATATCTCAGTCATTAATTGTTGATCGGGGACTAAAAGTTTTCCTGTGGCTTTGTTTTGAGCAGTATTATAGGGGCAGCTATTGTCATCATTGGGCTTTATATGCTTCTATGGGGCAAAGAAGGTGATCTGAGAGTTCATATCAAAGCAGGAGAGCAGTCTTATCCAGCATATGAAGAGACAAGAGATACCAACGTACAGAAAATCACATTGGCTGAAAATGATGTACCACATGGCGAACCATAAGGGGGAACGATAGGTTAAAATTAATATATGAAAAATAAAATATTGTATCATGTAACGAATGTGAGGATACATTTTCGTACAAAAAGATATTTTATAGAATTATGAGAAAATCTTATTTAACTTTTTTTTTTAGCAATAGTTTTTTAAAAAATATAACTAAGAAATATTAATTTTTCATTAATATAGAAAAGATATTATAAAATGACAACAATTAAAACTTTCATAATGCATAAATTTACTTTTTATAGATCATTTAATTGATTATAATAAATTATTATAATAATATTTAGATAATTATAAATTTTATTTATATCTTATCATATCATATATACAATTTTATATACATGTAGAGGTGTAGAACACGGTATAAATAAAAATTATATTTCTTAATTAATTTTGAGCAATTTTAATACATGCTTTGATGGGTTCTGACTTCTGAGTCAAGAAATTAATTGGAGAAACTTGGTCAAGCTAGCTTTATTGCTGGGTGGGTAACAAAATAACCAATCAGAAAATGAAATGAAATAATGAAGCACTGCTGAAGAGAAAAGTTCAAATATTATTTGATAATCATAAAAGATGATTAACTAGGATTTTCATTCCTTCTTTATACTAAAACTCTCAAATAATTTGAAATTATAAAAACTCTCAAATAATTTGAAATTATAAATATACGCAAATTCAATTTTTTTTTTTTACATAATAAAATGCTGAAAATTAAAATAAAAATTATTTTGATATTAGACATCACAATCAAAAACAATTTTAAATATTTTTCAAATGATATATTATAGATAAATATTTGACACTATACATAAAAAAATCAATGTCCCAAGATCCAAAATCTATCACTTTTTGCCTCACAAAGAATAGATCATGTGTATTTTGCGTAATTCTAAATTATTAAAATTTTGTTTGAGATTGTGATGATTTTCATTTAACTTCAGTGTGTTTGATAATATTAATCTTTGGTAAAATTTACTTATTTTTACATTAATATTTGATATCTAATACTTTTATCTTACAACAATTTTAGTTTAAATGTCACCAATATTAAAGGAAGCCTAAACTTGTTCAGTGTTGTTATATCATAAAAATTAAAAAGAAATAAACACCGGCTTGAGGTTTGGCCAATTTTGTTCTTGTGAAATTGAATCATGCCAAAATAAGTGGCAACTTTCAATTCTTGTTCTACACGAAGAATTAACTCCTCACTCCTTTTACAAAAAAAAATATTACTTCCATGCATATTGAAAATAATAATAATAAGAATAAGAAGAACTGGAATTAGCAGCACAAGAGATGAACATTATATGTATATGAATATGGATATTCCATACAAGAAAATATGACTTCATTTGTGTATGGCTATTTTGGTTGGGGATTAATTATCAAATTCCTGTTAGAGAATGGAGATGATATTAAAACGTAAATAGCAGCCTGTCAAATTCAAGAATAAGATGGGATTGTTCGTAACATGACCATAGAGGAAGGGCGGAGCAAGAATTAGAAAATTGGGGGGGCTATCTTAAGAATTGTTGCAAAATTACGATAAATTATGTGAAAATTTTCTCAAACACGTTTAAAATCAACAAAACAAAATTATTAAAAACGATTACACTCATAAACAAAAACTTATTATTTTTAATTCTTTAAACCCTAAACCCTATTTAATACGATAATTGTTTTTTTGCACCAAAAATTTATTTTCATTGTTTTTATTCTTAAGAAACTAACATCCCTGATTTTTTTTTCAACTGTCATCTCATTTTTAGATTTGACTAAAATAAAGGCAAATTCACTAAAAAAAAAGTTCATAGTTGAGTTTGATGTAAGATAAAAAAGACTGGAAAAACATTAGACCAACCTCACTCGTATAAAGTAGATATAGTTTGACTAACAAAATCTTGATGATATCATATTAATGACTTGAATATATTTATTTATTTTCGATGATGACTAAGTATTATTATAAATGTCAAGTTAACATATGATAATAAAATGATCTTAAATTTGTTTTAGAATCAAGAAACTTGTGTATAAATATGCTTGTAATCAATCCTTAACAAATGTGTGTGAAAATGTCTTGAAAGCTTAATAAGATAAATATGTAAAAGTAAAGAGATTGATACATTAAGCTAACAGATCAGTACTATTGAAGAACAGACCGACACTCTTGAAGTAGATCAATACTAGGAAGTAAGAATATCGATATGTGTTAAGGCAGAAGCTTCCGATGAAATTCTTAAGTCAAACTAGATTGATACCTGAATTAGAAGAGATCGATACATGTCTTATCCAGAGAGTTATAAAACAATTATAAAGCAAACTAGATCGATACTTCAAACAAAGTGACCGATACGTTGCAATTCCAGAGAATTGAAAATTATTTATGAAGTGAACCAAATAGATACAAGAAGGAAAATGGATTGATACTTGAGAATCAGATTTAATTTTCGCACTAAGAGATCGATACATGGCAAAAAAGGATCGATACTTCTTTTGAAATTAAGGCTCAACGGTAACTTCTGCAGCATTTATGACAATCATTAAATGTACCAAATCAAGCAGTTGGACACAAGGGTCTTTACAAAAGGAATGAATATAAATAGAAGAAACACTGTGAAGAATAATAGAGTTATTATTGTGATCAAACTAAAAAATATTTTTCTTGAAAAACATTCTCAACGTGAACAGTGTCACTTTCTCTCACTACTGTAAAAAATTTTATTTTTTTTTGTTATGAGAGAGTTTTTTCTTATAGAAGCATATTGATACATTTACTCTAGTGTGAGAGGTTAGAAATAGAACTATATTTCTCATATTGTATTATGTACATCTTCACCTGAAGTAACAAAGATTCTTGTAGGTTACTCTTCACCTGTGATAAAGCAAGTGTACGATTATCATTCACCTTAGAAAGAGTTGTAATGAGTTTTACTTGACCTGACAAAACAAAGAGATATTAGAACCTCAGTAGTGGTAATTCGTATCTGAGAGAGTGGACGTAAGCCAAGCTTTACCGAACCATTATAAATTGTGTTTGTCTTTCTCTCTTTACTACTATTTTATTTGTTGTACCACACTGTACTTATTTTAAGACTCATAAATTTTAAAAACCTAAGTCACCCCCTTCTTGGGTGTTGCCAATTGGGCCAGCAAGTTATATCAGAGCCTAACTCAATGAAATATGATTAACAACCTTGAGAAGTAAAAAATGACATGTAGCAGCAACCTTACACAAGTAGTTAAGGGACAATCCACAAGTAGGCCTCCATTCTTCAATGGTACTGATTATACCTATTGAAAAAGATGATGCAAATCTTCTTGACAACTCTAGATTTTGAAATCTTAAGTATTATAGAAGATGGATACTTTCCACCTACAAAGAGGATATAATAACTAGGGAAGAAAGTTAAAACCAAAGAGAGAATGAGCACTTGAAGAAAGAAATAGATTCACTCAAAATGGTAAAGCCATGAACATACTCTACTGTGCCTTAGATAAAGCTGAATTTAATAGAATTTCAGGGTGTGAAACTTCTAAATCAATTTAGGATATGCTTGAGGTAACACATGAGGGCACTAGTAAAGTTAAAAACTAAAAAATAAACATATTTGTTCATAAGAGCTAGGAAGCCAAAGTGACTGCAATTAGAGAGGCAAAATATTTAAGGACATTGCCACTTGAATAACTTTTTGGATCACTCATGACGTATGAGTTAGAAGGCAGAAGGTTACCAAGAAAGAAGAAGAAGATGACAAAAACAAAGAAAAATCTGAGGAGAACGAATTTATTCTCATGGCCAATAAATTCAAGTAGTACTTCAACAAGGGAAGAAATTAGAAAAAAAAAGAGATCATCCAAGGAAAGGTAAATTCAAAAGAAACAATGAAAAAGAGAAAGAACGAGAAATTATTTGCTATAAGTGCAAGAAACGAGGGCATACAATACCCGAATGTCCATTAAGGAAGGATGAGAATCACAAGAAAAAGAAGAAAAAGGCAATGAATGTAACATGGGATGACTCATCAAGTGAAGATAGCAGTTTATCATTGGAAAATGAGAAAGCCAACTTCTGTCTCATAGGAAAGCAAGAGGATGAGGCAATTTCCTTTGACCAAAAGTCTTCTTACTATGACACATGCATAAGTAGTGATAATGATGACTTGCTAGAAAATGACTTATGTGCCTTATATGAAGAACTTAAGGATAATTTTCAAAAATTATATGTTAGGCATAAAGAATTGAAGAAAATAAATTCCTTAAAGATAAAAAAAAATTGAGTCATTAAAAGTAAAAGTTAGTGAACTTGAGTATAAAAATGATTCTAGCATGTTAAATGAATGTGACACATTGAATGATAAAAATAAAAATTTGAAAGATGAAATAATCTCACTTAAAAGCATGTTAGCAAAATTCACGCAAGGAAATGAACATTAGACAAATTATTAGGTAGTTAAAGGCTAGTATTTGACAAAGTCAGACTTGGTTATGAACAAGGGACCAAATAAAAGGCTTATGCAAACTACTTTGTAAAATCTAAATAATAAGTAACATCATCCATTACTTGTCATTATTACAATAGGAAGGGTCATTATAGCAACACATGTTTACATAAGAAGAATAACTATAATGGACCTAAGATGGTGTGGATATCTAAGGAGATTATTCATGCTAAGATGGCTAAGACTTTCAAGGGTAGAATTAATACTTATGGATCAATAGTAACTTGGGTACCAAATAAACTTGCCTATTTTGTAGGTACTGCATGTGAAGAGCAACAAATACAAAAAGAAGTGGTTCCTCGATAGCGGTTGCTCAATACACATAACGGAAAACAAAAAGCTATTTTTCCATCTAAAGAAATGAAGTTTGGACCTTAGTACCTAGTAGCCAACTATAGGTACCAAATGGGTATTTAGAAACAAATTTGACAAAAATAAAAATATCTCTCGAAATAAGGCTAAACTAATGGCACAAGGGTATAGTCAAGAAGAAGGAATAGACTATGATGAAACATATGCTCCGGTAGTTATATTAGAAGCTATTAGAGTGCTCTTAACATTTACATGTTAAAAAAAATTCAAACTCTATTAAATGGATGTCAAAATTGCATTTTTAAATAGATTTATAAATGAAAAAGTCTATATAGAGCAATCTCCCAGTTTTGAAAACTATAAATTTCCAAATCATATTTATAAATTCACTAAGGCTCTCTATGGTCTGAAGTAAGCACTTAGAACTTAGTATGAAAGACTTAGTGAATTTTTGCGAAAATATAACTTTGTGAGGGGGAGTGTTGATACTACGCTTTTTATTAAAAACAAAGGTGATGATATTTTATTAGTACAAATCTATGTTGATGACATCATTTTTGGAAGCACAAACGAGTCCTTGTGTACTGAATTTTCAAATCTTATGAAAGGTGAATTTGAAATGAGCATGATAGGAGAATAAAATTTCTTTTTAAGACTTTAAATTAAACAAACAAACGATGGAGTTTACATTTTCCAATCAAAATATATCAAAAAATTGCTAAGAAAATTTGACATAATAGAGGGCAAATCCATTCAAACTCCTATGAGCACTTCTACTTCATTAGATAAGGATGAAATAGGAAAAAATGTAGATAAAAAATTATATAGAGGCATAATAGGATCATTACTTTATTTGAAAGCCTCTAGACCCGACATTCTTTATGGAGTATGTGTATGTGCTAGATTTTAATCCAATCCCAAGGAGTCACATCTTGTAGTGGTAAAATAAATTTTTAGGTACTTAAGAGCCATACCTAACTTAGGATTATTTTATCTAAAGGATGGTGAGTTTAACTTGAAAGGCTATTCAAATGCCGATTATAGAGGATGCAAAGTGGATAGAAAAAGTACAAGTGGTATTTGTTACTTCCTTAGAAATGCTATAGTATCTTCGTTTAGCAAGAAATAAAGCATGGTCACACTTTCCACTACCGAAGCCGAGTACATATCCGTTGGTAGTTGTTGTGCACAACTTCTATGAATTAAACATCAATTGCAGGATTATAGATTAAATCTTAGTAAAATTCAGATTCTTTGTGATAACATAAGTGCCATAAACTTAACCAAGAATCCTGTTCATCACTCTAGAACTAACCACATAGAAATCAGTCATCATTTCATTAAAGACCATGTTAGTAAATGAGATGTCTGTCTAGAATATGTAAACACAAATCTTCAATTAGCAGACATATTTACTAAGCCACTTGATAGGGATCATTTCTGTGAAATTAGAAATGAACTGGGAATGATGGAAATTAATTGAATTTTGATTAAACTTGTTTGTGTGTGTGAAGTTGGCAAAAAATCATTTCTGAAAGGAATCAGATTGATACCTCTATCACAAAGTATCGATATCATTGTAACAAATCAATATGCCATTGAAATTGTATCGATACCTTTATGCATTATTGTTTTAACATCGATACAATCCTTTGATGTATCGACATGGTAATTTATTTCTAGTTTGTATCGATATCTTTCCATTTCGGATCGATATCTTGACTCAAATCTATAAGCTACCACGTATACCTCGAAAATTTTAAAAGACCTATCATTAGCCTACCTACAAAGGCAAAAAGTATCAAACCCTTTTCAAGAGAGATCGATATATCTTTTCAAATATAAGAACAGATCGATAAATTCTTCAAGTGTATCGATACTTTTATGTGATTTCACGTTTAAAAGATACTCAAATGTACATGTATTGATATCTCATCTACTGAGAACCCTCTTTGAAAACCCTAGCCTCTATGCTATCGAAACCTTTAGATTCCAAATTCTTTCCAACTCTCAAAGCAGAAACTCGAAAATGCCAAGAACAAAAAATTTAGAGGTAGGACAATGAAAGAGACAGAAGCCTAATGTAGCATCGACCTCAAATCTTGACTTCCCAAACCAAGAAATAGAAGATCGATACTTTTTACATTATCTAAATAGAAAAGTGTCTCCTGGTAAGGTAATCGAATTTCCTTTCTTACAGTCCATCAATTTTCCCTATCTAAATTAATTCAAAGAATTCGAATGGATGCATTTTCTTTAACAGAAAGGGAAATGCTTTGAAACTATTGTCAAAGTATTCTATTCAAATTTGGATGCAAAGGATTTTCACATTGGAAGGATGAAATTGACTGAATTCAAAATAATCGTTCGAAGACATACTTTTGAAGTAAATGCTGAAACATTCTCTAGGGTTACCAAAATACTAATAGGGGGTCATTTCTATCCCATAAGTCATTTTCAAGCTATTGAAGCTTGCAAAATTATCTTCAAGAACCCAACCATAATTGAAGTTGATTACAAACCTGTGCATTTAGGGCTTTATGAGAGGATTTTGCACCTGATTGTGTCTCACTGCCTGGTTGTAAGGTCAGGACGATTCTCTGAAATGACACTAGAAAACATATGGTGGATGAGATCCATAATGGAAAGGAGATGGCTAGATTTGATTGGATAGATACTCTCGGCTATCATTTAAACAACTACCACCAAATCTACTCATCTTCACTATAGGTATGTAATCTCCAACGTCATCACTAATGGACCCACATGTATCTACCTAGACGCCAACATGATTGAGCCTCCAATAGCCATGATACTATCAGAGAACACACTCAGATACATGCACTAAGAGCGCACAACAAATGGAATTTAGACCATTCAACAGCGTTATCGGCATCTACACAATCAAGATTAAGCAGAGACTGTGGCTCAACAAGCTGAAGATGTTGCAATAGAGAACGACCTTGAGGCACCTATCGATATGCATGACATAACACCCTCAGCTCAGACAGAACCAGCAGCACAGCCTTCAGTTTCCTCCTCTACACTACTGTCTTTATTGAAAAATATGCAAGCACAAAAGATAAGCATGGAAGAAAGGCTGTAAACCACTATGACTAATTTTGATGAACGCCTTACCAGCATCAAGACTATGGTCATAATATAAATGCACAAGATCGAGGAGCATCATGCTTGGGGTAACCAAGGAATCACCTAGCTTGGACGACTTAGACTCGAGTTCCGTAGTGAAACTCTAAGATTTATGCAAAGGTTAGCTCAAGCAGCCACCCCAGCACCAGCACCTGCACCTACACCTGCATATTACGGCTCTACTACCTCGTCATCTTGATTACAACCTCCTCTACACGCCTCATGGCCTAGTATTTCCTATACAGTCGACTTAGATGTTGATAGCGATAGTCTTGATGATCTTATCTTTGGCACTTTGTAATTTTGCCTGTGTGTGTTTTCTACAATGTTTATCTATAGTTCCTGTTTTCTTTGACTTAATGCTTAATAAAAAGAAATGCGCACTTACTTGCTATTACTTACTTTGTTTCATTATCTCTCTGCGTATGTGTGCCATTTATTTTCCTTTTTTGATTGCTGACAAAAAAGAAGGAGAAACCTTAATTAATTAAAGTTTAACTTGAGTATGCAACAAACTCTTAAGGGGTTAAGGAGCAGAAAATAAATAATTAAGAGAAACTTTAACTTTAGCATCACATTAAAGGGAAGAAAGAACAAAATTAACATTTAAAATAAACACAAAATTAACATTTAAAATAAACTTAGTTAATCTTAAGGAAAATTAGATACTTCAATTGATTAAAAATCCTTAAAACATACTTAATTTTTGTCATCATAAAAAAAAATGGGAGATTAATGATATCATATTGATGAATTGAATATAGTTATTTGTTTTCGATGATGACTAAGTATTATTGTAAATGTTAGTTAACATATGATGATAAAATGATCTTAAACTTGTTTTAAAATAAAAAAAACTTGTGTATAAATATGCTTGTAATTAATCCTTAACAAAAGTGTGTGAAAGTGTCTTGAAAGCTCAACAAGATCGATATGTAAAAGAAAAGAGATCGATACATCAAGATAACATATCAATACCATTGAAGAATAGACCGACAATCTTGAAGTAGATTGATACCAGGAAGTGAGAATATCGATATGTGTTAGGGCAGAAGTTTCAGATGAAATTCTTAAGTTAAACTAGATCAATACCTAAACTAGAAGAGATCGATACATGCCTTGTCCAAAGAGTTGCAAAATATTTACAAAGCTAACTAGATTGATACTTGAACTAGAAGAGATCGATACATGCCTTGTCCAGAGAGTTGCAAAATATTTACAAGGCCGACCAGATTGATACCTAAGCTAGAAGAGATAGATACATGTCTTGTCCAAAGAGTTGCAAAATAATTATGGAGCAAATTAGATCGATACTTTAAATAAATAGATCAATACGTTGCAATTTCAGAGAGTTGAAAATTATTTACAAAGTAAACCAGGCCAATACGAGAAGGCAAATGGATCGATACTCGAGATTCAAATTCAATTTTTGTATAAAAAGATCGATACATGGCAAAAAGGGATTGATACTTCTTTTGAAATTAAGACTCAACAGTAACTTCTGCAATATTTATGGCAACCATTAAATGAGCCAAATCAAGTCGTTGGACACAAGAGCCTTCACAAAAGGAATGAATATAAATAGAAGAAATACTGTGAGGGATAGCAGAGCTATTATTGTGATCAAACTAAAAAATATTCTTTTTGAAGAACATTATTAACTTGAACAGTGTCATTTTCTCTCACTACTATAAAAACTTTTATTTCTTATTGTGAGAGATTTTTTCCTTGTATAAACATATTAATATATTTACTATAGTGTAAGAGTTAAGAAATAGAACTACATTTCTCATATTGTATTAGGTACATTTTCACCCGAAGTAACGAAGATTCTTATGAGTTACTCTTCACCTATGATAAAGTAAGTGTACGGTTGCCCTTCACCTCAGAAAGAGTAATGAGTTTTACTTGACCCAACGAAATAAGGAGATATTAAAACCTCGGTGATAGTAATCCGTATTCGAGAGAGTGGACATAGGCCAAACTTTGCCAAACTACTATAAACTGTATTTATTTTTCTCTCTTTACTACTATTTTATTTGTTGTACTACATTACACATATTTTAAGACTCTAAATTTCTAAAAACCCAATTTACCCCCCTCTTGGGTGTTGCCAGCTAGACTAACAAATCTATATGATCGACCTTATCCAGTATAACTAGTAGTCTAAATCAAGGATAAACCTATTGAAACAAAGTTGTCAATACTAGTAGCCTATCTTCAATTTAAAATAAACTATTGGCTCAAGTAGGAGTATACATTTTTAAATCAAACCAATTTAAACCAAACTGAAACAACAATTTGAAATTGTTTAAAAAATCAATAGTTTGATTTTAGTTTGAAGAAAATAAAAGCGACAAGGTTTATTTCGATTTTTGGTTTAACATTGGTTCAAACTGACAAAACTAAACCAATTTAATTATTTTAAAATTTATATTATATTTTTATTATTTTAATCAATAGACAATGACTCATTTAAATTTAATTAATATAAAATTTTAGAAAATAAATTTTATTTTTGAATTTTTAGCCTATAAAATAAAAAATTAATTTTTATTTTTTAGTTTAATTAAAATTAACAAACCGAACCGAACCTAAATTTATTTAGGAGTTGCAATATAAAATATAAGATGGAAAACTTATGTTTTATAGTTCAATTAATATTTTGAGTTTAGGTCCAAATCGATAAACTATACTGATTTAAATTGACAAAATTGTCAATTTTATTTTGAACCAAAATCAATCTAAATCGCATTTGTCTACCCTTCGTCTCAAGGAGAACTTTATTTTGACAAGATATCATGGCCGCAATTTTATATAATAATAATAATAAAAAAAATTAAACGAAAAATTTTGGGTGACTGAGAATATAATTCAGAGGGCATGAAATAAAATTTTGAATTTAATTGTGAATAATAACACAAGTCATGACAAATATTACAAATTTATAATACTACAAATGGTAAAATTCATATGCATTTAAGTGAACATTATTTAGTCTTAAATTAAGTGTAAATGTTCAAAATAAAACAAATAAAAATATATGTGGAGTAGCCTACAACCAAATACACACACACACACACACACACACATATATAAATGTAAACACAATTCACTTGGTTATATATATATATGCATTATGTTTTCTTACCACACATGTATATATACATAAATACAGCCTATTTGATTTAAAACCTCCACCATTCGGCCATTTCTTCATATTGCAAAATAAAAACAAAGATTTATTTCAAGTGGTTTGTTTTCAATTAGGAAAGGCCATATATAAGGCAATAGGTGTATCGTACATATACATGCATATAAACTAAACCTATAGACTATAAAACAGCAAATATAGTTATAGAAACTGAGAAAGAGAGAGAGAGAGAGAGAGAGAGAGAGAGAGAGAGAGAG
>JAXCLQ010000007.1:7948963-7976782 GCA_035584115.1 Cedrela odorata
TATGTCAGGTTACGATGGATTATGAAAAAATTGATTATAATTATTGTCGTATTTTTATCAAGTAATTCAATCAATGAATTATGAGTTGATCTTTACTCTTGTTCATTTCATCACTCCACCACCACTTTCACAGCGGCCCATTCCTGTAATTAATGCAATGATTGTTAATCTAAGAATCTCTAGAATCTCAAACTCCCTTTAATACCATAAAGAAAACCATAATTGAGAAGTATTATATTTTTACTCGTATATAAAAGATATTATAAAGCTCTATTTATATAGAATAATTAAGGAAAGATGATCATAATATTGAGAAGTATCTTAATTAAGGACCTTTATATTTTTTATTTGATTCTCATCATCTTAGATATAAAATTTAAGAAAAAAAAAATTAAAAAGGAAGGAATACTCGTAGGCAAAGGACACAAGAAATGAAAATTATATTTCTTAATTTTTAACAATTTTAATAAACACTTCAAATTATAAATATTTTAATAAAGTATCTGTTTTATAAATTTAATTTATAAATAATTTAATTTGAATTAAAATATATATATATATATATATCAGCCTGGTGCCTGCACGGGGGAAAACAATTTAATTTTTTACAAAGAAGTCATGCCTTAATAGATAAAATCAGTAAGGATGATTACATTTTCAATGTAAAATATGAAAGAATTTCTGAGTTTTTCAATAAATTTGGTATAATTACATCAAATTTTGTATTAAAAAGAAAAGAAAAAGTTTTCAACTCCTATCCACAACTAGAGTAGTGTTTAAAATTTTTCTATATCGTTCGTAAATTATATACACGATTGTTTAATTCAATAAATTAGATAGAATTATATTGTCGAAATAATGCTTGATTAGGAGAGAATTAAAGGAAGCACCGTCTCTGCAAAGACAAACTATTCTTTAATGCTGTGAAGAATTAAAAAGATTTTTTTAAACTCGGCATTGCAGCTTTTGATGGTTAGCAGTACTTAGCAGCGGAATCTTCGATTCTTGTCTACAAAAATAATAATAATTATTAATTTTAAACAGTAACTTCTTCCACAAAATTCATCTAAGAAAATTAATTTTTTTAAAAAAAAAAAACTCTCTCAGTAAAATTTATTGAGGGAGTTACTGTTTATCTTCTTTTTTATTTTTTCAACTATTCATCTTCTTCTTTATTTTTTTTAACTATTTATCTTCTTTATCATACATCTAACCACATCTAATCTACATAAATTATGCATAAGAACTGACCAAAATTGATTTTTAAATATTTTATATACATTAAGTAAATCTAAATCAACAAAATCGCAACAAAATTTTGATTTAAGTTTGCACAGTTTGAATTTAATTATTTTATAAACTGTATGTGATTTTATATACCTTTTCATTGGAAAGTGATTGATTATAAAAAAATTTAGATTGAACTATAATTATGAATAAGCTTAAAATTAGACCAAAATACCAAAAAACAAAAAAAAAAACAAGAATTAATAGTCAAAATCTTTACTGTTTTATAACATATAACTTCACTAATTTATTATAAAAGTAATTTAATATTTAATCAACTTCAAAAAAGTCTGACCAAACTACCGTCAACATCCCTTTAGCTTTGAAGTTAAATCAAAATAATATATATATATATATATATATTATTTTCTCATTAACCTTTTTTCTTTCCTAAAGTAATAATCCACAATTGATTTATAAACTTAACAAAACTTTTGACTAACAAATCAAATGCAAAATCTTTATCTCTTCTTATTTATGATCTGTGTTTTTCTTTAGGTGGAGAACCTCAAAAAGAAGCAACTATAAAAACTTTGGATCATAATTTCACTCGTCTAATATTTTCTAAAGAAATACATAGGTATTGATCATATTAGTTAAGTTGTTAGCCTAAATACCTAATCGACCCAAATGTAAAGGAAATTTGGCATATATGAAGAAAATAACATCGTTGAAAGTATGGTATAAGTACAACTAAAAACGAAGTTGAGGAACAAATAAATGATCAAATAATTTAAGCTATTCATGCTGTTGATGTAAACTATCGGTAGAAAATGCAACCTTCAATACAGAAGTAGAATTAACAAATGGGAATTGTGTCACTGCCGACAATTAATAATCAGTACAAATGTGTGCATTTCATTTGATAACACAAACGTTAAAGTCTTCATAATATTATAGCACGAGCACATCTTCTTACTATCCACCGAGATCCATTCATTATCCACTAAATAATTGGGAAAAAAATCATTGTGATTCTTGACTTATGATCGCCATGCACATTGACATATATCAAATGTTGTCAATGGCATTTAGCTCGTGATTACACGTGTTGGCCATTGCATTTAGAGACATGGCATAATTTTAAGTTTATAGGTAGAAGCTTTAATTCTGGCCCAGTTTCCAGTCACCTGCTTTCCATGCTCTTTTCATTTATTCCTTTTTTCTCTTCGCAATTTTCGAAGGCACGCTTTTATTTCTACATATTTGGTGTAAAATTTTAGAGGATATTTGAAGCTGTGGATATAAGCCAAAGGCAATATATTTTATGGATCTATTTAAAATCTTCAAAATATGACAACTTACCAAGAATAATTAATTCCAAATAAATAATTAATGTCCCGCATAGCAAAACTTTTGTCACGGTAATCTTTAGATCAAAAATCAATGTTCCAAATTCAGTATCCAAATTGTCACACTCTCTACATCTCAAATTGTAGCAACTATAAGTTATTGACATTGAGGTGCATATATAAAATTATTAAATATTAAATATAAATGTATTAATAAATACTAAATTTTATAGTAATTTTATTATTTTTCTAATCGTTGATGGCACTCAAATTAAAAATAAAAACGAAAACATTCAATTTAAAAAAAAAAAAACTCTTGTGGATTAAAAAAAAATTGACTAAGGAAGTAAAATATAAAGTATTTATGACTTTCTTTTAACAAAAGAAATATATATATATATATATATATAGTATAATTGTGTAGCAAAAATTATTTTAGTATTTATAATTGTGTAATTATTGAAGTTTTAATTGAAAATAATAAATAAATAACTCGTGCGCATATGATTCTTTATTAGAAAAAAAAAATTAAATCGACTTTGATAGGAATAGGGTAGTGTTTAAAAATTCTCTAACCATTCGTGAACATATACACGATTTAATCCATTAAATTAATTAGTCAATGAGATAGGATTACGTTGTTGAACCTTCTGATAATAATGCTTGATTGGGCAATAATTAAAGGTAGCACTATCTTCGCAAAAAAAAAGTATTCTTTAGTGGTGAGGAATTAAAAGGATTTGAATCATTTTTAAAAACAAGTTTTTGGCATTTGGTGAGTAGTGGTAGCCAGAGAATTTTTGAGTCTTTTATCCACAAACATTATTAGTGGAAGTGTCTGATGATTCTATAAACACTAAGGGTCAAAATAATAATTAAAAAAATGATAATAATGGAAAGGATTAATGAGAGAAATTTCGTAGAATTCCTTCCTTTTTGGGAAAAATATTGTTTTAGCGACTAATTTACCATATTAATTACTTAGAAACTTAGGATTTAAATGCCCAACTACAGAATTCTTAACAAACACATCCAATGCAGAATCTGTGGACAACCGATTCAACTAAAACAAATAAAAAAAAATGTAATGGGATCAAAACTATTGTCTTTCTTATTTATAATCTGTGTTCTTCTTCATATGGGCAACTTCAGAAAGAAGCAACTATTTATATATAGATTTTATCAATAAAAACTTTTATGCCGTCATTAATTATGTTATAACGATTAGTATACTTTTTTATCCAGTAAAATATTAAAAATAAAAACTTTAGTTCACCCTACAGCACTCCAACCTTTCCTAGTCAACAATACCACCAGCAAAGTAGAGAATTCTAGTAATTCTTCTTACATAACACTCCATTCCTTTTAGCTCTCTAACCCGTCTTAAAAATTTAGTAAATTTAAATTTCGTTTAGGATTGTGGTACGTTTATGATACTTTAAAGTTAAAAATGAAAAATTATTTAGATGAAAGCTTAACCTTAGACAACCTTTGAAATTCAATTTCCAATAACGTAAGGCGAACCCAAAAAGAAATAAAAGTTTAGATATTTGGTATTATTGTGTGATTCTACTTAATATGAGTTGGCACAATGAACTTTGAACTTATAAAAACATAAGCTGAAATTACTTCATTACCCATGCATCATTAAATGAATATTAACGGAAGTAGGTTCATAAACATTTATTACATTGATTGAAACATCACATGAGGAATCTTTGTGAGTAATATGTTAAATTAGTTGAATAAAATGATATTTTATCAAACATTAGAGACTTACCTGAAATTTCCTCATTAAAAATTAATAGAGTTTTCCGATTAAACGAATTGGTAGACAAGAAGTGGGTGTTGGTTGTTGGTTACTCTCCTTTTCTTTATATGGGTACAAGTTGTAACATCACTTTTAAAAGATTTAGAGCCAATTTTCTTGAAATATCGTTGATTCCACAATCCACTAGTAAATTATAATATCTAAGTAACGACAAATTGGATTGGATATTGGAAGATTGCGAGGGCGGTTCCCTGGTTCCAATTGCATCACCTACATTCTTGTTGGCACCAATCTAAATCAACTTATTTATCCTGTTTCTTAATGATCTATTGCCCAAAATAAATTAAAATCATCTCCATGCTATCTCTCAAAATAAAGATATGACTTTTGATCATGATTTTTACTCACCCAAAAACGTTTTCTCAGTAAATCAAAACGATTGCAAACAAACAGCCATACATAGATCTTCACTCACGTTAATTATTAAGCTATTAGCTTAATCAATCCAA
Organism: Cedrela odorata; assembly: GCA_035584115.1. Taxonomy (NCBI): domain Eukaryota; kingdom Viridiplantae; phylum Streptophyta; class Magnoliopsida; order Sapindales; family Meliaceae; genus Cedrela; species Cedrela odorata. Next base: position 7,953,823 of record JAXCLQ010000007.1, read on the forward strand.
ATTTAATTTTAAGCTTAACAAACGGAAATTTTGTCATATGGGAAGAAAATGCCATGAGTAAAGTTATAAATCAAATGTATAATGGTTTGATAGTAATAACAAACAGAAAAAGATTGTAGGCATGAATCCCGTTAATGTGACAGAAAACGAAGCCAACTTAGTTAATTATGTGGCACATAAATGGTAAAATCATATGTAGAGGAACTTACAATTAATGCTGTTTATGTAAACTCAAAGTTGTCTTTGATTAAAAGATATATATGTGCAGAATAAATTTGGACTTGTCTCGTTGTAATCAACTATGTCTTAAAATGCAAATACTAAGACAAATTCATAATATTTGATAACACGAAGGTTAAAAGTCTTGTTAAAATTTCTAGACACTATTCAAGCTTATATCTTCGTATTATTCCACTAATATCCATTCATTACCACGGCAAATATTGAAAAAAATAATGAAAATGACGCATTAGAGTTGGTCACCAATCTTTAGATATATGTAAGGATAGCAACGGCCCGGAGATGGTCATTTCCTTCCTCGTTTTGAAAGTAATATTCCCTTTCTCGCTTCGTTTTTATTTTCAAAAAAAAAATTATATTCGCACCCCGTCCTTGTTTTGAAGTAGGAACCCCTGTTCTCTACCGTCTTCATTAATTAATATTAAATAAATAAATAAAATTCATACAAAATATTAACAAAATCAAATAAAAATTAATATATATAAATAAACTATTTATTTTAATTTATATACAAATATTAACAAATTAACATGTCGATAAATTATAACCTTAATTTTCAATAAAATGACAATAAATTAAATTAAATTAAATCTTTAGAATTTTATTAAATTTTATGTTAATATTCATAGAAAAAATATTAAATTTTCTTATTAACTTTGTAGAAAAAATGTTTTGTTTGATAGATGAGAAAATAAAATTTTGAAAGTTATTTTTTTTTCTTTTGTTAATCTTGTATTAATATACTAAATTATTTAAATCAATTATTATAATTGGTCATTTAATTTAATATCAACTAACTATTATATTTTTATTTTGATAATTTTTTAGTTCACAAAAAAATGAATCTAATTATATATATATATATATGTATTAGTTTTATTTTTAATTTTAAATATATTATATTATAAAACGGGGCAGGGATTGTCCCCATCCCCTCCATGCTTTGAAAATAGGGATGGGAATTCATCCCGAGCCCCGCCCCGTTTAGATATATGGCCTCATTTAATTAAGCTTATAAAAGCTTTAATCCTGGCCTAAATTCCATGCTCTTTTTATGTACTCATTTTTTTCCTCTTTCCAATTTCTCAATGCTCGCTTTGAAATAGCTATGCAATGTAGGATGGTAAACATCAATACGATCAATAGCAATAGGGATAAGACTACAGACGAATGAAGTCGGATTTCAGTAAAGTTAATCTCCAACCTTTTTTACTCTTGTGATTAGTTTAAAGTTTTTCATTGCTAATTTTGTTTTGTTTTTTATTTTTATTTTTTTTGATAATTTTCATGCATATTACTGTAAATAAGGTGTCTATCCATATATAAAGTATAAAAAGTGAAGAATCTTTGGGCTGTGATAGCATCATGCAAGTGTTTTATGTTGGCTAAACAAAAGGACGAATATTTCTTCTATCTAAAGAGCATTTCTTTTTGGTCAGCAGTCATCTATTTGTTAGTTCTAATCAACCACAACTAATGAGAATGAAAAATGAACAGGAAACAAACCTGAATTTCTTTATTGAATTTGAGTCAGAATACAAAAAGAATATTGAAAAAAAAACAAAGTTCCATGAACAAATCTTTTTTTCTCTCCTTATTTCTCTCTCTAATTTCTGTTTCTTTTTTTCTCTATTTTTTAGCTTTTTTTGCGATCGACTCCAAAGCAAAACAGATCGACACTTTTAATATCCAGTTTCTCCAACTCAGCACCAATATCAACACCAAAACAAAACAGATCGATACTCTTATATTCAGCTTCACTTAAGTTTCTTGCCACATCAACTTAACAGAATAACAAAAACATGTAACAGAACAATCGAAATTTCGAATTACTTTTCACAATCTCTACTGTAATTCAAAATCTACCATTCAAGCTTTCTTCCTTCCATATTAGCCTTTACAGTTGATCCTTGATCTCATGTTTAGCTTCATTCATAACTGCTTCATTTAATCAGATTTTATATTCAACAAATTCAAACAATGCTTGAATTTAGTTCCTAGAATTGACTTTGTGAGCGTATCAATAGGGTTTTCTTCTGTATGCACCTTTTATAAATTAACCACACCTTTAGAAATTAAGTCTCTAATGAAATGCAATCTCACATCAATATGCTTTTTTCTCTCATGGTACACTTAATATTTTGAAAGTTGTATTGCACTTTGACTATCACACACTCCTACTTGAAACCAAGTTCTACCACAATGTCTTCTATCCACAAAGCCTCTTTAATTGATTCAGTTGCAGTCATATACTCAGCTTCAATAGTTGAAAGAGAAACTACAACCTGGAAAGAAGCTTTCTGACTAATAACACAACCAAACAAAGTAAAAACATACTTAAAGAGTGACCTTCTTTTATCAATATCAACAGCATAATCTGAGTCTACAAACCCCTTAATGTAGTTCTCACTCTCTTCACTTCCTTTGTACACAAGACAAGTGTCAAGGCTTCCTTTTATGTATCTAAATATCCATTTTAAAGCCTCCTAATACTCATTTCCAGGTTTCCCCATGAACCTGCTAACAACACTTACTGAATATGTCAAATCTGGTCTTGTACAGACCATTGCATACATTAAACACCTAACTAAACTTGCATAAAGTCTTGTCAACATGCATCTCTTCTCTTCTTTAGTTTTTGGTGACTGCTCACTTAATAACTTGAAATGAGCAGCAAAGGGAATCCCAACTAATTTGGCATTGTTAAACCTTGTTTTTTGAACAGAATGATAAAATAGTTTGTTTACGACATTTATATTACACATGTATATGTATGGTTAGTTGACACATAATCGAGGCTTAGGTGATTTAAATTAACTCATGATATGAGGAATAAGTGAATCAAGTATGTTGGACTTAGCGTATATTTGGTCGACCGGTAGTAACTAATTTTGGGTCAAACGGTCTACCGGTTAGGGAAACAGTCGATTGGCAGAAGCTGGGTCAAGGCACGAATAAGCAATAAGCCAACCAGTTGGAGGAAACGGCCGACCGGTTTGCTACAAAAATCAATTTTTTCCAAAAATTTTCAAGGATTTTAAGGGCATTTTAATCTTTTGCCCATTTTTTATATAAACCCCCAACCCCAACAATTCTCCAACAGTTTTTCATTTGCTTCCTCTCTCTTAAACACCTAAATTTTCTCCTCATCTCTAAAAAAAAGGCCACTCCCTCTCTTCTCAATTTCTCTTCAATTTCTTATATTTCTTCAAAATTTCCACTACCAAATGAACCCTCGTGGACTTCTCTTCGATTTTAAACTTAATGTGGGCTAAGAATGACGAGATTGACGTTTGATAAAATTTAGGTTTCGAATACAATTTGGGATTTTTGAGTTTAAACGGCAAATTGAAATTTCTTCAAGCTTTTACAAATCAACGGTATGCCTGTTAAACCATAATAGATTAGGTTGTAATATTTTGAACGAAAGAAAAATCTAGGGCTTACTATTTATGTAAAAATTTACATTTAATTTCGTATAAGAAACGTAGAATTGTGTTGTATGGTGATAATTGAGTTCGTAGGAGTATTTTTACTGAAAATATATGCGTTGGTTATCGACTAGTATTAGATTTTAACATTTGAGAAAATGTTGGAAGTTGGCTTGGTAATGCGAAATTTGAAATGATAATGGCCATGGGATTTCAATTGCTGAAAATCGGATAAATAGCCCGTTAGATTAGCCTAGTGAAGCGTCGTGTGTCAACTAAGAACATTTAGTCATGTTTTCCATAAACATTTCATTTAAATGCATTAAAGTATAGTCGTTCGGGGACGTGGAATTTATTTGACATATGTATGTGTGATATTAGGTTTAGAAAACTTGCAAGAAGAACCGACTAAGGGTGAGGACACGTAGCTGGAGTAGTTACTCTCCCTTAAGTTGTGAGTAAATTTATACATACATAATTATGTAAATAAAATGCATGTGATATATATATATATATATATATATACGTTTATGTTTTAACCAAGTGTTTTGAAATGTTAAAATGAAACTTGAGATGAATAATTTCCATGTACTGAGTATTGATATTGGGAAACATTTATAATTGGTTTGTGATTTGAAATTGTTTGATATATATGTTGAACGGTCGAGGAGACCTGTTTTGTTTATGTGATATGAAAATATTGATTTAAAATGAATTGTTTTAAATTGTGCATGTATATTGGTGATGAGGCTGTTAAGGCCGGATATTGTGGTATAGCTTTTGGGCCTGTTTGTTGCTGTATATACAGGGAGGTAGCCTATGAACAGACCTATGAAAGATTGCATAGGTAAATTGAGCCATAGCAGGGTTGTATAAGGGGGATAAGCCATGGTAAGCCCATTGTGTGCCGTGCACTTAGGTACAATTGTAAAAACCCTATAAAAAGTTATGGCGGCTTGATAGGGATCGCATAGGTTTGACGGTTATAACAAAAACAGTCACTTTATCACCAAATGACTACTCGGGGCCAACATTAGTGAGACAGGCGGTCAAATTTATAAAGGCATGTTTTATAAATGATTTCACAATGCATGAGAAATAATTTATGCTTTATAAAAATGCATTGCATATGGTTTTATGCATAACAAGCTCACTGATGGATTTCGACGTTATTTCAGCCAAGGTAGCAATCAAGAAAATATGGCCAACCCGCTTTAGATGTTTAATTTAAATGCAAACCTGTAATCTGTTTTACAGTCATTTATTGTAAATGTATATATGTATTTTGAGCATGACATATTGAGAAAAATCCTAATATTATAATTTGAAAATACGTGTGCATGTATATATATATATATATATATGTATGTATGTATTTACTCATTGAGTATAGTTATATACTCACTTATCATAATTACAACTTTCAGATTAAGAGCATTAGTTCTCGTCGGGCTTGTGGTAGCTGTAATACTCCAAAATTTAAACTAAGGGCATTTTAGTCATCTTACACACTAGGGATAATTTTATCATTTTATAAATTATGTCGGGGTAATGAAAATCAAGTAAATAACATTATATTCATGTTTACTTAGCTATTGAGAGTGATTTGATAATAATTTATTAAGTTTAGAAAATTCTCCTTTAAAGCTTTATCTGTGCACCTGACCTTCAAACGAAAATTGGTGTTGATTAAAAATTTCGATTAATAAATGGTTTATTTTTACAGAAAAAGGATTTGATAAGGATCAATATGAATTAAATTTGAGTCAAATATAAGGTCAGATAATAGAGAATTAAAGCTTGGAATATAGGAAAATTATAAATAACATATTTACCCTTATTATTTAATTTCTTCTTAAGTTCTTTCAGGAATAAAATAGTTATTTCATTAAATTTTAATTTCAATTTAAGCAAGGCAAGATACGAACACTGTGGACTCTTCATTTTTCCAGTAGCTTCATTTGCTTTTGTTTATTTACTTTTTTTTTTCAATTTCCTTCAAATTATTCAATTTCCAACTTGTTAAAGTTCCGTTTTTTTATGGCAAATCACACGTACATGACACGGGCTACATTCTAGGAACTTCGTTTGAGCAATTCGGTTAACGATTAAGCCGGGAGAAAAATGGTGCTATTATTAACAAATTGGAAATTTTTGAAATTATTTGCAATTCAGACGTCTTAAAGTTAAATTGACCTCTTAGTATGATTCCTAACTTTGTTGCTATCGTATTTATGCATTTTATAAAAATTACTATTCATAATAAAAATACTATTCATGACGAAAATCATTGTTCATCACAAAATTACTGTTCATCACGAACAATTTTGTCAATTATACTTGTTTAGGCTAAAATTAAACCGATTAGTTGTTAAATTATGTAAAATTAAATTTTATCGAAAGATATAAATAGTGACAGTATGGTTACACTTGATTTAGATTTCAAAATAATATGTTATCGTACGGAATTGGTTAGTAATAGTGAATTAAGTATAATCAACACCTCGATTACTAATTGTTATATTCGGATTGTAGAAAAAAATAAAACTCAAAGAGGGGGGGAAAACCTTGTTGTATATCAATATCATAGTTAAATTTTAAGCATGTATATTTTAATTATTATGTTAATAATTAGTATAAATGTGCTATAGATACGTAGAGGGAGCAACCATCCAGCCTCTAGTAATCGAGTTTCTATTCCGTTTTTGGTGACACTTGTGAGTGAATTTTTATATACTTTTCATTTCTTTAAAACTGTTTTATAAAATTTAATGTTTTACGAAATAAGGAATAGTTTATTTATGAATCGATTTACATTCTGTTTTATATGAAAAATGATATTTACTTTAAGCTAAATATATATTGTTGTAGAAGAGTTGTTGAGATATTGATTTTGAGGCCAAGAGGCGGCCATTTTATTTTGAATTGTGTTTTATTTCTGATAATATGCTAGCCATTATCTCAATTTTTACTTAACCTAACCGAGAGATATAAGGGGGGAAGTTTATATGCTTTGAAAGCACATTCTAATTTGTGTTTTGTGGAGGTACCGGTACATGTGAGAAGAAGAAGGCGAAGGGTGGTCTGATATCTAACCCAAAATTTGTATACATCCCTGCATATTATTCTGTTTTCAATTGACTATTTGAAATTATAATTCTGGAACTATAATAATATGCAGTGGATGTTCTGTTAGTATGATTTATGTTAAAAATTGATTCTGACTGTAAATATATTTTATATCGAAACTGAATTTACTTAAAATTTTCATTTCAGTATCCACTAACTGAGTTTTCCCCAAAACTCACTTTACCACAGTTTCTAGTAATTACAGGATTTCCTTCTAGGTGAGGATTCTAGGAGATATTCGTGAAGAGTATTGGGATTCCAGATTCTCCATATAGTCACCTAAAAGTTAATGTTTGTAGTTTGTTTTGTATATTGGGCACGACGCCCAATTATGTATACACATTATGAGTGTGTTTTATGTATATTTCTGTACATATTGATATGTGTGCATATACTCTTTTATTTATAAGTATCATAGTTTATGTCTAGAATTGTGTTGATGGGCATGGAGCCCTTAGTATATGTGCATGAGTTCGTGCATGAGTTCATGCATGAGTTCGTGCATATGATTGATATTTCTCTGCATTATAGTTATATGTACAGGTTTTTGCCTGAGACTTATAGAGATAGGATATCCCTACCTTTATGTCATCACGATACCGATTTACTAATATATGATAATAGTGGTAGAAAGCATACGATGCTCTTAGTAGGTTTTCGACTTTTGACCCACATGTGTTATTTGAGTCCACTAGATATGTATATTTTTGGATATGTATTTCTTGAGGATATATGTAAAGTATTGAAATTAAAAGTTTATAAGAAACTATTATTTTGTTTAACTCATATGTAAATAATTTTCAAAAATTGATATTTATATTAATCGATTATGTTGTGGAAGAATTGATCACGGAAATCAATTATTTGTTGTTAATGATTCCGTAAATGAAAATTTTGTACATAAACTATTTTCAAATTTTTTAAATTTACAAGTAAGCCTTACAGGCTCTTTTGATATATTATAAGCAATATAGGATGTATCAAGAGGGTTTATGGAAATTGTCACAGGTGATCCCCAAGGTCGGGGCTTGACAGGCATCCTTCAAGCCAAACCTTTAAAGTACTCTAATCAAATACTACTCCTCAGACAACTTAAGTATTCTCTCATTTCTGTTTCTTGAAATTTCAATCCCTAAGATCCTTTTAGCAGAACCTAGGTTTTTCATTTCAAAAACTGAGATTAACTGAGACTTCAACTTTCAGATTTTCTCCTTATTTGTACTGGCAATCAACATATCATCTACATAAATGAGTAGATAGATCATCTCCTCTTCATTCACTCCCTTAAAATAAATACAGCTATCATAAGATCTTCTAGTGTATCAATTTCCTAACGTGAACTCATTAAACTATAAGTTTTATTTCCTTAGAGATTGCTCAAGTCTATACAAAGATTTTTTCATCAAGCAAACATGATTCCCCTTTTCCTTCTCATAGAAACCTTCATGTTGAAACATAAAGATTTCCTCATTGAGATTACCATATAAAAATGTTGTTTTAACATCCATTTGCTCCAATTCTAGGTCAAATACAAATACTAAAGCAAGTAAAATCTTTATGGAAGTATGCCTTATCATAGGTAAGAACATCTCATTGAAATCCACCCCTTCCTTTTGTATGAATCATTTTGCTACTAACCTTACTTTAAACTTAACTTACTCAGAGTTGGTTACATATTTCTTCCTCTTAAAAATTCATTTACATCTTATAATCCTTCTGTTTTCAAGCTTAGGAACTAATTTTCATGTTTCATTTTTCATCAATTAGTTCATTTCTTCTAACATTGCTTGCTTCCACTTATATGCTTTTGGACTTTTCAGAGCTTCTTCAATAAACTTTGGTTCTGCATCACTTACTTCTTCTGCAGTGAGTAATGCATAGTAAATGAGGTCTACATAACCAAATCTTTCAAGGGGTTTAATCTGCTTCTTTGTTTTGTCTCTTACTAAGTTATAGCCTTGAAAATTAGATTGTATCTGATCAGTTTGTGTGTCTGTGTTTATAGAACTAGGCTCAATAGGGATTGAACTTGGTTGTATTATATCAGCCTTTTTAAGCTCCACCTCAAGCTGAGTACTACTTGAGTTTCCAAGATCTGAAATTGAGCTTCTATCTTCACTTGCTTTCTTGTTCAGCATTCTTCTTCATGAAAAATCACATCTCTGCTTATAACATATTTTCCAGATCTTCCATTGTGACACCAAATCCTATATCTTTTCACTCCTTTAAGATAGCCCACAAAGATGTCTTTTATTGCCCTATGATCTAGCTTACCTTGTTTTATATGAGCAAATTCTGTGCACCCAAACACTTTTAAGTAGTTGAGATTTGGTGTCTTACCTAACCATAACTCCTCATGTGTTTTGAAATTCAAAGCTTATGAAGGGCTTTTGTTCAAAACATATGCAGCAGTAGTCAATGCTTCTGCTCAAAACAATTTCGACAGTCCAGCATTCAATAACATACATCTTGCCTTTTCTAATAGAGTTATATTTAATATTTCCGCCAAATCATTTTGTTGAGGTGTAAACATCACTATTTTGTGCCTCATAATTCCACAATTCTTGCATAAGACATCAAAATCACCACTGCAAAACTTCATTCCATTATCATTCCTAAAAACCTTCACCTTTCTTTCCTTTTGGTATTCTACTAAAATTTTCAACCTTTGAAACACTCAAATAATTGGTCTTTACTTCTCAGTACATACACCTAAGCTTTTCTTAAGTAATCATCAAGAATATTTAAGAAAAACCTTGATCTTCCCAGTGATGCTACTTGTGCAGGCCTCTATAAGTCAGCATGAACATAATCAATTATAATCTGAGTTGTATGTATTTTAGCATCAAATTTCACTCCATAATACTTGCCTAAAATGCAGTATTCACAAGGTTTGAAATAATTTTTAGTAACCTCACCTAATAATCCTTATTTGCTAAGTTCTTATAGTCTTTTTTCTCTTAAATTACCTAGTCTTATATGTTATAGCATCATTCTATCACTATTCCTTTCTTCTACTATATTTACACTCCTTTGAACATTTGTACCATCAAGCACATATAACCCATTCTTTCTTATCCCCTTTAAGATCACCATTGAACATTTTATTAATCTCAAGATTCTTTTTTAGCCTTTTAGGTTTAACATACCTATAGACACAAGGTTTCTCTTCAAATCAATGACAAACTTGACCTCACTTAGTTCTCTTACTATTCCATCATGCATTTTTATTCTCACTTTTCCAATCCCTTCCTCATTATAGGTTACTATTACAGCATTCCCTTTGCTCTGTGTTGGATTATCATTCTTCTAATTTTTTCTTTCTGGACAATCTCTTATAAAATGGTTTTCTTTATGACAATGAAAGCATTTTAGTTTCTTGTTTTTGAAAGTGAATCTTGCATTCTTTTTTTTTTTTTTGCCTTTAAAATCTTTTCTTTCTGACATTCCTTTTGCATACAAACCTTCTGCTGATTTAGAATATTTTACATCAACTCCTTAGAGTTAAGAGAGGATTTGACATCATCCATAGACATTGAATCTCTTCCATACAGCAGAGTGTCAACGAAATGTTCATATGATTTTGGTAAGGAAGTTAAGACAATCAAGGCTTGATCCTCAGCATCTATCTTGATATCAATGTTTCAAGATCAAGTATTATTTTATTAAATTCATCTAGATGTTCTGAAACAGATCCTCCCTCATCAAGACTAAAGGCATACAATCTCCTTTTCAGATATAATATATGGGTCAGAGATTTAGTCATATACCTTGTTTCTAACTTGTTCCAAATCCCCAAAGTTATGCTTTTTTTTGAAACTTCCCTTAGGACTCCATCACCTAAAGAAAGCACCAAGACACTGTAAGCCATTTTGAGAATTTCTCTCTTGTCTAAATCTTTCAGTTTTTGTGACATTTTTTATTCCTCCACCATAGTTTCTTCAAGTCCTTCATGTACCAAGAAAGCATGCATCTTCATTTTCCAAATATTATAGTCATATTCTCTTATAAACTTTTCAATTGAAAACTTGAATGACACCATTTCTTGATCCTCAAAACTCTGATACCATTTGTTAGTTATAATCGACCACAACTAATGAGAATCAATTTGGCAACATACTTGTGTGCTATATTAAATTCACTCACCTCGCCTCTGATTCTTGACCAAAATTCAACTTCTTGAAGTTTAATCAGTAAAAAATGGTAGAAGAACGAAAAATGATCAGGAAACAAACTTAAATTCATTTATTGAATTTGAGTCAGAATACAAGAAGAATATTGAAAAGAAAATAAAGTTTTATAAACAATTCTTTTCTCTCGCCTTCTTTCTCTCTCTAATTTCTATTTCTTTTTCTCTATGTTTTTTAGTTTTTTCGCAATCGACCCCAAAGCAAAACAGATCTACACTTTTTTATATCTAGCTTCTCTAACTCAGCACCAATATCGACACCAAAGCAAAACGTATCGATACTCTTATATTCAGCTTCACTTAAGTTTCTTGCCACATCAACTTAACAGAATAATAGAAACATGTAACAGAACTATAAAAATTTCGAATTACACTTCACACTATTTGATTTCCAAAGTGCTCTTGAGAATCAAACATATTATAGACAGCATATCCCCTTATTTTACAAAAGTTGTATATTGTTTTCATGGTTCTAAATGCCTGTCACCTTTATTTATTACATTTAACAACAAGCATATAGATGTGAATAATAGAATATTATCAATTCCAAGAAAACTTAATGGTGTTCTTTCACTTTGCTATTGACATTATGAAATCCATTCTCTTAAAGCAATTTGATTCTGTTATGAAAAAAAGTTCAATCCAGTCCAGATGCATATAAAGGCACAAATGATACTCTGTGGGGAAGTAGGCAGGGAATCATATCATGTAGCAATTGGTAGCGATTTCATAAACCTATAAAGAAATTACAGAATAAAATGTGAATAATATGCTTAATTCCCTTTCAAAATCCTAAATACAAATCGAAATCAATTGAAATCATTCCAGAAAAAGGATCAGTGCATGGATTTGTGTAAATGAAGAAAACATAACTCAATAACAAATAAGAAAAAGAAACCAAAACAAGAAGTCTTAATGTACATGTTCCTCATCTGATTGATTGTCTCTGAGTTCATTAACATCATTGTAAGTTTAAACCAGCAGGAATATTATGTGACATCACAGTTTCTTTGGTTAAAATTTAAATTTTCTAGAATAGATGCCTGAGTATTGGCTCGTGTGCCAACATGGATTCTTCTAGGATTCTTCCTGCATCCACATACAAATTATAAAGCAGTTCTCCAAGACGTTAACAAAAGAAGCAAAATATAATGAGCTCATTAATTTTGGGCATCGATCACTGTACTAATTCTCAAGAGTAAATTGGTCTAAACCACAATTTGCGCCTTTATGATAAATATAGAAATATTTGTTAACCCGTACGTTTTCATAATGTTACTGAGGGATATTAGATAAATTTAATGTAGTATTCCTATATGCAAATATGCATGAGAATAATATCTTCTTTTTACCCATATGTAGTCTGATGTCAACTAATCAGTATACCAAAGGGAATATTAACCTAGAACATGATTCTAACTGCAACATGTAAAAAAGAAACAAGTCCCAGAGTCTTCTATCATATCTTCTATATTTAAATGTTGTTGTGTTCCTTCAGATTATCATATCTTCTATATTTACATGATGTTGTTGTGTTCCTTCAGCAGTTGAGAGGAAGTACTGGCCTGGGGAGAGAAGTGAAAAGAGGAGAAATATGTCACTGAAAGGAAGTGCTCTTTCAGGCATTTACACGAGGTTCAAGCCACTCCTCCTCATGGTTCTTGTTCAGCTAGGCTACACCTTTCTCTATTTCATCACCGAAGCTTCCTTCAATCATGGAATGAATCCTCATGTCTATATAACTTACCGTCATATCGTCGCTGGCATCATAATGTTTCCTTCTGCCTATTTCCTTGAAAGGTGCATCAATATATCTATATTAATGCATTTGGATGATTGTAAACTAAGGAATTAAGTATATCTCTATTCTCCCCATAAATTTTTATCTTTTTATATGTAACGCGATAACTGCTGATCCTTTTTTCTCTTCTGAAGAAAATTAAGGCCAAAGCTGACATTCGCTCTTTTCTTGGAGATATTTATCCTCTCCCTCTTCGGGTAAGGGCAACTAATAATTAACCTAGAATTATGGATCTGAATATATAACTTCGAAAATAACTAATTATGGCTGGATGTTTTAATGAACCAGGGTTGGATTGACTTTAAACATGTACTTTGCAAGCTTGAGATACACCTCTCCAACTTTCGTGGCATCAGTGGTGAACACCATATCTGCCTTAACGTTTGTAATTGCAATTGTACTGAGGTTGGCATCCTTCCTTTTCTAAAACTTAGAATTATTGGTTAGAGAAAAATCAAGACTCTTATCCATCATTGACCTTTAGAAGTTAAATTCATGCAGGTTAGAAATACTTGATCTTCGAAATGCTCGAGGCATAGCAAAAGTTCTTGGGACCTTGGTGTCCTTGGCTGGGGTAACGATAATGACCATATACAAGGGCCCAGCTATGAGAAACTTGTGGCACCCTCTAATCCAAATTCAAGGAAATAGCACTATCCATGAGCAGTGGTTGAAGGGTTCAATTCTAACTGTTGCAAGCTGCATAACATGGTCCATATGGTACATTATGCAGGTTAATCTCCACATAAAACTATATTTCTTTTTTATTTAAAGAAAATAGTTCATTAATTTCCAAAACTCTTAGCTAGCTACGTAGAATTTCCAGTTAACAGATGTAACTCTTTACTAACTATCAAATTTTGTGCTGTATTCTAATGTAACATGAAGGCAATCACCCTGAAGCGATATCCTGCACAATTATCACTGACAACATGGATGTGCTTTCTTGGGGCAGCACAATCAGCTTTCTTCACAGCGATAGTAGAACATAAACCAGCTGCTTGGAGAATTGGATTCAATATTGACTTCTGGTCCATCATTTATGGTGTAAGTAGTATTCAACAGTTTAAATTATTATTAATTAAGTTCAACAAAATTCTGATAATGGTAATATATACATGGCAGGGTGTGGTGGTTTCTGGTTTAATTATTTTCATTCAACTATGGTGCACAGAGAAACGAGGTCCAGTTTTTGTGACCATGTTCAATCCTGTTTCAACGATATTAGTTGCAATTCTAGCATACTTTGTATTCGGTGAAAAACTTTATTTGGGCAGGTAATTTTCAGACGCACAGTGCATATTTCGATCTTCATCGACTGTGCATTAACAGATTGGATGTTGTGGCTTGTTCAGTATTATAGGGGCAGTTATTGTCATCGTTGGCCTATATATGCTGCAATGGGGCAAAGAAGGGGATGGCGAAGCTCATATCAGAACAGAAGAGCAGTCTTTTCCAACATATGACAAGAGAAGAGACCCCAAGTTACAGAAAAACACTTCAGCTGAAAAAGATATACCACAAGGCGAACCATAAAGACAAAAATGTTTACTCTGATAAGGAACGGTCGCTGCCAGACATAAATTTAAGGAAAAATAAGTAGGAAGAAAACAAATGGAGGTGTCGAACGTACTGCAAATGACAACTGCATTTATTAATTTTGGGTAATTTTAATGTCGCTTGGTAACAAAAATTTGTCATGATAATCCCTAAATGAAGCAAGAAAATTACATTTTGAAGAAGGAAATCAATATCCCACCAAATGTTTTAAGTACGCTATCAGTCAGTATTAGTGTATCAAACCTGAATTTAGCAGCAGAGATACCATGCCATGAGCTGTTTCCTACAAATGAAATTTGATCCAAAATCATCGACCATATGGTTGGCCTGCAAAATCACCAGGCCCACCCCCACAATTTTGCAAAAACAAAAAATTTTATAAAAAAAAAATTCAACTTTGTTACATTAGCTCAAATGATAGGTAATTTTTCAGGGAGCATACATGAGATTCCTGCGCCATGTAAACGCGCTTTCTAGCTCTATGGCAGGTGAAAGATTCTTGCCTATGTATATTGCAAAAGGAACCAATCAACCATATTAGTGGATACACAACTAACGAAAGCAAGAGAAACCTAAAATATGAAATAAAGGAATAATGCATTTCTTGTCAATACTTCCATTCATTTGCCAATAGCTATACTAGAGAATCAGCCAAGTCAAACCAGTAAACAGTATTTACACCTCTAACGACAACATAATTTCCAGAAGGCAGTAAAATAAAGCATCTGAAAATTATTCAGATAATTGAAACTAACAAAAAGCGAAAGACAATAAAAATATAACCTAGGCTGCAGGGGGCCTGAGCTCATGATCATGAGATGTGTCACAGGAAGATGGAGGTAAATATTGCCACATAGGGATCAAACCATAACTCGGATATACTGCCATCTTATTCAACCCAGCATGATATGCCGCAGGGTGGGTTGGCACAAACCCAGCTGTAGGAATGGTCATAGCTTTCAACTGCTGCCCTATCTTTTCTTTATCTGCCTTCAGTATAAGTTTCTCTTCACGAAGTTCATTCTTCGCAGCCTGTTGTAGAGGACAAAAAGTTAACAGGTACTAAATTCTTTAGCATCCTTCACATTAATTGCACGCTCCACAACTGACAATCCAAAATAAACTTACACAATTCAAGCAATTTAATAACTGTATTTTCTCTATTCATTTTGGTCTCTCTTTCTTTATTACCATCTACGTTAAAGATACAACTATTGCCACCATATAGCGAGAAAGATCTTACATTATAATATACAAATTAAACATTGCAAGACATAGTTCACAGGATTACAAGCTAAAACACTACTTTATTTCACTTCTCAACTATTTTGCATGGATACAAGAAAACATATATGAATTCAATATTATTACAGAATGCTAAGAATGGGAATGATCTTTCTGACATCAGTTAGAAACAAGTATGTTTCATCATGTCTACACTTCCTATAAATTTCTTCACAGCAAATTAGCTGTATGCCTTAGGAGAAGTTACTTCAATTTTTATAGATATCCCGGGCGCACATACATGCACCCAGGCTTCGCAAGGCTCTGCCTGACAAAACGGACTTAAGACACATCCATTAGAAAGCCCTCCCTGCTTATGTTCACACATAAAAGGCAAGCTATCAAGAACCTAAATTAAAGTGTTAAAATCATGTCACCACAATCCTAACAAGCCATTTGAGCTAATAAGTGCAGTGAAAATCAATAGACGTGATATGTAAGAAAACCAATCAATAAACTGCCATGCTTTACAGTTCTAGACCATAGAGGCCTACAAATGATAAGAGGTGTCATGTAGTCTCACATTGTTTAAATCCCAGGTTTGATATGACTTCATATGTCTATTAGATTTATTCTAATAGAAGCTTTCATATGGTTTCTCCATCTTTAAAATCTACTTTTGCTACTAAGGTTATCGTGAACACATACACCATGCATCTTGGATCTTCATTTTTCACAGCCTCTGTTCATCCACCTTAATGCATTAGTCGAATCTTTACTCAGAGCAAAAACATTTCTTTGACATCCAAAGTCTTCTTAGTGACCAATATCTTCCACATAAGATTGTTAACAAGGAGGAATATGGTGCAAATCCAATTAAATCCGACTATTAACACCCATCCAAACTCAACTTAAAATAAGCGTGTACGTACATAAGCATATGTAATCAGTCACAAACATGAAAACATGAATTATCCAAGTAATATCCATGGTGAATAAATGCATAAAAGAAAATGTAACAAACTTAATAATATGAAAGCATGATAGCAGAACAATCGCTAAAGCAGCTCAGTTCACCGGATCTAAGTAAAAGAATAAATTCTGGCCAAAGGAATATCAACTAACCTTCAAACTTTTAATTTCTTCTAGTAATTTTTCATTAGTTTCTTTGAGCTCCTGAGCTTCAGTTCTTAGTTGGTTTAAAACTCTGATGGCATCATCAAGTATGGCCGGTTTGTCGGTTCTGGATGGTCTCCCAGGTTCCAAAATACAATTCAAATCAAGAAACCTTCACAAATCAAACACAAAATCTCATCTTTCAAAAACCCCATCTCAATAATTCTAACTTTGACAAGTTCTAGTGCAAAATAAGTCACAATAGACCCTCTTAAACTGTAACAACGAAAACAATAAACAAATTAATAAATAAACACATACATGTCGTTTAATCTCTCTCTCCGCAATTTCTCGCGGCAAGCTTTAGTCCCTGGCCGACTGCACGAATCACTTCGCGGCCTATAGAAAATTGCCAGAAAGATTACAATTTACTAAAAATCAAACCCTTTTCTCTTATTTGAATAAAACAAAATTGAATACCTTTTACGCGTATTTTCATCCTCTTGCTGCACAAACCCACTGGATGAAATATCATTATCCGCGGAGCCACTGATTGTGCGTTTAATCGGAGAATAAGAAGTCAAATTCGATGGAAGAAAAACAATAAATAAATAAATAAAAAGCGTACCTCGAGTCCAGCCTAGAGAAATAGAAAGATGCGTTTTGATCGATGAAGCCGTAATTGATAAAATCGTCCCAGTCTAATGGATCCATTTCATTTCCCAATCTTTGGGATTCGATATTAGAGTTGGAACTGAAAAGAGAATCAAGCTTGAGAAAAATGATGAACTAACACGTAGGAGGATTGGGTTACGCGCCGCCGCGTCGTTATAACGTCTGCTGCTCGTGCACCAACTTCCTTTTTTTTTTCCCTATTTTTCATTTTTTGGGCCAAATGAGCCCGGACCGGATGTCTTCTTCTTCGTGTGATTAATGTAGTTTATAATGTAGGGTTGTCATAATCGTATAATTTGTGATAGCCCATCATTACTCATTGATTTGGTCTTACTAATTATTATTATTCGCTTTTCAAAGTCATTCAATTTGTGCCATTGGACAATTCACTATTTACCTACTCTTTCTTTAAAAACTTTTTTCTATTAATGACAAAAGATCCCTCACTAACAGCCACCTTAGTTGAACTGCAATGTTCTACAATGCTAGTTCCATTAATTGACCATAAGAAAGATTACATCTAAAATCAACTGCCTTCCTACTTGGAGTGGAATCTCCATAGGCGTGCCATCCAAGTCAAATATGATCAACTGCATTCTTGAAACCATAATTTTTTATTGAACCGAACGCTAGTTTATTTGCATACATGAATTTCAGTAAGTTTTATTTCTTGCCATTTCAGAAAGAAAATAATCTAAGATATTCAAATGACATGAGCTTCATTTTTAAGCTTGTCAATCAGCTCATCAACAGAAGAAACAATTACCCCTGCTTTTCTCTTGGGAGGTTCAGTCACTTGGATAACCTCTAAATCATATTTGATATCCACGTTCAGCTCCTGGGGTGTATATTTCTTTATGACTTTCGATTTTGCCTTCATAATGTTGGGGAGTGTGGCATACCTGGGTTGGTTGAGTCTCAAATCGGTGCTGCATGACACAAGTAGAACAAATTAAGTAAAAGCCATCAATGTCATAGGAATCATACTAAAACAATCACATGCAGACACATGCATCTGTTAAAAGAAAAAGTGTCATATATATTTGCAATGCCAGTCCTCAATATCTCTGCCCTTGAGAAAATAAAAACATTTAGAATCCCTGAGTTAGAAAAAGTAGCAAAATCAGGAAAGACAAACTTCAATTTCTCATAATAGCCTCATTCAAAATTAAATTATAATTTTTACTGTCAACTCTAAATTTCGTAAAACGAGTAATTGTTACCCAACATGATGTTAGATCCCAATTGCCCTGGAGATATTGCGTTTGAATCTGCCATTCTGTTGATTAAATCATTAAATACTATGTAGGGCCTCCATTTCGATCCCTGCTTGTGTGTGTGTTTAGATACTCATAACTCTGTCCAATAAATCCAATCAAGCGCATATGGCAACATGTTAAGTGTTATAAATATTCTTGTTGAGCCCTAAGCTTGTAGACTTACCAGTATTTCAACTTCATAGATACCAAATACTATTTTGCTAGTGTTTGAAGATACCAGAGTGAGTTCCAGTAAACATAACTTATCTCTCATAATTTTAATGCTGAACTACACAACATTGCCATGGAGATTTGCAAACAGAACCTGCAATTTTCCTCAGGTTTCCAAAGATTCCCTAGATAAATAATCCTATTACAACTCAAAAAACCTAGTGGAGTTTGTTTAACAAAAAAAGGTGTTTTCTCTTTGTAAATTGGTGCTCTGCTCCGAACAACTTTGAGTTGAAATGATCAATCATGGAACAAGTTTAGGAATTCAGGATGGTCTTACTTGTTTTTTCCAAAGCTTACTTTCTTCAATGAAACCATTTGTATATTCCCAAGTGGTTCATTAGTCAAAATGCTAATTGCAGTTACATTCTCAACTCTGTATAGTATTCTTGCTTAAGGCCACAAAGAGACTAGCATTGTGCTTAATCAGTAGTTCATTCCATCATCAGAATAGCTTAGTTACAATCCAGAAAATGCTTTTCCAAGTAACTCCTTCAGTTACCATGAAACACTGTGGGAGCACAAGAAATCAGTTTCATCAAGCATGCGTAATTTAATGCTTCCCATGGCAAGTCTTACCAAATGCACAGGATGCAGGGGCCTTTCACAATCCACAAGAATATCCATCAGACAACCATGAGATAGTATAGAATTCTCGGCAAACTAGTCATATTTTCCCATTGGCTGTTCAATCTTGTCTACCATTTTCTCTCTGGAATCAATAAGTTGCAGTATCTAATGATCCTTCATACATATCTGTAGAAAGGCCCCAGACTCCCCAAGTAACCAAATCACTTTTTGTTCCCAATAACAAGTGCTGAAGATTCCAGTTTATTTCTAAACAAATTAAAACTGCATGGTCATGAATAGAACAGAATTGAAGAAGAGGATTCATATAACAGACTCAACTAGTTTGGGATAGGTTAAGCACCATAAAATTTACCTAAACAGAGGGCACATAGTTGGCACACTTACACTAATATAAAGGGACTTGTTGAAATAGTGGATCAAAGAGAATTGTGAAATACTAATATAAATCAATTTATAATGATCATATATCTACAAGCTAATTTCCAAATATGGGCACCTTAACCTACAATGTAATATTTCCAATACTAGCTTGGAGAGAAAATTATGCAACTTTATTCATTACACTACATCATAGTTCAGAAATATAATCCACAAGGGAGTATCAATGCTCAAATCGAATAATTTTTTTTCCTTTTTAGCTTAAGCTTTTAGGTTGACACAGATGACTTAACATGGTATCCTCAAATCAAATAATACTTTTAAGACAAGATTCACGAACAATAGACAAAATTTTCTTTAAAATTCAGGCTGCCATAAGTTCCAATAGCAAAAACAAGAAAGTTTAGTTGAAATTCTTCAATGACTATAACATCCTGTTTGAATAAAATATCACACTCAATTTTAAAATGGCAATAGAAAAAAAGAACCTACATCTAAATTTTAACAGAAGCGCAAACATATCCAGCATTGCATATGTAATGTTTGCATTGCCTTGGTACAAGTGATTAATGGCATATTAGGTTTCCTCCAAACCAATTTCCATTAAGAAAATAGTTTTCTTTGTCTTAACTGGTAAACTTATTCAGAAACTTGTTTCAAAAGAAATATTCAAAAAAACCCTACTTTCAGAAAAATTGTCTATTGTTTTCACAGTCTTCAGAAATTGTTTCTAATGAGCAGATAAAGTAACTTCTTTTCTTTCTTTTTTCTAAAGAAAGAAAAAAAAAATTTACATGATTGAGGTGTAAAAAACCCTAGTCCTAGTACTTTGAAAACTGTTATATAATTCCGGTTATCCCAATGTATATCAGTTCAGAGAACAATAGAAAATTGCTGTGTTCTTCTTGAGGAAACATGCATTTGAGAGCAGAAACTGAAAAATGCCGCCGAACAAGCCCCAAAATATCAGCTGTTTGAACACTGAAAGTCAGGTTACAATACTTACGTGATTACCGCGGGTAAATCTAGTTCTAAAATCTCAAGACCACCGTCTACTTCTCTCCCCACTGTTGCTGTTTGCTTCTCTTTGTCCAACACAACCTACTAAACAGCAGCAGTAATAGGAAATATTATCTTTAAAATCAAATAAATAGCAAATAAAGAAAAGCACAACAACAAAACAAGAGTAAATTGCACTGAAATGAGCCTAATGTGTCAACCAAGAACCCAACACATGTCAAGACATAAGAAGACTTAAAAGAATTTAGTGGGGAAAACAGAACACTCACAAGCAATGACTATTATATTTTTATTTTCGGGGAAGAAAACAATCACAACAATTGTATTGATGCACATCAGCGTATGTTTAGTTAATTCTAATTCATGGTGTGAAACAACTGTCTAGGAACACTTCACAGAAAAGTGGCAAAAGGACTGAGTAGGAAAATCTAAACTGAATGGAAAGCAATGAACAGAAAAGCAAGGAAACCATTGCCCAAAAATCTTAACTGCATCTCACAAGTGGTTTCATATTGGTTACAATAACATGAGTTCACAACAAAGATTGAGATTGTAATCAGTGCCAGCCAGTGCACAGTTCCATTCTCATCTACGATTCTTAGATACTATCATTCCTGCCTTATAGCTTCTCACTAATATCTTAAGGATCTCACAACACCTTCTTATATATTAATTCAATTCATAGTACCCATTTATCAAAGAAAATAGAATGAGAAAAGCAAAAATGAACTATAATGGCAGATTTTATTCATCATTTATGAGTTTCAGCCACATTGTTTAGGGTTCACACAGATTACCTACTCTGCTTGAATATAAACTTTTAAAGCTAAAGCAGATGAAAAGACAAATTTAAACTGATGTGCCATTCATTTCATAAATAAAAGGGAAAAAGCAACAAAAATAAGAAGATACAAATTTGCATTGTATTCCTGAGCTTATACCAGTTATTTATTCTCTCCCGTTCACTCAGCAGCCAATAATAAACCATTTTTCATCTTGAATGTGTTGAAATTTCATTACCAAACGAGGATCCATATTTAGACTAACCTTAGAAGCAAAGGTCCCCTGTGGCCAGGTGAGCAATCCCGCCACCATTTGCCCTGTTTGATTGCAGTCATCATCAATTGCCTACACAATAATCTGTAAAATAAGCAACAGCGACCTACTAAATGAATTTTTCCAATCAAGGAAGGAGAAAGAAAGAAAGATATAGCTCTCAAAGAAACTGCAACATAAACAATATGAAGATCCATATATCCAAACTCAAACAATTCAACAGCAGTAACCCCATCTCAGTTCTCACGAACTTATTTACATATATATCCAATAAAAACATCTAAATAATTCTTTAGGTAGTTAAGAAAAGATAGAAAACAAACAAAATTCAAATTGCTTACAAATTCACCTAAAAGAAGAGCTCTTCACTCAACTAAACCCATTTCTGAATAGTTTAGCTTCACTGAGGTGAACTTAGATTTTTCTTACACCAAAATACAAATAAAAGTTCAGAAAGTCCATGTTCATTACTTTCTTCAAGAATTATCAGCATTCACATAGAGGTGTAACAGAAAATAAAATAAAATAAACCAAATTAGAATCGTAATCAAACCCAAATTCATACCTATATCACTCAAAAAAAAAAAAAAAAAACAAACGAACGAACCTGTTTTCCCAGAAAAATCAAACCAGGCTTCTCAACCTCAACAAGGCTCTTCAAAATGTTGGCGACGGTCAACGGATACAACTGACCCTGTGCTTCTACATGAATCGCTCTATCTGCCCCCATAGCTAAACCCGTCCGCAGAGTATCCACGCACTGCGCTGGCCCCATGCTAACCGCGACAACCTCCGATGCCAACCCCGATTCCTTGATCCTTAGAGCCTCCTCCAGCGCTATTTCGCAAAACGGGTTCATCGACATCTTAACGTTGTTGGTCTCCACCCCTGTCTGCAATCAAATGAAATAAGAGAAAAGCTTGTTTCTTTTTCACATGATTAAATTTTAATTGACGATTACCTTGCCGGGTTTCACTCTGATCTTCACGGCGTAGTCAACAACTCGTTTTATGGCTACCATTATCTTCATTTATGCTGTTATTGCTGACGATGCTTGCTT
>JAXCLQ010000007.1:7976882-8076634 GCA_035584115.1 Cedrela odorata
AAAGTTGATTGTGATTATTGTTATATCTTTATTTTATAATTCACGGAATGAATTATGAGTTGATATCTTTACTCTTTTTTTTTTTCATCAATCTATGCTCATCCCATCATCAATGTGATGATCGTCAATTTAAGAATTTCTAGACTCTCAAACTACCTTTAATACCATGAAAAAAAAAAAACATAATTGAGAAATATTATATTTTGTCTTATATAGAAGATATTACAAAGTTCTACGTATACAAAATAATTAAGGATCTTTATGATTTTTATTTTATTGTTGGATATAAAATCCAAGAAAAAAAAAAGAAGAGGAAGGCATATGGACATTGAACACACATGAAATGAAAATTATATCTTTTAAAATTGACCAATTTTAATATATACTTCAAATTATAAATATTTTAATAAAATACCTGTTTAATTTATAAGTACTTTTTAATTTTATTTTTTCTATTGTAAATGGCATCAAATTAAAAATTAAAAAAATTGTTATGTTCTAATTTTATATTGACTTATTTCATATCAAAATAGTTGAGTTTAAATAAGTGACGAGCATATAAACAATATTAATAAATAGTATCATTCGACAACTGTCAATGAATAGTTTTATACAAATAGTATAATTGAATAGTAAACAGTACATCATGTCTGTAATAGTAGTTTTGAGGCGCTCAGTGGCCAATTAATTTGGGCAACTCAATAACTTCACGCCCATCTGCAGCTCGAGCAGTGAACAATAGGTAAACAATGATTTTTTAAATTTAATTTCTTTTAGATGCTTTTTTTGTCATCAAATCTTATGAAATTACATTCTTTTATTCCATAATTTTAGAGAGGCGTATTTGAATATAAAGAGACTATTTACAATTTATTTTCTTTTAAAGAGGCGTATTGGAATATAAAGAGATTTATTGTAATTTATTTTTTTATACTTTTTCAAAAAAATGTTTATTGAAATTTCTTAGTAGATAATTTTTTCTATATGTGTGTTCTTTTGATAAATACCATTAATATTGTTAACTTAAATCTAACTGAGAAAACTTCATAGTTCTAATTACTATTGGTAGTTAAAGTTCTAATTTTGTAAACGTTTAATAATTTAGGTTATTAAACGTATTTTAATTTGTTGATTATTTCAATTTTTTATTATTAAAAATAAATTTCACCCCCTCAAGTGTTTTAATATCTAAATTCAGGATTTTTTTTTTTAAAAATTGATTTACTTTGTTTTTACAAAGCTCTTGTAAAAGAAAATATGAGGAAGGATGAATAATTTTTTTATGTAAAATATGAAAGTATTTATAATTTTTCGATAAATTTGGTGTAATTATGTAAAATTTTATATTATAATCGTGTAATCATTGAAGTTGAGGGACAATAAATATTTAAAAAAACTGTGAGTATATGATTCTTTAGTAGAAAAAAATTTTCAACTCGTCTATCCACAATTATATACACGATTGTTTAATTCAATTAAATCACATTAGTGGAATAATGCTTTGATTAGACGAGAATTAAAGCATTATCTCTGCAAAGACAAAGTATCCTTTAGGTGGCGAGGAATTAAAAGAACCTAGCAATAATAGAAATCTCTTAAGAAATAATAATAATTATTATTAATAGAGGAAAAAAGTCATAAAAATCTTTACTGTTTTATAAAACATATGTTTACTAATTTATTATATTGGTCAATTAAGTCCCTCATTTTTCAATCGACCTTGGAAATGTCTTCGACCAAATTACCGCAGCATCCCTTTAGCTTTAAAGTTGGAAAAAATCAAAATACTATTTTAGTCTTAAAGGCCATCTTTAGTACGAAATGACTCCTTTAACCTTTATGTGTTATAAAGTAATGACCATTATAATTTTATATGATAAAGAAATTATTTTAAAAATTAGAAAAAGAAAGATATTCACAGAAAAAATATGGTAATAAATTTTGTATTATAAAGTAATAAATTTAAAAAAATTGTATAATATTAATACGATAAGTTATGAGATGAGGTTATAAAAAGATGAGTTAAATAATCTTATTTATTTTAACTATATTATGAGTTACTATTTGGGTATAATGATCAAATTTATTTTGTTTAATGGTGGTCATGTCCTAGACAATAACAAATCTCTCATAGTTTTATGAAGGATTGTTTTATACATATTACGAACTCAACTTTATATTATTAGAAAATATTTTATTTATATTGTTCTAAGGTTTTGCATGTAATAATGCATCTTTATAGAATTAAGTTATTGGTAATTCAGTGGCTAGATTGCTATAGTGCAAGATTTATTCCACAATATTGTTTTAGATGAACGTATTTCTTTCTTAAAGACTTACTATTATCCACGTCTTGGGTTGTGTTTTGGACTTATAAAAATGAAATGGAAGCTGAAATTTCCTACTTCAGTGCCCATACATCATTAAATAAAAATTAACGGAGCTGGGGTTTAAAAGCTTATGTGACATTGTTTTTTGGGATCTGTATGACGGTCTGTCAAATTAGTTTAATAAATTGATATTTTATCAAACTTCAGAGATTATCTGAAATTTCCCCACATTGAACATTATTTAACAGATTTTTCCCATTAAACCATGTACTAGACAAGAAATTGGTGTTGGTTGTTGGGTAATCATCTTTTCTTTAGACGGGTCCAAGTGGCAGGCAAAATCAATTCAAAATTTGGAGCAAATTTTCTTGAAATATTGTTGTGTTCCATTAGCAATTTTATAATATCTAATTAAAGGACCAATTTGGATTGGATTCGAGAAGATTGTGAGGGCGGTCCATGGTTCCAATTGGATAATGCACCATTATATGGCTTTAGGTTAATATAATAAATGTTTTAAAAAAATTAGTAACGATCGGTTAAAGGTATTGGATTATTGTTTTTTATTTTTAAAGGAGTTGGAAGATTAGATTATAAAGTAGAAATATAAACTAAGGGAGCAACGGTAATTATTGGAAAAATAAATGAAAGTGACACAGTAGAATTTGGTCATGAATATTTTATTCTACAAACAGTGACGATCACTATGTTTTATTTGGTGCGAAATAGCTGTGCAATACAGGAAGCCAAACATCAATATGATCCACTTGCAGTGGGGATATAATACTCCGTTCAAACAGAGGTTGGATTTGGTGAAGTTAATCTCCGACCCTTTTACTCTTGTGATTATGTTTTTACTTATCTTTAATTTGTATTATTTTTCATATTCTCATACATCTACATGATAATATTAAAAGTAAAATAGAAATATGAAAAATTATCCTCTATTTATGAAGTTATTCATGGTATTAGAATAGGTTTAAAAGTCTAGAGATTCACCATGTTGATAATGGCTGGTGAGAAAAGCAAAGGAATGAGAGTGTCTCTCAAAAAGATTAAAAAAATTGTTAAAAGAAAGTCGTGGCGAAGTTGTATACGGGGATTGATGACCGAATAAATAGTAATATTCTTCTAAATAATACCTAATTCTTCCAGTATACAAATAGCTTTCTTCAGAGCTTCTGTAATTGGAATATATTCAGCCTCTATAGACAACGCAACTATATATTGCAAAGTAGACTTCCAACTCACTAATACTTTTGCCAAAGAAAATACATAACCAGTAATAGATCTTCGTCTATACAAATCGCTAATATATCATAATCAACATAACCAATAGCACTTTGATAACATTTTTCATCCTGTTCAAAAATCACTCCAACATCTATAGTTTTTGACAAATACTATAAAATCCATTTTACAACTTGCCAATGTCTTTTACCAGGATTGTGTATATACGTGCTTATTTCCATTCTAAGTATCTTCCTCACTTCACCGAGATCTTTCATTTTAAATTTCCGATTCAACTGTGCCTTTAATATGTCAATTTCTTCTTTACTTTTTAAAGCTATTAGTATATCATCAACATATAATAAGTGGCATATGAAAGATCCATTTCGCAGCTTGCAAAAACACACACAATGATAAAAAAAACTGCTTCGTGTGTACTTTTGCTGCCAATCTAACCTTGTAGCGGACCTTGTTCTTGTCAAAAAATCCATCTTTCTTTACAAATACCCATTTACAACCAATTATTTTCTTACCCTTCATTAGTTAAGGTAGCTCACAAGTTTGATTCTTCTAAAGAGATTGCTTTTCCTCATCCATGGTTATTTTCTACTTTTCTCCTTTTGAACTATTGATTGTTTCATAATAAGTGTTAGGGATGTCAACATCTACAACTGAAAATGCATACACTATAGTATTATTTCAATAAGTAGGCTTTCTTATCTCTCTTTTTTCTTTACGGAGTGCAATCGGTAGGCTAAGATCTAAAAGTTCTTGAGTTGGAATCTCCTTTTCTTGTTCCATTGGTTCAACATCATTTTTTTTTCACAAGAGTATTGATATTGTCTGAACAGACTTAGCTGGATTCATCGTAGTAACCTTAAGCTCCACCTGTTAAGAAATACGCTCTACCTGCTGTGGAGTATCGTGTGTTACCTTTTTCAATATGATGAATTCATCAAAAATAACATCCCTGCTAAAAATGATTTTCCTTGATGTTGTACATTGTAGACTATCCTTTCACTTTTGAACTAATACCTATAAATAGCATTTTGTTTGCTTTCGGGTCCAACTTGGATTCATTCACATGATGATAGACAACAGAACCAAATACATGTAAAGAATCATAATCATTTGTAGGTTTTCCTAACTATACCTTTAAAGGTGTTTTGTTTCCAGTTGCAGCTAATAGCAAACGATTAATGAGATGGCATGCATACATAACAGTTTCAGCCCATAACTACTTGCCACTTAGCATTGGACAACATACAATGAACCTTTTCTAACAATGTTCAATTCATGTGTTTAGTCATTGCATTTTGTTGTGATGTATCTCTGATAGTGAAGTAGTGAATAATGTTATCATTTTTACAAATTTTAGAGAATGAGGCATTCTTATACTTCGTGCCATTATTTTATTGAAATTTCTTAAATCTTCTTCTAATTTGATTCTCTATCATTTTCTTCTAAGTGAGAAAAATCTCCAATCCTTTATCTTTTAAAGTCATCGTATACACCCAAACTCTCATTGAGAAGTCATCAACAAATGTAACAAAATAATGTTTACCTCCAAGAGAAGCTACCTTGGTAAGTCCCCACACATCTAAATGAATATAATCCAAAATACCTTCTGTATGATGAATTCAGTGTCAAACTTTACTCTTGTCTGCTTTCTTATAACACATTCTTCCTAGAAACCCAACTTGTCAACCTTAACTCATTTCAACAAGCCTTGCGTAGCGAATGTTTGTAAAGCTTTCTCCTATACATGTCCCAAGCACAAATGCCATAGTCTCGTCATCTCTGCATATGCATCTTCATCGGTGGCTATTATAACTATCCTAACAACTGTGTTTCCTTGACAGTGACACAGATTGCTTCTTCTGATTCTTTTCATCACTTAGTGTGTCATACCTGTTTTATATTAACTACAAATACATACTGACGTATACTATATACAATGTTACTCTTTTATTACACAAAATTTAAATAGTTATAGTTAATAATTTATTTTTTTATACATACAAATATAAATACATTATAACTCCTTGTAATATAAATAGCTTATTGACTACATATCCAAAATATTCATACTAGCCTACAAGTTTATACATATTACTTAGCTAACCTACAATCATATATATCCAAAAACTTCAAATACGCTTAGTACCCTCGCTTGTATACTTGGTCATTCTTATGTACTATTATCTGAAAAATAAAATTTTCAATAAATTGTGAGATATAACCTCAGTAAACAAATCATGCAGGTTTTATATGTCAATGTAGTACAAAAGGTAAATGTTTTAAACAATTGATGCATAACACCATATGACAGTATGACAATATAAATAACCAAAGCATTTTCAAACTTTTCCAATCACATATACTTTACTCATAATATAAACACTATCAGAACGGCTTAGTTAGTTAGTGTCATCTGCACCCACGGTGACCCGGATTCAGAATGTGATCACGTGTTCTGCATACAGTGGTTATTCAAATTTTCATATAACAGTGTGTGCTAAACATAATTCTTACTAGCCTGCAAGTCTCGCTTTAACACGAGATCTGACTAGGTCAAAATAACAGAACTAACGACTAAGCTATAAAAATGCATTTTATTTAAATTTTCACATTTCGACAACATTTCATAATCAATTCCTATATGCGATATCGGCATACAATATTTAAGTTCAAAATTTTTCAAGAATCATTTCATAAAATTTATGTTGGCATACCGAAGCATTAATATACACATTCTACACAACATCGAGTATCGTACAATTTCAAAAACATTAAAATGCATGCATTGTCTACTTACTTTTGTTTCCATTCTTCCCGAGTATGTTAGTATCTTAATGTTGCGTACCTAAAATAAATTAACACAATCTATTTCAGTTTCGTGTTTTATACTCGTCGCTACCTTCCTACGACATTCACCTTTCCTAACTCTAACACTTCATAAATTTTCTAAAGTAGACTTATTGTCATATTTATGCCATAATATTATTTCATATATGCTTATATATACAT
Organism: Cedrela odorata; assembly: GCA_035584115.1. NCBI lineage: Eukaryota > Viridiplantae > Streptophyta > Magnoliopsida > Sapindales > Meliaceae > Cedrela > Cedrela odorata. The sequence goes on from JAXCLQ010000007.1 coordinate 7,983,473, forward strand.
ACACATAGATATATATATATATATATGCATATTATAACAATTTTTTGGAAAACACATTTGGCGTAAAATTTTCGAAACCGGTCAATTTTGTCGTTTTACGCCAATTCACTTTTTGACACACCCACATTATCAATTCCGAGCACTCCCAATTATTTTTATAAACAAACTCGGCCTACCGAAATCCCCGAGATTTAATTCCACTTCAACAAGTCACTATTCCAAATCCACAACTAACATCAATATATATATATATATATATTTGTTACTACATTTCTATTAAATTTCCTCCAATTAACACAATAACAATTTCTTATTTAAAACACAATATAACATTAACACAATTCCATTTCCAATTTTCACACTTTAATTTAATATTATACCGTACCATTTTCAATTTTCATATTTCAAATAATCATTAATAATATCAATTTTATCTCTCTCCAATTCCTGCTATAATTTAGTACTAATAACATTAATTTAGCCATAACTAATTTCCTACTACAATTTGGTATTAAAACATGAATTTGCTCTTTAATTCCTATTACAATTCCATGACACACACATATATTCTAGTTTCCACCAAATTCAAATTTCAACCAATTCATACCATTACAACAACATAACAATAAAACTCCTACTAATTAGCACTATCATAATGACATAATAATAAACTATTCATTTCAAATTTTTTTCTCATATCACATGATAATATAAATCCTCCTACAATTTCCTTAATAAGTTACTACACATGCTTTACTAAAATAACACAATTATCATTAAAAGAAACTTATCAATTCCTTCTTTCTTCTCCCTTTTCTTTCTTCTTTCTTTCACTCTCTTTTCCTTTTCTATTTTTCCTTATACGTATGCCTCCTTTGCATTTCCAATTTGAAATGTTAAACACGAACCTTTTTAACTCATTAACACATGGAGGGCTAGGATTTCTTCAATCAATCTAATGGCTCTCATTTTTTTACCCAATTTCCATTAAATATTAATTAATTCTAATTTTCTTAAAACACATGAATGACTTGGATTACTTCAATTAAATCCAATGACCATCCTTTCTCCATCACATTTTCTACTAACTAACACAAAATATTAATTAATTTAATCAATAAAACACAGAGATGATTAAGATGGCTTTAACCAAATCCAATGGACCAAATTTAGCCACAACATTTTCCACTACCTTAACTTTTATGTTCATCTTTATCTATTTTACAAAACATGCCTAGAATTGTGACAAGTGGATGGTTAGGATTAGAGGAAATGGATGGCTAGGATTTTGTAAAAAATTTAAGCAAAAACCTAATATTTTATTTTTTTTATTTTACTTTGTTATATATATATATATATATATATTTATATTTGGGCTCGGGCTTTGGCCTATTTTAGTATATATATATATATATATGTACATAAGCTTGGGCTTGTGCTTAATTTAATTAAATTGAGACCAAATTATATATAAATAATAGTAGCCCATTTAATTACATATGTATATATTTATCCATAAGCTAAAATCCCAAAAATAACCTTGCTAATAATGAAATTTTAATTCTACCCTTATAGATTTACTTTATATTACTTCTTAAAATTTTAACACTCAATACTTTAATAAGTATATTTACAATTATAGCTATGAGTTCTATAAAAGAAAGTTCGAGTGTTACAATTCTCCCCTCCTTACAAAAATTTCGTCCTCGAAATTTAATAAGTATCTTCTTCTTTATTGGAAAAGTTGAGGATATTTCTCTCGAATTTCTGCTTCTCGTTCCTAAGTGGCTTCTTCTACAACATGATTTCTCTAAAGTACTTTCACTAAGAAAATCTTCCTAGAGCATAATTGTTGATTCTTATAGTCTAAAATCTGCATACAAACCTCCTCATAAGTCAGATCTTCTTTAAGCTTAAATGGTTCATAACTCAACACGTGTGTAGGATTAGCAATGTACTTGTGCAGCATTGATATATGAAATACATTATACACTTCAAACAAAGATGGAGGAATGGCAAGTCGATACGCCACATCCCCCACTTTTTCTAAAATCTCAAACAGGCCAATGAATTTAGGGCTTAACTTCCCTTTCTTACCAAACCTCATGACCCCTTTCATCAGATGCACTTTGAGAAATACTTTTTCTCCCACAATAAATTACAAGGGCTTCCTTCGGATATCAGCATAACTCTTTTGTCTACTCTGCGCAGTTTTCATTCTTTTCTTTACTTCCTCAATCACTTCACGTGTTTGTTGAACAATTTCTGGCCCCAAAACTTTCCTTTCATCGACCTCATCCTAATAAAGTAGCGATCTACACTTCCTTCCATATAATGCTTCATATGAAGCCATGCCAATAATGGATTGGAAACTATTGTTATGTGCAAATTTTGCCAATGGTAGATATTCATCCCAACTACCCTTAAAATCCAATGTACAAGCTCACAACATATCTTCTAGAATTTGAATAGTTCTCTTCGATTGTCCATCAGTTTGCGGGTGAGAAGCCGTATTAAAATTTAATTTGGTACCCATAGCCACCTGCAAACTCTTCCAAAACTTAGAGGTAAATCGTGGATCTCTATCCGAAACAATGGAAACAGGCACTTTGTGTAATGTGACAATTTCTTTAATATATAATTGTGCATACCTATCCATCGAATAAGTATTACACACAAGAAGGAAATGTGCCGATTTCGTCAACCTATCAACAATTACTCATGATGACAAAATGGATTGACAATCAAGTAAATTGTGTGTGAATGTGCTTGTGATAAGCCTTAACAAAATTCTATTAAAGTGCATTTAAAGTTTAACAAGATCAATATATTTGGTAAACGGATCAATACTTTTGGTAAACAGATCGATACACTCGAAGAAAGTCGATACAAGGAAGTGAAGAGATTGGTATCTGTAAATATAGAAGCTTTAGAAGAAATCACCAAGTCAAACGAATCGATACCCAAACAAAAGAGATTGATACTTTCAGAGAAGATCGACACTATCACGGTAAAGCAGGCCAGATCGATATCCAAGCTGAAGAAATCGGTACATAACAATTTTAAAGAGTTGCAAAATGTTAACAAAGCAGACCAGATCGATACCCAGGCTGAAGATATCGATACATGACAATTCCAAAGACTTGCAAAATATTTATAAAATAAACCAAATCGATACTCTGGTTGAAGAGATCGATACATGGCTATTCTAGAGAGTTGAAAATTATTTACGAAGTGAATTAGATCAATATGTGAAGGAGAACGGATCGATACTCGAGATTGAAGACCAACTTAAATTCAATTTTCGTATAAACGGATCGATACACGGCCAACAGAGATCGATATTTTCTGACGATTTAAAGCTCAACAGTAACTTCTACAGTATTTATAGCGGACATTAAATGCACCTAATTAAGCCATTGAACACAAGGGTCTTCAAAAGGAGAATGAATACAAACAGAGGACTGAAAAACAAAGAGCACAATAGATTTCATTTGGAAATTCTCTGAACATTCTAAAAAATATTCTCAACGTGAAAATATTCTTTCTTTACTGTAATTGTTCACTGTTTATTTTAAGTGAGAGAAAAATACTTGTATGAGCATATTGATAAATTAGCTCTAGTGTGAGAGCCTTAAATATAAAAATACATTGTTGTATTGCATTGGGTTTATCTTCACCTGAATCAAATGAAGATTGTAGTGAGTTTCTCTTCACCAGGGAAAAAGCAAGTGTAAAGTTGTCTTTTACCTTAGAAGGAGTTGTATTAGGTTTCATTTAACTTGTATAAACAAGAAGATAGTAAATCTCGGTGGTGAGCCAAAGCCGAGAGAGTGGATGTAGGAGGAGATTACCAAACCACTATAAATTCAGTGTTTACTTTCTCTCTCTACTATTTTATTCAGTTCATTGCATTACATATATTTTAATCTTTAAATTTTTAAATAACCCAATTCACCCACTTCTTAGGTGTTGCCAACTGGACCAACATGAGCATACAAAATTAAATCGACAAGATAAGATTAATACTACTAACGTGGTTGATTAAGCAATAGAGGGAGCAGTGAGCATTATCTATTCTTCTATGTAAGAAAGAAAAAGTTGGCATCGAGAAGTTTTGTTGGTAGTGAGAAACAGGCAACCGTTCTTTGAACTTTGTCTACCAGCATTGTTAATGGAAGAATCAGATTACACAATAAATTGCATGTATTAAAATGGTAATGAGTAATATGTGAAGGAATAAATAATCAATCCCGCTTAAACCAGACACTTAAACATACTTCAAATTCAAGAAGTTCAACTAAGTTTTGTTTGAATTTATAGTATTTTATTATATTTTTAAATTAAAATTATTTTTTTAAATATTATTAATTTTTAATAACTTTATTTATTATTATTTAATATATAGTGCATCTATTTTATCATAATTGTAACTTAAAAATCATTAAACTACAATACTAAACCAAACCTTCTTGTTGGCACTTCCTTTTTTTTTTCCTAGATGGTCGAATTAGCAAGTAAAATTCAATTAAAATTTTGGAGCTAATTTTTTTTTAAAATGTTGTTTCTTGTCCATACTTGCATGAAGCTCAATTAGTGGAATATAATCGGAAAAAAGAAATTAAATAGTATATGTAATTAAAATGGAGATTTGATGATGAAAATGTTATTTAATAGAAATAATGTATATTAATTGTAAAGATAAAATAATAATAATAATTTGACAGAAATAAAATGATGCTTCAGCCAGTTAGAAATGTCACTTTCTTATTATTCCCACCAATCAAGCGATGCATATATAAGGATTAAGAAAATATGCAGTGGAATATTATTTGTGTTGGTTACGTTATGTAACAACGAAAGCAAATTCGAATACCGTTGAATTGTTGCAAGCCTGCTACTTAGAATTGATATTTTGTTTCTAGAAACAACAGAACACTGGAGATTTAATGTACAAAATCTGAAGAATTTATACAAAAATTTTTATATTTTGTGAAAATAGAGGAGATAAGTTTCAAAGTTTCTCTCTGACAGAATATCATAAACCAGACTAATCAGCATATAAAAAACGTAATACACTGTGCAAAAGAATTGCATTAATTACCACACACACAGCTAAAACAGATTGAGCTTCAAAAACGTGATTGAAAAACATATTACTATCCCTGGCGACATGATTTAGGCATTCTTGCGGGAGCACAATCATTGTTCTTCACGATGATAGTAGAACATAACCAGCTTCTTGGAAAATTGGATTCAATATTTTGGTCAACCCTTTATGGTGTAAGTAGAAATTAATATTCAATACTGCTTAATATTGTATTAACATTAACTAATTAAGTTTTGCCCATAATAGTAGTACGTAATTTATGGCAGGGAGTGGGGATGTCTGGTTTAAATATTTTCGTTCAACTATGGTGCATAGATAAAAGAGGTCCAATTTTTATGTCCGTGTTCAACCCCGTTTCAGCAATAATTGTAGCAATTCTAGCGTATTTTGTTTTCGGTGAAAAGCTTTATGTGTGCCGGTAATTAATTTGAAGACATGCATGCCATATTTTTCAGTCATTGTCGACTGCGCGCACTAATTAATAATTTTCCTGTGGCTTTGTTTTCAACATTACAGGGGCCGTTATTGTAATTATTGTACAGGGGCCGTTATTGTAATCGTTGGGCTATATATGCAGCTACGGGGAAAAGAAGGTGATCCGAGAGTTCGTATTGTTGAAGATACTTGAAGGAAACATCTAAATATGTATTAAAATTACAAAAGTCAAGCAATACTAACATGGAAAGCTTCACAGATGCAGATTGGGGATGTGATGTGGATGATAAGAAGTCAATTAGTGGCTATTGTGTGTTCATTGGTGAGACTTCGATGTCATAAAGCTTAAAGAAACAGAAAGTTGTGATTAGGTCTAGTACTGAGTTAGAATACAGAGCTTAACTCTTATTTGTGTAGAAATTGCATGGATTTCTTCTGTAACGAAAGAACTAAGTGTCATGTCCACAAGGACAGCAATGGTGTGATGTGACAACCAAAGTGCTGCAGCAATGGCTTTGAATTATGTCTTCCATGCCAGGACTAAGCAATGGTTTTGAATCTTGTGCAAGAAGGCAGAGCTTCTACTGATGTCGCCTGTGTAAATGACTTGGAAGATAGCTCAACAAGGGACAACTCAACTGGAATGATGACGGGCTAGAGAATTGTACGAATATGCCTACTATAAGAGCTACTGCAGAGATTATCTTTAACCTCATTGTCCTTCACTGTCCTTGTAACAGAATTTGATCCTAAGGCTGAAAATGTTACAAGTTTCATACACGTGTTGGGAAATCATTTATTTAGTTTCTTGCTCTCCATTCTAGCTTTTGTATATATGCAAACATCCTTGTAATATCGTTTAAGACCGAAAATATAATCAAGCAATTTATATTATTACAAACTCGTCTTCTTCAACTCGTATCAAAGCAAGAGAGCAAATCTTTTCCAACACATGACGAGAGTGGAGACCCCAATATACAAAAAATCATTTCAGCTGAAAATTATATATTTAAGGTTGAGTTTGGAGGGTAATTGATTAGAGTGTGTCGTGAATATTTGTTTATTTGGCTAACCTTCGTATTATCACGTTTTGAGAAACAAATGTGTGACAATCAAAAATTGTGAAATTACTATAGAGGGAAGGGCTAGATGTTATAGTAAAAAAAATTGATCACCACAATTTTAAACAAACCTTAAAATTCAAAGGACGTGAAATTACAATAATAAATTCAACTCAAATTATTTTATGTAAAAAAATATTCTAAATCAAAATAACAAAGGCACTTAATTTGACAGTTCAATAAAAGGATACAATTGCTTGACAGAAACTATTTATTTAAAGATATAAATAACAAACGTATCCAAGGGCAATATACGGTATAGATCTCTTTAAAATCTCGAAAATTTTCAACTCGTCTTCGATAGGAATAGGGTAGTGTTAAAATTTGTCTAAGCATTCATGAATCATAAAAACGATTTAATCTATTGAATTAAGTCAATGAGTTGGGATTATGTTGTTGAACCTTCAGATAATAATGCTTGATTAGGTGAGAATCAAAGGTAGCACTATCTCTGCAAAACAAAGTAATTCATTCTTTAGTGGTGAGGAATTATTAGGATTTAGATCAATAGACGAAAGATTTTTAAAAAAATAAAATAAAATAATAAACTTGGCATTGGGAGCTTTTGGTGGCGAGTAGTGGCTGCCAGGGGAATTTCCGAGTCTTATCCACAAACTGCATTAATGGAAGTGTCTGATAATTCTATAAACACAAAACGTCAAAATAATTATGTAAAGGATTATTGGGAGAAATTTCAGAGAGTTCCTTGCTGTTTGGGAAAACATTGTTTTACGCGATTAATTTACCAAATTAATTACTTAAGTCCCTGATTAGTGATTTTCAAATTTTCAATATACGTCAAACAAGTTTTGGACCAAACTACCATTAACCTCCCTTTAATTTTGACGTTAGAAAAAAAAAATTTAAATCATTTCACTCTTTAAATTCGATAGTTAACTTTAGTTAATTAACAATAAGTTCATTCATCTCTCATTTCTCTCTACCAATATGTATTATTGTTAACAGTATTATTTTGACGATTAAAGTTTTAAAGTCTTCATGACTGCTTGAACGGGTGTGTGGACTGTTTAAGTGTCTGTCTGCAGTCACCTTCTATTTATAAATTGATGATTTTAGAGAGAAATTAATCATCAATTCATTCATCTTTCCTTTCACTCTCTCAATATGTGTTCTTGTAATATCATCGGAAAATATCTTATTACATTATTTCTTTGTTGATCTAATTTGTGGTATTGAAAATGTAATCTAACAGCAAATAGCTAATAAATCCAAAGACTATATTGTCTATAAATCCTAAGAATACAATACAGTATTTAGCACGCCTTAACTTTGTAATTACACAATCAAATTAATAAAAATAATAATAATAATAAAACGTTAATATTTTTGGTGAAAAATAATTTCATGAATCTAAATACCTGTCAACTTTATTTAATACATATAATGGCATGCATAAAAGTGTGATAAACAGTCAATTCAATCAAAAATTGAAGTGTTCTTTCACTTTGCTATTAACATTCTGAAATCTATTCTCTTAAAGCAACTTAATTAATCTGTGATGAAAAAAAGTAAAATCCAGTCCAGATGCATATAACGGCACAAATGATGCACTGTGGCGAAGTAGGCAGGGAATCGTATCATGTACCAATTGCTAGCGATTTCATAAATCTATAAAGGAATCACAGAATAATATTCTTAATTCCCTTTCAAATTCCGAATTAGAATTCGAAATCATTATAGCTTTAGGATCAGTGCATGAATACAAGTAAATTAAGAAAACATAACTCAAGAACAGATAAGAAAAAGAAGCCTTGGTGTACGAAATCCTCGTCTGATTGCTTATCTCTAAGGTTCATTAACATCATTGTAAGTTAAAACCTGCTGGAATATTAAATAAATTAAACTTAGTATTCCAATATGCAAACATGCATGAGAATAATTTCTTCCTTCTTTTTTCCTTATCTAGTCTGACATCAACTCATCAGTATGATAGGAGGAATATTAATCAAGAACTTGATTCTAACCGCAACATGTAAAAAGGAACAAAGTTCCAAAGTCTTCTATTATATCTTCTATATTTACGTGTCGTTGGATTATCACGGCGACAATCACTGTTATACATGGCAAATAATCACCATGCATAATTAGCTCTTGATTACACGTTGGTCACTGCATATAGACTGCTGGCATAGTTTTAAGTTTATAAATAGAAGCTTCAATTCTGGCCATATTACTAGTCATCTGCATTCCGTGTTTTTAAATTTTCTAGGCACGTAAGCTTGAGAATTTGTGAAATTAAACCAACGAGATAGGATTACATTAGTGAAATGCTTGAATATTGCACAAAAGAAATTGCACTGTCTACGCAAAGACAAATAATTCTTTATGGTAAAACATAAAAAATAAAATAAAATAAAAAGTTAGGCATTGAGAGCTTTAGGTTTTTAGTGGCAGCCAGGGGGACTATAGAAACTTCGTCCGCCAACATTATCAATGGAAGAGTCAGATTACACTATAAAAAGCATGTGTTAGAAAAATAATATCACAAATATTAACCATTGGCCTGCAGTCCTGTGCCAAAAGTATAATGTTAAATTAGATAATGTAAAGCATAAATAAAAATCAGATCAAAGTTGGCACATTCAAATCAAATTATTTATCACTTCTTTTACTAAATAATCTAAAATTCGATCTATTACCAAAAACAAATTTCGATTGAATAGTAATGAGAGATAACTTTAGATCATGATTTTACCCATTTAATATTTTCTCAAGAACTCAAAAAGATTTCAACAAACCGTAATACATAGGTGTTGATTACAGTAGTAAAGTTGTTAGCCAAATCTGTTGGGTATAGTCCACCGTGCATAATGCTCAGAAGAATAAAGGCTTGAAATGGCTCTACAGGAAGAGATGGATGGTGTTTCGAGACCAATTGTTACCTAATGAGAGTTATTTAAGTGATAGGGAGCTTAGGTCTTATCTGGCAAAAAAAGAAAAATATCTCGGGTCAGCATAATAATAAAGAGTATGACGAAGACTTTAGGAGAGATAGGAGCCGAAACCTCTCAGAATCACCAAGAGGCTCAGATCAAGTCTTATCTCATGGACACACCATAAAGGTCTCTGCAACATCTCATTAAGGTCTCGGCCACAGCTTACGAAGTTCTCGGGCAGGTAGCGCCAGAGCTTATCTCAGGATAATAATGATTCCTAAACAAAGATTTTCGAGACTTCGCTACAGTTATATACTAGTGAATGATTCATCTCTTTCTCATACATTCTTGGATTATTCCATAACAAGGATTTTTGTCAAATTAAACTTCTTACATAATAAGAATCCGAAGGATACGACGTCACCAAATCCGAAAGCCGATACTTAACTTATTGAATTTCCGTGATTCTCACATAGTAGGATTCTGGTTACTAAATTTCATAGTATCCTACCATATTAAGAAGATAATAACATATATAAAAGGAGATCAACTATAACCAGGTATGACTATTGAAACTTTAGCAAAAAATATTATAATCCTCCTTTAACTTTCTCTTTTTAATAACCACAAGTAAAACCCTAACTTAAGCATCGGAGAGTTTTCGTCGGACAACCAACTTTTTACCCCCATAGCTCTCAATTGTAGTCTCAAGTATTATGAGTTTGTATTAGAAAAAGAAGGGAGATCGTTGCTAGTGCAAGAGATCCACAAAAAGGATTTTTTGCTATATTAACATCTGGCACCGACTGTGGGGATCTAAACAAAAAGTTAGAAACGACCAAAAAAATAAAAACATGGCAACTTCGTAACTTATGTGACAAGAAACAAAGCAACGGTGAGAGGGAATCCTCATGACAATGTTGCGAATAGCCATACAACTATTAATTAGAATATTGGTGATTAGCCGCCGCTATTGGAGAACGTGAACCATGATTTAGAAGCTTCATCACCGCATCAACTCCCCCCTCATCCAAAGATGGCAAAAACAGCTTGGTTGATCAAAAGGTTAGCGGAGAATGAAAAGCAACAAATGAAAAAGGATAGATAGATTCAAGCCTTAGCTGAGGAAGTAGCAAAAATGAGGAAAATGTTTCAAGCTGGTTCCTTAGCACGTTAAAGACCCTCAAACCAGTCGAAGCTATTAAAAGTAGTATGCCAGATGTAACACGCATAAATCGTTTGATAAAGCATCGCCAAACACTACCAAGAGAAAGTACACTGCCGTAGAGAAGGAAAAAATGAAGATTTATGGATATCACTTTAAAGAACCTTAAGGTGACGATGATGCCAATAGGCTCCATGATGAGCCACTGCAAATAATTGAATATTTGCCTGATGATTCGACGATAGTTCGTAAAAGGAGATTGGGTCATGGTTCTGGCCAGAAGGATATAAGAGTGTTTCTAAATCAAAAATGGCAAAGGGAAGACTCTGTATAAAGCTCGTCCCGAAGGAGGAGATATAGGAAAAACAGCGACCGAGTTGAGAACTTAAAGGTTCATGTTTGAAAATTGGTTGAAAAGTTCGAAGATCAGAAGAAAATGAAGAGGTAAAAGGGGGGCAATGCTTCGCTAAAGATGGGTTTTTACTTAAAATCTCCATTTTCCCGAAAAATACTGAACCTCGTTCTTCCCTGAAAATTTAAGATTTCTCAAATCAATCCTTTCACAGGCAAAATTGACCCATCGCTGCACATGGATCTATTTAGAGAAATGATGCTAATCCAAGGGCTGGATGAATCCCAGAAGTGCTGCTTTCTTCCACTAACTCTAGAGAGACAAGTAAGAAAATAGTTTACCAACCTGACACCCGGCAGCTTCAACAGCTTTGAACAGTTGTACAGTCTTTGTAGATGAGTTCAGAGGCACTACTATCAACCTTAAGACTTCGAGTTCATTGCTACTCATAAAGCAAGGAGAGAGCGAATACCTCAAGAGTTTCGTTAAAAGATATCAAGATGAAGTGATTGAATTAGGGGTTTATCATCATTCCTTAGCTCTAAAAAGTTTTAGGAAAGGTCTACGAGAGACTAAGGATGGTACTCTGTGAGGAAGCCCACTGTTACCACTCATGAAATAGCTAGAAGAAAGTTGTTGAATGAGATCGAGATTGAAGATCAAATCACTCTTAAGATGAGGGAGGAAAAATTTTTTGAACTACGATCTCTCGAATGGGATAGGAATCCCAAGATTGATCTAGGAAGAAAACGCGATAACAGAAAAAGCTTCCGTGATCTTGACAGATAAAGTAGAAAAGGTCAGAGTTGGAACGAGACAACCAAAGAAAGAGAGAATTTTCATTTGAAAGAGTACTATTTACCTGCAAGAGATGACACAAGGGGAGTAACTCATGTTCAAGGAGATCAAGCTTTCACTCCTTTAAAAACCTCACTCTCACAGGTTTAGAAGAAGATCACAAGATGAGGAACTATACTGGTGGAATCACATCTATTGAAGGCCAAACCAGTGGGAGAGGCCAAGAATAAGTTTTATGAGTGCCACCAAAGCGTTAAACATCTGACGGATGAATGTTTTGACCTTAGAAGTTAGGTGAAAATACAGATCTGGAATAATTACCTACAAGACTTAATAGCTAGAGAGAGGGAGATGGAGCTAAAGTCTTGGATTAGGAAATTGAGCTTGGATCGAGGCGAGAAAAAAGGACTATAATGATCTTAGATAGAGCAACATTGGCTGGGAATTCAAACAGATCTAGAAAGAATTACTCCAGATACTTTTTACCTAACACCTCATCGGATATGCATATCATGAATGTCGGAATCGAGAAGAAACAAAAACTCGCCTCAATACCTATTATGTTCATGGATAAAAACGAAATAGGAGTGCATTACCCACATGACGATGCCTTGGTAGTAACTTTAACCGTAAGAACGTCTCGGGTCAGTCGAATCTTGGTAGACACGGGAAGTTCAACTGATATTATCTTTAAGGAAACTTTATATTTTTTGGGAATAGAAGATCTAAGACTCCTACCTATTGAGACTGCCCTTAATGGATTTGAGGAATCGTGCATTTACCCTTTGGGAATAGTATAGCTATCTATCACCATGGGAGAACGGCCTTACTAGAAGACTATAATGGTGGAGTTCTAAGTGGTCGACCTCAAAATGTCGTACACCATGATTCTCGAAAAACCTTTTCTCAAAACCACAAAGGCATTAAAGAGCATTCATTATATGAAGTTAAAATTCCAAGCAAGAGAGGGGCTCCGAATTGTCAAAGGAAAGCAAAAGGAAGCTCGGTCATGTTTTGCAATGTCTTCTAAAGGCTCATACTGCCTATTGAAATGCCCTTGGAGAGAAGTCCTGGAAGCCAATGAAGATAACTTACGAGATAAGCTGACTGCAAAGAGGATGAAGTAGGATGACAAATCATCGGCACTAGAGCTAACAGAAGAGCTCAAATCCATTATTCTAGATCATGAGTCACCTTAGAGAACAGTTAAAATTGGTGCCTAACTCCTAGAAGAACTGAAGTCCGAACTTAAGGACATCTTGAAGAAACACATGGGCATGTTTGCGTTGTCTCATGAAGACATGCCAAGTATTGACCCATAAGTAATCTCTCACAGACTCGCTATCGATTCCCAACATAAACCAGTAAAGCAAAAAAGGAAAGCATTCAATGAAGAAAGGAGAGAAGCAGTACACGTTGAAGTTGACAAGCTGACGAAAGCAAAATTCATCAAGAAAGTGCATTACCCATAATGGATATCAAATGTGGTAATAGTTAAAAAAAGCCAACGGTAAATGGGGAATGTGTGTAGACTTCACGGACTTGAATAAAGCCTGTTTCGAAGATAGTTTCTCGCTACCTCGAATCGATTAGTTGGTAAACTCGACAGCTGGTTATGAATTATTAAGCTTTATGGATGCGTTCTCAGGATACAATGAAATCAGGATGTGAGAATCAGACCAAGAGAAAACAACATTTATTACTAATCAAGGATTATACTATTATACAGTAATGCCCTTCGAATTGAAAAATGCTGAGGCTACCTTTAAAGGTTAGTCAATCAGGTCTTCAAACCACTAATAGGCAAAACTATGGAGGTCTATGTGGATGACATGATTACTAAATCTCAAAAGGCCCGAGACCACCCCAAGCATTTGAAATAAACCTTCTCCTACTTAAGCAAGTACAAAATGAAGTTGAATATTGAGAAATGTACATTTGGAGTTCAGGCTGAGAAGTTCCTTGGATATATGGTTAGTAAACGTGGTATAGAAGCTAATCTATAAAAGATCAAGGCCATATTAGATTTGAAGTACCCATCCAACCTCAAAGAGTTCCAAAGTTTGATAGAGTGACTAGCAACATTTAGTAGGTTCCTATCCAAAGCTATCGATAGATGCTTTCCTTTCTTTCAGATCATGAAAAAAAGGAAGAAAATTGAATGGACAGAGGAATGCGAGCACAGCTTTCAAAAGCTGAAGCAGTATCTTGCATCCCCACCTCACTTGACAAGACTTGAGGTCAGAGAAATGCTTTACATGTGCCTCATAGTAAGCGACTATTTAGTAAGCTCAGTCTTAGTAAAGGAAGATTATAAGAAAGTTTATCGTCCCATCTATTACACCAACAAGGCGCTAATAGACACCAAGATGAGATACTCGCTGCTAGAAAAGCTAGCACTAACATTGGTGATGGCACCAAGGAAAGTTAAACCCTTCTTCCAAGCTCATCAGGTTTTGGTGCTAACAAACCAGCCGCTAAGACAAATCTTGCATTGGCCAGACCTTTTAGGTCAATTGATCAAGTGGTCTGTTAAACTTAGCGAGTATGACATCATCTACAAGCCCAGGAAAGTGATTAAGGGTCAGGCTTTAGTAGATTTCATTGCCAAAAGATCGGTGTTAGAACACCTCCTTGTCTATCAAATCGCAGAACAACCTTCTGACCGAGAAGGTCCAACCACCCCAAACGAACAACCTTCTAACGAAGCTTCAAACGCTCATGAAAGAGAAGCTGGTGTGGTCCTCATAAGTCCAGAAGGGATTGAGGTAATGTATTCCTTAAGGTTTGATTTTAAAGTTACCAATAATGAGGCAGAGTACGAAATGTTGATTGCAGAGGTTAAGTTAGCTCTGGCTCTAGAACTCATAGGTCTCGACATCCGTTATAATTTTCAATTAGTGCCCAGCCAACTGGACGGCCAGTTTCAAGCACGTGAAGGTAATATGCAAGCATACTTGGAAAAAACCAAGCAAGTACTGAGCACGTTAAAGACAGTCAAAATTAAACAGATTCTAAGAGCTAAAAATTCAAAGGCAAACATGCTAGCAAAACTGGTCTTTACTTTTAAAAGAAGCATTCCCCCCTCGGTACAGATAGAAGTACTAGAATAGAGAAGCACAGAAGATGAAAATCACACACGTTATATATCTCAATTAAAACTGCATCATTGTTGGGTCGATGAGATAAGGATTTATATTCAAGACAGTAAGCTTCTAGAGGATAAAGAGCAGGCGAGAAAGGTTAGAAACATGTCGGTAAGATATATCATCATTGATAAAGAGCTATATAAGAGAGGATACTGTATTCCCTACCTAAAATGCCTGAGACCTGAGGAAGCTACTCGAACCCTAGATGAAATCCATTGAGGAATATGTAACGGACATGGGGGAGCCCGAGCTATGACCCACAGAATATTGAGGCAGGAGTATTACTGGCCAACACTTTCTTGGGATGTAGCGCAGCTAGCTAACACGTGTTATGAGTGTCAAGTGCACGACTGCATTCCTAGAAAACTTCTAGAGAAGTTGACTTCCTTAGCAAGCCCTTGACCATTTTCCCAGTGAGAGCTTGATCTTATTAGTCCTTTATCACAAGCTTGTGCAAACACTAAGTATGCTGTGGTGGCTATTGACTACTTCACAAAATGGGTAGAAGCCGAACCCTTGGTAACTATCACATAAAAAAGTGTCACAACATTCATCAAGCACAACGTTGTCTACAGGTTTGGAATACCTCAATGCTGATCACGGATAATGGAAAGCAGATTGACAACATAAACTTTAGGGAGTTTTACTCATATTTTACAATTAACCTTAGATTCGCAACTCCAGCTTATCCTAAAGCCAATGGACAAGTGGAAGTAGCCAATAAGGTCATCAAAAAGGCTTTTAAAAAAAAAACTCAAGGAGCACAAAGAAGCATGGATTGACAAATTTCCTGAGGTTCTTTGGGCATACCGAGTCACACCCAAGGTCACCATAGGAGAAACTCCTTATAGTCTGGCTTTCGGATGTGAGGCGATGATTCGAATAGAAGTAAGCATATCAACTGTCTGGATTAACAATTATGACGAGAAGTCCAATAATGAAGGCTTATGTTTAATTAAATCTAGTAGTAAAAAAAGAAGGAAATGGCCATGATAAAGGTCACAACTCTCCAACAAGGCATAGCGAGATATTACAAATAGAAGGTTCGGCGCCTCTCCTTTTAATTAGAAGATTAGGTCCTAAAACAAGTAATCCTGAATACCAAAGTTCCAGGAGAGGGAGTTTTAGTTGCAAACTAGGAAGGGCCTTACAAAGTCCCTTAAATCCTTAAACCAGGAGTTTATAAGCCGGAATCCCTTGACAGAAACCGAGTCCAAAGCCTTGAAATACTGAACCCTTGAAGTTGTATTACCCTTAAAAGCATTGAAAATTTTTGTAGCAAATTCCCTTAGAAGTTAATAAAATTATCTTTTATTTTTCACTTATGAAGTCAGCCAACAGATAAAGCAAAAGCTCATGATTATTAAACGTCTCAGGGTAATCTCCTCCAGAAACCCAGATACAAGTGATACGGTTCCCAAGCATTCATCTTTCTATTTTCTCCGAGGTAATATTTTTCTCAGCTCAAACAAGCCCTAAGCACTATATCGGAGAGTATGAGAAAAAGAGGTTCTCGGATGATCTTATCAAATGTCTCAGAGTAATCTCCTCCCAAAACCTGGACACGGGTGACACAGTTTCTGGGCATTCAACTTTCTATTTTTCCCAAGGTAATATTATCCTCAGCTCAAACAAGTTTTGAGCATGGTCTCGGAGAGCATAAGCAAAAGAGTTTCTAAAATGATCTTATCAAATGTCTCGGAGTAATCTCCTCTAGAAGCCTGGATATGGGTGACAGGGTTCCCAAGCGTTTAGCTTTCTATTTTTCCCTAGGTAATATTATCCTCATCTCAAACATGCCTTAAGCACGGTCTTAGAGAGCATAAGCAAAAGAGGTTCTCGGATGATTTTATCAAACATCTTGGGGTAATCTCCTCCTGAAGCCTAGACACAAGTGACACGGTTCCAAAGTGTTCAGCTTTCTATTTTTCCGAGGTAATATTATCCTCAGCTCAAACAATCCCTGAGCACGATCTCGGAAAGCATGAGTAAAAGAGGTTCTCAGATGAACTTATCAAACGTTTTGGGGTAATCTCCTTCCGAAGCCAGACATGGGTGACACAGCTTCCAAACGTCAACTTTCTATTTTCTTTGAGGTAATATTATCCTCAGCTCAAGCAAGCCCTAATCACGGTATTGGAGAGCATGAGCAAATGGTTCTCGAATGGTTTCATTAAACGTCTCAAGATAATCTCCTCTCGAAGCCCGAAAATGGGTAACATGGTTCCCAGACATTAGCTTATTTTTTCGTGCCCGGACGATATAATTCCTAGCCCAAATAGGCCGCTGGGCTTAGTTTAGGAAATGATACAAAGCATGTCAATGATGTCTAGGATGCAAGCAGGCTTTAAGTGAAAGAAGCTGTTAATGCGTGAAGAATGAACAATTTAGGATATTGTTATGGCAAGTTAATGTTAACAGGTATCCAAGTTCATAAGGTAAGCAAGGATTGCGCAGAACTACTCAGTGAAAAAAAAATGGAGCAGTCAGAAAAAAGAGAAAATCAAAAGTCTTGAAAGTAAATTTCATTAATTAAAGTATTATATAAAAAAAAAAACTAAAACTAAACTTCTACAATGTAATCGGCTGGTAAGTCAACGAGAGGAGCTGGATCTACTAGAGAAGTCGCCAAGTCGGTTAGAAGAGTCGTCAGGTCAGTAGGAGGAGCCTCTATTTCCTCTACAGAAGAGATTTCCACTAAAGCTTTTGCAGTAGGGGGCTCAGTAGAAAGGCTGGTAATAGACTCCATTGAGGACAAGAATTTGGTCTTTAGATTAGGATACCCCTCCCCTTCAGGGAACACCTTGTCAGAGCCTTCTTCTTCTCGCGCTAGAACTGGACTCCTCAAGACTTAATATAGCAAACCCAGGTCTAGGACAAGATATTGGCCTTGGAGCATCTTACAAGTCAAGTCAATGCTATCATTGACCTGCTTGTGAAGTCGAGCTCCCATTTATACCTCGTCATCCTCGACCTTCTTAGCTAGGAGCATGAACTTTTTCTTCTCAACTTCCAAGCTCGCTCGCAGCTCTTCACACTCCTTATTCAAGCACTGAAGACGCGTCTTTCCCTCCTCTCTCAAGTTGTCTAGCTCGGATCTCAAGGCCTCTGCCATCCTATTCGCCTCGGACTAAGATGACTCAGCTGTAGCCACCTTTATTTGGAGCTTCTCCCGCTCCCTATGCATTACGCCAAGGTTGGATTCGTACTTGCTTCTTACGGAAGCCAAGTCTTTCTCTTTCTTCTCAGCCTCTGATGCCCAAAAGTAATCTCCAATAAGAGCACTGTGTTGTAGAATGGTCAAGTAAAAAAGCTGAAAAGGCACCAATAATTAGTAGAGTACAAGATATAAATATTTATCACTTCTTAGTACTAAAAGAGAGTACTTACCTAACCCAGCCACTTTAGCTGGAAATTCAGCAACGACTCCCCCGAGAGCTCAATGATGTCCTCAAAGAACTTGTCGCTAATGCTCTGCACCAGTAGGTTAATGCACGGAAGGAAGTGTTCAAAATACCTCTGTTTCTCCTCAAAAGATCCTCTAGAAAGAGTTCCCACGATCCAACAGACTCCTAGTCGATCTGGCCAAACATCCGTTTCTTCTTCTTGGCCATTTCCTCAAAAGCCTCAGCCACAACCTTACGCTTGCCCTTGTTAGTGGGGGGAGCTGAGGGAAGAGGCGTCAAATCTTGAATTACTACCCTTTTTAAGGGAACCTTGGGGCGAGCCGCGCTGGAGGAGTCAACCGCCTTCAAAGCTCCCGAGGCCTTAGCTGAACCTTTTTTAGTGACCTTTAAAGGTTGAAGGGCTTTTCCTCCCCTTTTTCCTTTGGCAAGTCTCTACAAAACTTGAAAAGGATCTAGGGCTTGGTCTCAAGAAGCCATTTCACCTACAAACGCAAATAAAACTATAGTTAGTTACTATAACTCTAACATTAAAGACGAGTCACTTTAAGATTACTTTTAAGAGTGGCCTTTTTCGAGGCTAATTGGTGTCTGGA
Organism: Cedrela odorata; assembly: GCA_035584115.1. NCBI lineage: Eukaryota > Viridiplantae > Streptophyta > Magnoliopsida > Sapindales > Meliaceae > Cedrela > Cedrela odorata. The sequence continues at coordinate 8,002,500 of JAXCLQ010000007.1, forward strand.
TACATAGAAATTTACCAGACCCAAACTAAGCAGTTCGTCTTCCAAGAGTATAAGGCTCTAGTCAGAAGCTAATGACCTAACCAGTTTTACCCTCTCATGGCTAAAAGGGGCTAATGTAGCTTGCCACTCCAGAAGACCACTTCATAAAATGGTCTAGGTACATGAAAATATGGGGTTGAATTCCAATTATCTTCAACAAAAAAACCATTTTTTTCTTCTAGGTTTTGTTAGAGGTAGGGTTGCAAGTGATTAGGTTGTTCTCATCGACTCAATTTTGAAGGTAAAACCACCCAAGAATGCTCATGAGATTTCTTTTCAATATGAACATGTACCCAATCTTCTCAAAAAAAGGGTCGTGTTCTAAGATCTGGTGCTATACGACGTACAGATTAAATATGATTCTCCAACTGTTAAGGTTTTGTTAGTAGGAGGGATTCCATAGGAAGCGAGGATACAAGTAAAGTATGGTTGAATAGGTAGTCTAATGCCTATATGAAAAAAATTTTCGTTGAAGGCTATCTCACCTTTTGAATGGCAACTTGAAAGCTCGTTCGCTTCAGGAACCCTAAGATAAATCTTTTCAGGGATTCTATATAACATAGTATATAATTCTAAGTCCATTTCGGTTATGATTAAGGTAAATCTCTCTGCCTTGAAATATGCTAGGTCTCGCCTCGCTAAAGTTGGAGAGGCAATTGGGACGATGGCTTGTTCCTCGACAGAGTTGTTTTCCCCACAAGACTTTTTTTGTTTTTACACAAGGAAAGTGAGAGGTTTAAAAGCCATTCTAAGACCCTCAATAACTCAAGAGAATTAACCTAAAGGTGTCTAAATCTAAGAAGATGTCTATTATGTTCCCTAATCAATCAAATATACCATAAAATCAATTGCAAAAGAATAGAAGGAGATGAGAAGAAACTTACTGTTGAGAGTTAAAGAACTTGAAGTTGTGTGAAGCTCAAAACTAAGTTGTTGCTACTGTTTTGTTGTTAAAATTGTTTACAAAGGAAAAGTGACGGCGTAAAGGTAAAGAAAAAGGTAAAAGTAGGGTATTTAACGGAGAAGAAGAATCCCAACTATCGATACTCGTTACAAATCAAAGGATAGGATGTTACCACGTTGAAGGAAAAGCTAAGAGGATGCGTCTTATTAATGAAAAGCTAATGGCCATCATTAGGGGCAGTTAGATCTCTTTGAGTCTGAAACGTTGGGATTCCTAGAGCCAGTCATCACCTGCCATGTTACAAAAACGTGGACTCCCTACTGAATATTTAATTATGACAGGTAGACATATCTCTTCAGAACCGTCATCTTTAGTTTTAATCAAAAAATAGTTATTTTTTACTAAAACTAGGAGGCTTAATAATGGGTATAGTCTAGTATGCATAAGGCCCAGAAGAATAAATGCTCGAAATGGCCTTACAAAAAGAGACGAATGGTGTTCTAAGACTAACTGCTACCCAAGGAGAACTATTCAAGTGATAGGGAGTCCAGGTCTTATCTCGCAAAAGAAAAAAAAATCTCAGGTCAGCATAATAATAAAGGGTATAGTGAGGACTTTAGGAGAGACAGAAGCTGAAACCTCTCAGAATCACCAGAAGGCTCAGATCAAGTCTTATACCAAGGACGCACCATAAAGATCTCGGCCACATGTCATTATGGTCTTGGCCACATCTCATTAAAGTCTCGGCCACAGCTTACGAAGTTCTTGGGTAGATAGCACCAAAGCTTATCTTAGGATAATTACGATCCCCAAACAAAGATTTTCGAGACCTTGCTACAGTTACGTATTAGTGAATGATTTATTTCATTCCCATATATTCTTAGATTATTTCATAATAAGGATTCTTGATAAATTAAGCTTCTTACATAATAAGAATCCTAAAGATACAATGCCACTAAATTCGGAAGCCGATACTTAACCTATAAAATCTCAGTGATTCTCGCAAAGTGGGATTCTAGTTACTAGATTTCATAGTATCTTGTTATATTAAGAAGATAATAACATCTATAAAAAGAAATCAGTTATAGCTAAGTACGACTACTGAATTTTTGGTAAAAAATATTATAATTCTCCTTCAACTTTTTCTTTTTAATAACCACAAGTAAAACTCTAATTTAAGTATCAGAGAGTTTTCGCCAGACAATCGACTTTTCACCTCCTTAGCTCTCAATTGTGGTCACAAGTATTACGAGTTTATATTAGAAGAAGAAGAGAGCTGTACGAAATCCACAAAAGAAATTGCACTTTCTATGCAAAGACAATTAATTCTTTATGGTAAAACATAAAAAATAAAATAAAAAGTTAGGCATGGAGAGCTTTAGGTTGTTAGTGGCAGCCAGGGGGACCGTAGAAACTTGGTCCACCAACATTATCAATGGAAGAGTCAGATTACACTATAAACAGAATGTGTTCGAAAAATAATATCACAAATATTAACCATTGGCCTACAGTCCTGTGCCAAAAGAATAATGATAAATTAGATAATGTAAAGCATAAATAAAAATCAGAACAAAGTTGGCACATTCAAATCAAATTATTTATCACTTCTTTTACTAAATAATCTAAAATTCGATCTATTACCAAAAACAAATTTCGATTGAATAGTAATGAGAGATAACTTTAGATCATTATTTTAACCATTTAATATTTTCTCAAGAACTCAAAAAGATTTCGACAAACCGTAATACATAGGTGTTGATCACAGTAGTAAAGTTGTTAGCCAAATCAATTTAATTGTAACTTGAACTTCGCAGAAGGAAATTTGTCATTATATGAAGAAATCTCATCATTGCATGTATTGTATAATTAAAAACTACGTAGAGGAACAAATAAATGATAAAATGGTTTAAGCTATTTGTGCAGTTTATGTAAACTCCAGGCAGAAAATGTAACCTTTAATACAGTAGTGGAAGAAGTGGGGCACGTGTCATGAATAAATGTATTCATTTCATCAAGATAACACCAACGTTAAAGTTTTTATAATATTATAGACATTAGACTCGAGACAAAGCTCCATCTTCGTATTAATCCACTAATATCTATTCTTTAACCAAATAAAGAAATTGAAAATAATATGCAGTTGAAAGTTTGCCACTTATGAATATTTTATATATTCTATAAAAACAGCGACAATCACTTTTATACATGACAAATAATCACGATGCATATTTAGCTCGTGATTACACGTTGGACAATGCATATAGGCAAGCGGCATAGTTTTAAGTTTATAAATAGAAGCTTCAATTCTGGCCTTATTACTAGTAATCTGCTTTCCATGTTCTTTTCATGTACTCCTTTCTTTTCTTTGCAATTTTCATGGAACGTACTCTTTGATTTCTACATATTTGGTGTAAAATTTGAGAGAATATTTGAAGCCGAGGAATGCATGCGGGAAGGCAGACATCAATATGACTCAATTGTAGTTGGGTTATTAATACTTCAGCCGAAAGACTTGGATTTAAGTAAAGTTAATCCCACTCCAACCTTTTACTCTTGTGGTTAGTATAAATTCCTGCCTCGTTATTTATATTTTCTTTGTATCTTTCTTGCATTTTATTTTTAATATTTCAATTCGGGGAAAATAATAATGAATTGAAAGAATCGTCGGATTGTGTCAAAGTATTGACACGTGTGACAACCCGGATTCTTAAAAGATTTCATAAATTTTTTGTATCAGTATAATATTTAAAGCAACTAGATATAAGAGTCGAAACTTCTATCGGCCTCTATATCAACAGATTGTTATTGTATTCCTAATTCTTCAGCTCGTGAAGAGAAAGTCAGAAAATTAATAAGTGAAGACCATGGCACGGAATGCAAGTTCTCTTTCGGAAATTTTCACGCGGTTCAAGCCACACCTCCTCATGGTTATGGCTCAGATAGCTTGCTCTTTTCTCTATTTTATCACCGAGGCTTCCTTCAATCATGGAATGAATACTCATGTCTACATAACTTACCGTAATTTTGTGGCCAGCATGGTGTTGTTTCCTTTTGCCTATTTCCTTGAAAGGTGTAAATCAATATTTCTGTTTATTCATATCTATGATTGACAAATTTAGGAATTTAGTCATCTCTGTTCTCCCCACATGATTGCAGATGATCCTTTTTCTTTCTTATGCAGAAACAAAAGGCCGAAGCTTACATTAGCTCTTTTCCTAGAGATATTTATCGTCGCCCTCTTTGCGTAAGGACAACTAATTAAGATCTACGGATTATAATAATTGTTAAAAATAACTCGGGCTAATTTTTTTATGATCCAGGGTCGGATTGACTTTAAATATGTACTTTGCAAGCTTGAGATACACCTCTCCAACTTTTGTTGCGTCGGTGACGAACACCATATCTGCCATCACTTTTATAATTGCAATTGTACTCGGGTAAGTGTAAATAATCATTGTCTAAATCTATGAATTGTTAAAGAGGAATTCAAGAGTCTACCGTTCATTGACCATCAGAAGTTAATCTAATCTCATTCAGGATAGAAATTGTTCATCTTCGAAATGCTCGAAGCATAGCAAAAATCTTTGGGACGTTGCTTTCCTTGGCTGGTGTAACAATCATGACAGTATACAAGGGGCCTATTATAAGAAATCTATGGCATCCTCTTATTCATATTCATAGAAATAAAAACATCCATGAGCAATGGATGAAGGGTTCAGCTCTAGCAGCGGCATGCTGTATTTCATGGTCTGTGGCGTACATTCTTCAGGTTCATCTCTAACCCAAAACTGTATTTAAAAATTCAAAAACCAGACAAGTAAGCCTAAAACAACACTTGATATACTCTCAAAAGAATAGCTTTAACACACACGGCTGAAAAGCTTGAGCTTCAGAAACGTGTTTGAAAGATATATATAACTATCTATCCCCCTGGTCACCTGATTTAGGGAATGGCACTGAAGCGATATCCTGCACAAATATCACTCACGACATGGATATGCTTTCTTGGTGGAGTTCAATCAGCTTTCTTCACGGCGATCATAAAACATGAACCAGCTGCATGGAAAATTGGATTCAATATTGACTTGTTGTCCGTCCTTTATGGTGTAAGTAGGAATGTTCGACTGTCTAATATTGTACTAGCCTTAATTAAGTTTTTCTCATAAAATACTGATAATGTTAATACATGGCAGGGAATATTGGTCTCTGCTTTATTTATTTTCATTCAACTATACTGCACAGAAAAAAGAGGTCCGGTTTTTGTGACCGTGTTCAGTCCCATTTCAACAATACTCGTGGCAGCTCTTGCGTACTTTGTTTTCGGTGAAAAGCTTTACTTGGGCAGGTAATTTGAAGACATGCATGGCATATTTCAGTCATTGTCGACTGCGCACTAAAATATTTCTTGTGGCTTTGTTTTCAGTATTTTAGGGGCACTTATTGTCATCGTTGGGCTATATATGCTGTTATGGGGCAAAGAAGGTGATCTGATAGTTAATATCAAACGTGGAGAGCAGTCTTATCCAACATATGCCGAGACAACTGACCCCAATATACAGAAAATCGCTTCAGCTGAGAAAGATATACCACAAGCCGAGCCATAAAGGAGGAACAATAAGAGAAAAATAAACTACTAAAATGAATCAATCGTATTATGAATTTGGAGATGCATTTTCATATAAAAATTTATCTGATTATGATGGACAATGAAAACGTTGATTGTGATTATTGTTGTGTCTTTATTTTATAATTCTCGCAATGAATTATTGAGTCTTTTTTTTCATCAATCTATGCCCATCCCATCATCAATGTGATGATTGTTAATTTAAGAATTTCTAGACTCTCAAACTCCCTTTAATACCATGAAAAAAAAACGTAATTGAGAAATATTCTATTTTCTCTTATATAGAAGATATTATTAGAGACGATAATTTTGTCTAAAAACTCCCTACTACCAGACTCTAATGGGACGGATTTAGTATGCCTCTTAGCAAATTTAAGACGGATTTGAAAAATAAAATAAAAATCTATATCAAATTTGAGACAAATACAAATGCAGGTAGATATTTGCAACAAATAGCTGCTCATTTTTTTTTTTTTTTTTTGAAAGTATCAAAATAACATCGTTTTAATACTAACCTAAATTTATAAAATATATGCTGCTCTCTCTCACCTCTCTTTTGCTTTTGCCTCAAACCCTCAACTGTACTGATAGCAAGCAAAGAAAGCTAATTGGGACTTAATTGGGACTTGGGAGATCTTTAGGTTTTACTCATGAAAGCCTAACCCTAACAATCAAACTCTCCATTGCTGCTCGTTCACTCGCTCACAGTTCGTCGCTCCCTCAACGATTTCTTCATTGATTCATGAGTTCTATTCGAATCCCTCAATTAGGATAAACAGATTTAGTTGTATTGAAGTTTTAATTTTTTTTGGGTGCTTTATACTGAATTTTGTGTAGATTTTAGGGAAAGGAAAGTGAACTTGTGCTAGTAATTGGCTTTTTATTTTATTTTATTTTCTAAATTAATTGAAGTGAAGCATGATTTCGTTTTTTATTCATCCAATATCTGGAAAAGAAAATGAAAATAAAAAAATTACCATTATTAAGGGTTGAGATAATGTTAATTGTTTCCCTCTACTTAAATTAAATGAGTCATCAAGGTAGGTCCAGCAATTCATCGTCCATCTTTCGATCACAGACGCACCGTAACTGATTCAAAAATTAAAAAGACAGAACTTGGGAGAATAAGTTGTTCCTTCTTTTTCTTGGTAACCAATGTGCAACTTTGATTATGAGTACGACATATATGATCGAGAGTTTATAGTTGTTGAAATTGTTTATAACTCTGTTAATTATAACCAATGTCCAACGGGTTCTGCCTGCTATAGTATATATAAGAAAAAAAAATCGACAGAGTTTCCCAGACCAGATTGAAAGTTGAAGGATAGTTTGGTATATATAATGATTTGAGAGAATGGGAACACTAAACTACAAAAAGCAGGTCATGAATGATGATTTTTGTCTCAGTGAGGTCGTATGTTTAAGTTTTGTGTGCTATTTGCATGTGCCTATAATATTAAATTATGTCTGATGCACCTATGGTCCCAGCAACTTTTTAACAGAGCACAATTTATAAACCACAAGCTTCACCAAAATTAGCTTTGTTTCTAAAAGCTATGACAATGGCTTTATTCAAGAGAATTGGCATGTTATTCTCAGCTTAGATCATAAAATGCTGGTTTACGTCCTTTGCAACTCATTTTATTTCGAGTAGCGATATATTATATGAATTCTATCAATTTTTTTGTCGTAGGAATTTTTTGTTACATGTTCAATGGGTTTGATGTATCTAAGTTCCCATCCAAGATACTTCCATTTCATGTTATTTATTTGTTGTTTGATAATAAGAAACTGATTTTATTAACGCTGCTCTCTGCATGGCAAATAACTGCATTTGGTTTAAAGCACATTTGTATTTGCAATATCGTTCCTTTGATTAAAGGTGAGGAGGATTAGTACATTATCTTAGAAATGGGACTGTCGGTTAAAAGTTTACATAGGTGAAAACAATATTTGTTTTTAGTCTTCTCTCATTAGATATTTGATTATCATGCCAATATGACAACTATAATTTCAATGTAAAATATGTTTAACATTTATATCATTTATTATAATAATTATATATTTGGATTTATGAGTTTATAAACTTTTATTTTGAATTTATAAATTTATAAACTTTTATTTTTGAATTTATGATATTTTATGCAAGAATTTGTAAAATATTATATATTTGTTTATAAAATTATTATTATCAATTTTATTTTATGTGAGTGATGTATTTTATTTTAAATTAATGATGAAAATCCTACTAAAAATCCGCTTATATCTATGCGAATTTGGTAATAAAATATCAAACTAGTTATAAGTTTAGTATAAGTATAATATTGAATTTTTTTGATAGATGCGGATGCAAATTTGAAGATATTCATCCCAAACTCGATTCGCTGTCATCCTTAAATATTTCAAAAGTCTATTTATACAAAATAATTAAGGACTAGATAATCATGGATATTGAAAAATATCTTGAGGATCTTTATGATCTTTATTTCATTATTGGATATAAAATCCGAGAAAAAAAAAAAGGAAGGCATATATGGACATTGAACACACATGAAATGAAAATTATATCTCTTAAATTTTAGCAATTTTAATAGATACTTCAAATTATAAATATTTTCATAAAATACTTGTTTAATTTATAAATACATTTTATTTTTATTTTTTATTGTAAATGATATCAATATAAAAATTAAAAAAAAAAATTGTTAGGTTCTGATTTTATATTGGCTTATTCCGTATCAAAATAATTAAGTTTGAATAAGTGATCAGCACGTAAACAATATTAATAAACAACTAGTGTCAATGATAGTATTATATAAATGGTATAAATGAATAGTGACCAGTGCATAATGTCCATAATAGTAGCTTGGAGGCCCTCAATGGGTGAATAGTAATTGGTGCCCTCCTCGCACTCAAGCGATCTATTGATTTGGGCAACTCACTAACTTTGCGTCCTTCTGTCGCTCAAGCAATGAACAATTATTTTTTAAATTTAATTTCTTTTAGACACTTTTTAGACATCAAATCTTATAAAATTACATTTTTGTGTCCCATAATTTTAGAAATACTTATTAGAACCTAAAGAGACTTATTACAATTTAATTTTTTATTTTTTTTAGAAAATTTTATTGAAATTTTTTAGTAAATAAATTTTTATATTTGTGTGTTCTTTTAATAAACATCATCAATGTTATTAACTCAAATCCAATTGAAAAACTTATAGAGTTTTAATTATTGTTGGTAGTTGGAGTTTTAACATTGTGAATGTTTATTGATTTAGATTCAATAAATTTTAACGTGTTTTAATTTGTTGATTATTGTCCTCAAATGTTCTAAAATCTAAATTCAGAATTTTTCAAAATTAATTTACTTTGTTTTTACAAAGCTCTTGTGAAAAATAATATTAGTAAGGATGAGTAATTTCTGAATGTAAAATATGAAAGTATTTATGAGTTTTCAATAAATTTGGTATAATTATGTAAAATATTATATTATAATCGTGTAATCATTGAAGTTGAGGGATAATAAATATTAAAAAAAAACTGAGAGTATATGATTTTTTTATTAGAAAAAAATTATCAACTCGTCTATCCATAATTATATACACGATCGTTTAATTCAATAAATTAGATGAAGTCATATTATTGGAATAATGCTTGATTAGACGAGAATTAAAGGAAGCATTATTTCTGCAAAGACAAAAGTATTCTTTTGGTGGCGAGGAATTAAAAGGATCTAGCAAGAATAGAAATCTCTTAAGAAATAATTATTATTATTAATAGAGGAAACAAAATCATAAAAATCTTTACTGTTTTGTAAAATATAAGTTTACTAATTTATTATATTAGTCAATTAAGTTCTTAATTTTTCAATCAACCTAGGAAATGTCTTTGACCAAACTACCGCAGCACCCCTATAGATTTAAAGTTGGAAAAAATCAAAATACTATTTTAGGCCATCCTTAGTACGAAATGACTCCTTTAAACTTTTTGTATTATAAAGTAATGACCATTATAATTTTATATGATAAAAAATTATTAAAACAAATAGAAAAAGAAAGATTTTCAGGAAAAAATAAATGGTTTAATGTTAATTTTTTTTTAATCACTTGTTCAATTTGGGAAAACTAATATCTTAATGGGTGAGCTGACCAATTGAAAATTTAGGGAAGTTTAAAGTTAAAGCAGCAGACAACAAATTTATGGTGAGCATAAACTGATGAAATAGGATATTAGGAAAATGGTTCTCAATGATTTCTTGAACAAATGCTTTTAAAATATAATAATTATAAATTTTTAAATAATGGCAAAATAATAATATATAATAAAATATAAAATAAAAAATATCAGAATTTAACGAATTTCAATATTGATTTATCAGTTTACTATTTAAACGAATTTAATATATAGCATGATACCAACAGCAACAAGAGATAAAGAGTCAAAACTTCTATCGGCCTCTATATTTACAGGTTGTTGTTGTGTTCCTAATCCTTCAGCTTGTGAAGAGCAAGTGGGAAAATTAACAAATGGAGACCATGGAACTGAAAGCAAGTTCTCTTTCGGAAATTTTCACGAGGTTCAAGCCACACCTCCTCGAAAGGTATACATCAATATCTACGTTAGTTCGTATCTATGATTGACATCTTGAGGAATTTAGTCATCACTATTCTCTCGACATGACTGCTGATGATCCTTTATCTTTTCTGCAGAAATAAAAAGCCGAAGCTGACATTAGCTCTTTTCCTGGAGATATTTATCGTCGTCCTCTTTGCGTAAGAACAACTCATTAAGATTTATGGATTAAAATAATTGTTAAAAATAACTCGGACTAATTTTTTTATGATCCAGGGTTGGATTGACTTTAAATATGTACTTTGCACGCATGAGATGCACCTCTCTAACTTTTGTTGCATCAGTGACGAACACCATATGTGCCGTCACTTTTGCAATTGTAATTTTACTTGGGTCAGCGTACATAATCATAGTCTAAATCTATGAATTGTTAAAGAGGAATCCAAGAGTCTATAATCATTGACCTTCAGAAGTTAATCTAATTTCATGCAGGTTAGAGATTGTCCATCTGCGAAATGCTCGAAGCATAGTAAAAGTCTTTGGGACGATGCTTTACTTAAAGAAAAACAATAGAACAGTAATGGTGAAAATATTCTCTGCACTATTATTTCCACTGCAAGAATACTCAGTTGTCCTTCAAAGAATGCCTCAGAACTCTACAAATATACACAGTTAATTGATGAGCAAGAAAGCTAGCTAAAAGATAAACTGTATAGGTACAAGGCTAATCAAATTACAGTCATTGATTTAAAACAGAATGTACTATGTCCTTTTCATTTTTGCAATAACTATTGGTGTATTGTACGATGTCTAGCTCTGCATCTAGTGCATTACTTTCCTTCATCACTAATGTTGCACCAGCTGATGACACCTCATCCTTCTCCTTGCTGTTGTGCTTTACTGCATTCCTTTCCAGAATAATTCTAACATCCCCTCTCAAGTTAATAGTTCTGCGAAGAACACTGAGCTTGTTTCTAAAGAAGTTGAACTTATTGTATGTCAGTGGTTTAGTTAATGAGTCTACAACTTGATCATTTTTTGGAATGTACTTGACTTCCAATTCACCAGTAGTAACCTTATCCCTTACAAAGTACAAATCAATCTCTACATGTTTTGTCCTTGCATGAGAGACTAGATTTGAGGTATGGCCCTATACTCTAACTCAGCACTTGACCTTGCAGCAATATGTTGATTTTTTGAACTCCATGACACTAAGTCTCTTGCAAGATAAACACAGTAGCCACTAATTTACTTTCTGTCATTAGCATCACACCCTTAATCTGCATCACAAAACCTTGTCATATCTATATTTGAATTTCTATTGCGTTGTCGTATCTATATTGGAATTTCTATTGAACACAAGGCCATAATTTACAATTCCTTTCATGTATCTTAGAACTCTTTTACAACTAATCCAATGTAATTCCATTGGATTTGCAATGTATTGGCTTAGTTTGTTTACTGTAAAAGAAAGGTCAGGCCTTGTGAGTGTGACATATTGAAGGCATCAAATGATGCTTCTATACAGTGTTTGGTCTACAAATGGAAAACCTTCATCTCTTCCCATCTTTGACTTCAGAACTGAAAGGTGTATTCACACTTTTGCTAGATTACAAATTTGCTTTCCTTAATAGATCATGTATATACTTGTTCTAAGAAATGAACATTGTGTCTTCAGTTCTGGTGACTTTAATTCCAGGGAAGAAATTTAGGTTTCCTAAATCTTTTAAAGTAAAGTGCTAAGTTAGTTTCTGAATCACTACTTCAATGTTGTTTTTATTATTCCATGTCACCATAATGTCACCAATATAAATGAATAGGATTGTGATATCTCCCTTTCTTTTTTTAGAAACAAAGAAGTATCTGATCTTGAATTGTTGAACCAGTCAAGTAAGGCAGTTCTCAACTTCTCAAACCAAGCCCTGGGTGTTTGTTTTAGACCATATAAAGCCTTTTTAATGCTGCATAAATGGTTTAGCTTGGCTTTGCTGTATCTTCTAGGCCTTCAGGCTAACTAATGCAGACTACTTCTAAGAGTTCACCATTCAAAAAAGTATTATTTACATCTACTTGTCTTAGCTTCCAATTGAAGACTACTGACAACCTTAGAATGATCCTAATGGTTGATGTTTCAATCACAAGACTAAAGGTTTCACCGAAATCCATTCAAAAGGTTTAGTGAAACCCATTTGTTACAGGTCTAGCTTTCAGTCTCAGTACACTTTCATCATACTTCTCTTTCACTTTGTAGATCCATTTATTTCCCATAAGTTTATACTCAACACTATATGGAACTAGAGACTATGTTTCAATCTTGATAAGTGCATTATATTCATCTAAAATGGCTTGTTTCTAGTTGGTCATTCAATGCATCAGTAGTGGCTTGTGTTTGTTGTATGGTCTCAGATAAGGAAAACGCGCACATTTAAAGGTTTTGATTATGGAAGGTCTGGTTTTCTGTTATACAACATTTCAAAAGGTGTTTTGTTGGCTATGGTTTCAGAAGTAGTTCTGTTTATAATGGCATTATTAAAAGACTCTTACCAGTACTTTAGAGGCATTCTTGCCTATACAAGTAATGCTAGATTAATTTCAATAATATGTTTGTGTTTCCTCTTTGAGTTCCCATTTTGATGATAGGTATAGGGACATGAATATCTTAGTTGTACTCCTTCTTGTTTTAGACAGGTTCTAAAGGGTTTAAACTTACCTCCTATGTCACATTGAAAGATGTCACATTGAAAGGTTTTGATTCTTTTATCTAGGAATTTCTTAATTCTTTTTTTGAAGGTGACCAATGTGGTTAAAGAATATGACTTTCTAGTTAGAGAAAAAAACCAAGTGAAGTTTAAGAAGTGATCTATGAAAATAATGTAGTGCCTAAACCCTTGGTTTCACACTAAAGCAATAGAGCCCTAAAGGTTTAAATGGATCAGTTCTAAAGGCATAGAAGCTTTAACTTATATGCTTTTGAAGTTAAGTCTGTGAGCTTTGCCTAATTGACATGCAATATAAAAGCTTGGAAATATTGCAACTTAATAAGGTTTTCTTGAATGTTATTACATGAGCATGACCTAGTCTCTTATGCCAAACATTTAAGTTATTCTCAGTTCTCAAGTTTTCATCACTAGAATTTGAAATAATAGAACTAATAGAAATCATTGACTCTCCTTTCCTAATTTCAACAACATTATAACTCAATCCAAAGGTTTTATTTGATGTAGAAAGTTTAAGTGCAAATTATGGTGACAGTAGCTTGTAAAGATCATTCTTAACTACTCCTTATAGTAGTGATGTCCCATGATCTTTGTCCTTAATCAAACATATGTTTCCACAAAATACAACACATTGTTATCTTTGGTAAGTTTTGAAACACTAAGTAAATTTTTGGTGATTTCCTGGATATATAACAATTGCTTCAAGTGTAGTGGCTTAGATGTGTGTAGAGTAAGGTGTTCTATGTGTAAAATAGTGAGTTTAGTTCTATTACTTACAACCAATTATTCTAAACCTATGCACTCAGTAATTATATTCAAATTATTCAAGTTGTTGGTGATGTGATTAGTGAATCCACTATCCAGCTATCATGAAGGGTCAGCTAGATTTTCTAGTGCTGCCATGTAGGCACTCTTTGTTCTAGTTTTGTTATTGCCTGAGGAGTGAATTACTTGTTAAATCTATGCCAGTAACTTACTGCAATGTGCCTAGTTTTGTTGCATATCTAACATAGAGGTTTTTTATTCTTATTCCCTACTTTCCCTCTTCCCTTTCCTTGAAAGATTTGATAACTTTGGTTGAAACTTCCACCTGAGTTTTGTTGATTTTGAAAGGCATTTCTTTCATTCACATTCCAATACCTACTTTGGAAGTTACTTGTTTGTGCATAGTTGGCAGACAAATTAGCTTGCATGTTCTAATTAAGAACAGACATATTTCTCTTAATATTGTTCTCAAAGTTAAGTAACAATGCATATACATCTTTTAAATGTAATTTTTATACTCTTGACGTTATATTCGCCACCACTGAGTCATATTCTGAACCTAATCCTTCCTTAAAGAACATGATGTGTTTATCATCAATCACAGCATTTCCTATTGCCCTCAAACTATCCACCAAGGATTTTATCTTATGATAGTAATCATTTATTGTAACATCTCTAAGTCTGAAGTGTTATCGACAAGTGATAGGTCCGTCTTATCACCCTAAGCCTTACTAAATCCTGTTCACATGCATTCTTGCTCAAACTCACATCAACATCCATATATAGATATATTTGGGCATTATGCTGCCACAACTGACCTATATACCAATATATATATATATATATATAATATACAATCTCAAATAATACCCTGTATCACAAAATACCACTTACTAAACACATGGCAAGGTATTTATATATATACTATCTCAACAATATTTGACATACAAAATACGACATGCAAAACAACACCGCCAATCTCTATGTGAGATGGACCCGACATAGTGGTGACTGCGACTGATGACTCCTCCTCTACATTGTGTCTTCAAGTCTTCCTATCTACTCACCAAGCTATTAGATCCTGCAAAACTAAAAAGGGAGGGGGGTGAATCCTACTTGACTCAGTGAGTGGGTGTACACACTAGATTATGTCTCATACTTAAATTTACATTTGTAGTTTAACATTAAATATATATTATCATATAACAATCTATACATGCCAATGAGCATTTCACATTACTACATATATCAAACATTTCACATCATTTCACAATATGCCGATGTTTAAGGGCATTATGTATCGCTATCCCCCAAGATATTAAGAAATATTAGTACTTAGAGGCATTATGTATCGGCGTCTCCCCAAACACAAAAAATAATTTGTAGGTACTCTTTGGGAGTTACGTATCACCGTCCCCCAAGACATTAAGAAATAATGGTACTTAAAGATATTATGTATCGCCATCTCCCTAAACACAAAAATAACTTGCAGGTACTTTTAATGAAATGTTGCTTGCTGTTGCGAGGGAAGTGTGTGGTGTGCTGTGAAGTGATGCTTTGGTGGTTGTCTTCCATTTCAAAGGCTCTAATACCAACTTAAAGAAAAAAAATAAAACAATAATGGTGAAAATGTTCTCAACACTATTATTTCCATTGCAAGAATATTCATTTCTCCTTCAAAGAATGTCTCAGAACTCTACAATTATACACAGTTAATTGATAAGCAAGAAAGCTAGCTAAATGATAAATTGCATAGGTATAAGGCTGATCAAAATAGAGTCTATGATTTAAATTAGAACGTACTATGTCCTTTTTTATTTTTGCAGTAGCTATTAGTGTATTGTACGATGTCCAGCTCAACATCTAGTGTATAACTCTCCTTCATCACTAATGTTGCACTAGCTGATGACACCTCATCCTTCTCCTTGCTGCTGTGCTTTACTACATTCCTTTCTAGATTAACTCTAACAGCTTTCCTTGATTGGTGCAACAATCATGATAGTGTATAAAGGGCCTATTATGAGAAATCTAGTACACTAGGCCTATTATGTAACAACCGCATATTACAACATATTAGTATTAAATTTATTTTATAA
This sequence comes from Cedrela odorata, assembly GCA_035584115.1. NCBI lineage: Eukaryota > Viridiplantae > Streptophyta > Magnoliopsida > Sapindales > Meliaceae > Cedrela > Cedrela odorata. Next base: position 8,018,219 of record JAXCLQ010000007.1, read on the forward strand.
GAATTTTATGGATCAAGATTTTTATGGGTTATTATTATGGGTCAGACTCATTTAATAATAAATGCTTAGAATAAGATTTTATTATTTTATTTAGTATTGGGCTTTCCTAAACCACAATAAAAAAAAATCCTCTAAAATATAAATAAGTTATTTTCTTTATGAAAAGAGTTTCCCTAATAAAAATATACTATTGTTTCAATAGAGGCTAGGATTTTATATAAGAAGATTTGGAAATTGAAGGTAAGTTTTAGATATTTCCTTACTTTTGTATTAATGATGATTATTAAGAATTTAGTATGCAATTGTTATTATATATGTTTCATAAAATATAATAATTATAAGGATTTATAACCTGTTTTGGGATGAATTTCTTATAATAATGGATTAATGATTATTGTTTAGGAAGAATGAATTGAAAAAAAAAACAATTTTGCAAAGTTGATGTATCACAGTAGATCGGTCCACGAATTTTGTAAAATTATGAATCATGAATTTGGAAAAATATTGATTCATGTGATGAAATTAGATATCTGTAGGTTCTTGATAAATTTTGTTTCATTCAAAAATATTAAATTTTCAATTTTCAATGAATTTCTAAATCTGAACCCAGGATGCTGAAAACTGCTTATTTTTGAAAAATGTCTGAATGACGAAATTATTTTGGTTAAACCAATCATCTTTAAAAATTATGAAATTTTAGATACTGATTTATAATTTTATTTCTTATATCATATTAAAATTTTAGGATTAAATTCAATGTTTTCGAATTGTTATGAATTTTTGAATCAACATGACTTGTTATATAAATCTGTTTAGTAGAATATGAAAATTCAAAAGCAAAATTTATTTAAAATAGTTATAAGCGAAATTTGGTCTCAAATATTTTATTTCTTTACTTCCTATGTGTCTATATCATCTCTGCAAAATTATATAATATTTGAACGAGTGTTATTTGTTCTAAAAATTAAATATTCAAAACTATTCAACATATTTCTTGCACTGTTAGGAAAAGTAAACAAGATGAAAATATGATAAGAAATAGTTTTATGTGGATTTGGGAGTCAATATATTTAAATAAATTTATTTTATGATTCTCAAAGATTATGTTCTGATTTCATGATAAAATAATGTCATTTAAGTATAAGGAAAAATCCTTAAACAATATAAAGTCAGATTTTGGCAAATTTAAGAATATTAAGTGGTTAAAGGGAATGGATAATGTAGGTGTTACAACTGAGATCTAATTAGTATATTATGCTTTTTCATAGCCTATATGAACCTTATAAATGTTAATATTTGATTATAAGTTCAAGTGTTTAAGTTAATTGGGTTATGATCGCCAAGAGTTAAGTATTTTTTAATTATAGTTGTTATAAAAGTGTTTATTTTCAATTTTATGTGTTTATGTAGTTGTGCGTAATGATGTGTTTATATGTGATTGCTTATAAGTTATATGCATTGACATTGAAACATGAACATGTGCATTGCTATTGAAATATAAACATGTGCATTGTGTTTTAAGTGATAAGAAGTAATTTTGTTTAGAAGTATTTATGAATGTTAATATTTATATGTTAGGATATCAAATTTTATTATTTTTTTAGTAGGCAAATTTAAGTTCATAAGGAGCCTTTATATGTGTGGTCATTCCTCCGGGTTTGGTATATTGATAAGTATTGCTAAATGTTTTGTATGATATTAGAAAGACCTTTAGAAGTAATTTTAGATATAGTGATCTTCACATTCGTGTGAGATAGTATTTATGCATCTGAGATAACTCACCGCTAAGCAGGGTGAGAGAGTGGCTATTACCTTCAAGCATAAGTGTTCATTATTTTTAAAATCACATACCTTACTTGTGTTTACCCCACATACAGTAAGTTGTTCAAAAGTACTTTTTCTGTAATCAAGAAATATTTATAGAGATATATAAGTTAAATTTTAATGTTTCTACGTAATTTAAGTTTTCTAATTTAAGAAGAATCATACCTCAGACTCCTTCGAATTTGAGGACGTTACATATTATGAGAAATCTATGGCATCCACTAATTCATATTCATAGAAATAAAAACATCCGTAAGCAGTGGATGAAGAGTTCAGTTCTAGCTGTTGCATGCTGTATTTCATGGACTGTGGCGTACAGGTTCATGTCTAACTCAAAACTGTATTTAAAAATTTTCAAAACAAAAATGGTTCATTTATAACGTTTCTCTGTTAAAGAATGTCAAAAACCAGACTAGTAAGCATAAAAGAAAACACTTGATACACTTTTCAAAAGAATTGCATAAACACACGAGGCTGAAAAAGCTTAAGCTTCAGAAACGTGTTTGAAAGATATATAACTATATATCCCCTGGTCACATGATTTAGGCAATGGCACTGAAGCGATATCCTTTACGAATATCCCTCGCGACATGGATATGCTTTCTTGGTGGAGTTCAGTCAGCTTTCTTCACGGGCGATCATAAATCATGAACCTGCTGCATGGAGAATTGGATTCAATGTTGACTTCTTGTCCGTCCTTTATGCAGTAAGTAGGAATGTTCGGCTGTCTAATTTTATGAAGTTTTGGTTATAAAATTCTGAAAAGGTTAAAACATTGCCGGGAATATTGATCTCTGCTTTATATATTTTCATTCAACTATACTGCTCAGAAAAAAGAGGTCCGGTTTTTCTGTGACCGTGTTCAGTCCTGTTTCAACAATACTTTTGGCAGTTCTATCGTACTTTGTTTTCGGTGAAAAGCTTTATTTGGGCAGGTAATTTGAAGACATGCATGGCATATTTCAGTCATTGTCGACGGCACACTAAAAATTTTCACGTGGCTTTGTTTTCAGTTTTTTAGGGGCACTTATTGTCATCGTTGGGCTATCTATGCTGTTATGGGGCAAAGAAGGTGATCTGATAGTTTAACTCAAACCAGGAGAGCAGTCTTATCCAACATATGACGAGACAACAGACCCCAATACACAGAAAATCGCTTCAGCTGAGAAAGATATACCACAAGCCGAACCATAAAGGAGGAATAATAAGTGAAAAATAAACTACTAAAAGCAAATGAATCGTATTATGAATTTGGAGATGCATTTTCATATAAAAATATATATATATATCTTGACTGATAGATTAACAAAAATTTGATTGTGGTTATTTTTATATCTTTGTTTAATAATTGAAGCAACGAATCACAAGTTGGTATCTTTAATCTTATTTTACAGCGGTCATCCCATCATCAATGTGTTGATTAATTTAAAGATCTCTAGACTCTCGAACTCCCTTTAATACCACAAAGAAAACCATAATTGAAAATATTATATTTCCTCTTATAAGGAAGTTATTACAAAGCCTTATTTATATAAAATAATTAAAAACAATATTATCATGTGTTAGGGTTAGTTATGATATTTCCCATTAACAAAATCACTTCCAGATAAGTTGGAATAGTCCACATCAGCATATAATTCTTCCCAGCAGTTATCAGAGGTCCTATTTGACTATCAACTGAAGTTACCTCACGAGGTTTTCTTAATCTTCAAAGAGTATTTTCATACTAGGAACAAGTTAGGCTGTTCTCGGAGTACTCTTTCAAGTATAATAAATCATCTTCGTTAAAAGATCCGAAAACTAAGGACAAATCAGATTGTCCTTGGATTGGATCACACAACAAGTTATCTTTATTACTGTCGAAGGATCGAGGACAAAATAAGTTGTCATCGGGTCACATTAAAGAATATCCTAATTCATTAAGAATTTTTTTAGAAAATTATAATTTTAGTAAGAATCTTTATTAACCACCCAACTTAAAATAGACTCCTATTAAAATAAAATTTTTATTTGAATCTTATTACATATATAATAAGAAAATATTTAAACTTGGAGTTCTACTTCCACTACAATAAGGAGAAGGAGAAGTCAGAAGTAATTATAAATAAAATAGTAAAGCCGTTCACCCCTTGGGCGTCTTCAATTCAGAAAAGCCGTTCACCCATACGTCATTAAGAAATTATAAATAAAATGTATAATGGTTTGATAGTAACAACAAACAGAAAAGATTGTAGGCATGCAACTCGTAGAATGTGAGAGAAAACAAAGCTAAATTATTTAATTATGAGACACATAAAAGGTAAAATCATATTTAGAGGAACAAACAATTTATGCTGTTTTGTAAACTCAAAAGCGGAGAATGTTGTCTTTAATACAAACATATAAATAAATAAATAAATAATTGGACTTGTCTCATTGTAATCACTGTCTTAAAATGTAAATACAATGACAAATTCATTCAATTTGATAGCACCAAGGTTAAAAGTCTTGTTAAAATTCATAGACACGATTCAAGCTTATATATATATTCTCGGATTATTCCACTAATATCCATTCACGACCCACGGCAAAATATTGAAAAAAACAAAATGAAAATGACGCAGTAGAGTTGGTCATTAATCTTTTGTGCTGCGTACAAATTAACAGTGGCAATCACTATGATGCATGACAAATTGATCGCGATGCATTGACAAATCTCAAATGGGGGACAATTCAATTTAGCTAGCTCGTGCTTACAGACTGACCATTGCATTTAGATATATGGCATATATAATTTAAGTTTATAAATAGAAGCTATAATTCCACTTATCTGCTTTTCATGCTCTTTTCATGTACTCTTCTTTTTACTCTTTCCAATTTCCCAAGGCCCCCTTCGATTTCTACATATTTGGTGTGAAATAACTGTGCCACGCAGGAAGGTAGACATCAATACGATCAATCGCAGTTGGGTTAAGACTTCAGGCGAACCGAGTTGGATTTCAGTAAAGTTAATCTCCAACCCTTTTACTCTAATGATTCGTTTAAAGTTCTGCATTGTTAATTTTTCTTTTGGGGGGTGTATTTTTCATGCATATTACTGTAAATAAGGTGTATAATATCTAGAAAGTGAAGAATCTTTGGGCTTTGATTGCATCATTGGCATATAAAGGCACAAATGATGCTCTGTGTCGAAGTAGGCAGGGAATCATATCATGTACCAATTGCTAGCGATTTCATAAACCTATAAATTAAGAAATCACAGAATAATTCCCTTTCAAAATCCTAATTAAAATGTTCTAGAATATATGCCGGAGTAATGGCACGTGAATCAACATGGATTCTTTTAGGATTCTGCATGCATCAACATACAAATTATAAAACTGTTCACCTAGACATTAACAAAAATAGCAAAATATAATGAGCTAAATAATTTTGAGCATCGATCTTTTAATTAATTCTCAAAAGTAAATTGTTCTAAACCACAATTAGTTCCTTTATGATAACTATAGCAATATTTATTAACATGTTACGTCTTCATAATGTTAGTGAGGGATATTAGATAAATTAAACTTAGTATTCCAATATGCAAACATGCTTGAGAATAATTTCTTCTTTTTTCCCGTATCTAGTCTGACATAAAAGGAATGTTAATCTAGAACATGATTCTAACCGCAACATGTAAAAAAGAATCAAGTCCCAAAATCTTATATTATATCTTCTATATTTAAGTGTTGTGGTTGCGTTCCTTCAGCTTATCATATCTTCTATATTTACATGTTTGTTGTCGTGTTCCTTTAGCTTATGAAAAAGTACTGGCCCAGGGAGATAAGTGAAAAGAGGAGAAATATGGCACAGAAAGCAAGTGCTCTTTCTGGCATTTACATGAGGTTCAAGCCACTCCTCCTCATGATTCTTGCACAGTTAGGCTACACTTTTCTCTATTTCATCACTGAGGCTTCCTTCGATCATGGAATGAATCCTCATGTCTATATAACTTACCGTCATATCGTCGCTGGCATCGTAATGTTCCCTTTTGCCTATTTCCTTGAAAGGTGCACAATATATCTATGATAATGCCTTAGTATGATTAACAAATTAAGGAATTAATTAAGTGTATGTCTGTTCTCTCCAGAATTTTTTATCTTTTCATATCCAATGCACAACTGCTGATCCTTTTTTCTCTTCTGCAGAAAAATAAGGCCAAAGCTGACATTAGCTCTTTTCGTGGAGATATTTATCCTCTCCCTCTTCGGGTAAGGGCAACTAATAATTAACTTGGAATTATGGATAGGAATGTACAAACTAATTATGGCTGGATGTTTTAATGAACCAGGGTTGGATTGACTTTAAACATGTACTTTGCAAGCTTGAGATACACCTCTCCTACTTTCGTGGCATCTGTGGTGAACACCATATCTGCCTTAACTTTTGCAATTGCAATTGTACTCAGGTTGGCATCCATCCTTCTCTAAATCTTAGAATTTCTATAATCCGCTCGAGGAATTAATAATCAAGACTCTTAACCATCGTTGACCTTTAAAAGTTAAATTCATTCAGGTTAGAAACACTTGATCTTCGCAATGCTCGAGGCATAGCAAAAGTTCTTGGGACCTTGGTGTCCTTGGCTGGTGTAACGATAATGACCATATACAAGGGAACTGCTATGAGAAACTTGTGGCATCCTCTAATCCATATTCAAGGAAACAGCAATATCCATGAGCAGTGGTTGAAGGGTTCAATTCTAACTGTTGCAAGCTGCATAACATGGTCTATATGGTACATTATGCAGGTTAATCTCCGCATAAAACTATATTTCTTTTTTATTTAAAGAAAATAGTTCATTAATTTCCCAAAACTCCTAGCTAGCTATGTAGAATTTCTAGTTACCAGATGTAACTCTTTACTTACAATCAAACTATACTCTGTATTCTACTGTAACATGAAGGCATTCACACTGAAGCGATATCCTGCACAACTATCACTGACAACATGGATGTCCACTCTTGGGGCAGCACAATCGGCTTTCTTCACAGCAATAGTAGAACATAAACCGGCTGCTTGGAGAATTGGATTCAATATTGACTTCTGGTCCACCATTTATGGTGTAAGTTGTATTCAATAATCTAATTTAGTAATAATTTCTCTAACAAAATTCTGATAATGGTAATATATACATGACAGGGCGTGGTGGTTTCTGGTTTAATTATTTTCATTCAACTATGGTGTACAGAGAAGAGAGGTCCAGTTTTTGTGACCATGTTCAATCCTGTTTCAACTATATCAGTTGCAATTCTAGCATACTTTGTTTTCGGTGAAAAGCTTTATTTGGGCAGGTAATTTCCAGACGCACAGTGTATATTTCAGTCTTTATCGACTGTGCATTAACAGTTTGGATGTGTGGCTTGTTCAGTATTATAGGGGCAGTAGTTGTCATCATTGGCCTATACATGCTGCTATGGGGCAAAGAAGGGGATGATGAAGCTCGTATCAAAACAGAAGAGCAGTCTTTACCAACATATGACGAGAGAAGAGACCCCAAGATACAGAAAAACACTTCAGCTGAAACACAAGGCGAACCATAAAGCAAAAATGTTGCCTCTGATATGGAAAAGTCCCGCTGCCAGATATAAATTCGGGGAAAATAAGAAGGAAACATATGGAGGCATTGAATGTACTGCAAATGATAATTGCATTTGTTAATTTTGGGCTGGGTAACAAAAAGATTGTCATGATAATCCTGAAATGAAGCAAGATAAACTCATTTTGAAGGAGGAACCCAATATCCCACGATCCTAATGTTTCCAGTGCACTATCAGTCAGTATTAATGTATCAAAGCTGACTTTAGCAGTAGAGATACCATGACCATAAACTGATTCCTACAAATGAACCAAAATCATCAACCATATGGGCGGCCTGCAAAATCACCAGGCCCTCCACCTCAAGTTTACAAGAACATAAAAATAGATTAAAAACAAATCAACTTTGTTACATTAGCTCAAATGATAGGTGATTTTTCAGGGAGCATACACTTTCAAGATCTATGGCAGGTGAAAGATTCTTGCCTATGTATTTGCAAAAGGAACCAATCAACCATATCTAGTAGATACACAATTAATGAAAGAGAGAGAAACCTAATATTATGAAATCAAGCAATAATGTACTTCCGGTCAATACTTTCAATCATTTGCCAATAGCTATACTTAAGAATCAGCCGAGTCAAACCAGTAAGCAGCATTTACACCTCGAAGGACAACAAAAATTCTAGAAGGCAGTAAACAAAGCATAAGATAATTATATAGATAATTGTAACCGACTAGAGAGAGAGGGAGAGAGAGAGAGAAAGAGGACAATAAAAATATACCTAGGCTGCAGGGGGCCGGAGCTCATGATCAAGGGATGTGTCACATGAAGATGGAGGTAAATATTGCCACATAGGGATCAAACCATAACTCGGATATACTGCCATCTTATTCAACCCAGCATGATATGCCGCTGGGTGGGTTGGCAAATACCCAGCTGTAGGAATGGCCATAGCTTTCAACTTCTGCCCTATATTTTCTTTATCTGCCTTCAGCATAAGTTTCTCTTCACGAAGTTCACACTTCTCAGCCTGTTGTAGAGAATGAAAAGTTAACAGAGATAGTACTAAATTCTTTAGCAACAATCCCAAACATGAGGAAGTAGTTAAGTAACCTTCACATTAATTCTACACCACGACTGACACAATACAAAATAAACTACACAATTCAAGCAATTTAATAACTGTATTTTCTCTATTCATTTTGGTCTCTCTTCCTTTATTACTGTCTACGTTAAAGATACACCTGTTGTCACCATATAGTGGGAACGATCTTACATTATAACATACAAATTAAACATTACAAGATATATCATACACAGGATTACAAACTAAATCACTACTTTATTTAACTTGTCAACTATTTTGCATGGATACACTCAAAAATATATGAATTCAATATGATGACAGAATGCTAAGAATGGGAACTATCTTCCTGATATCAGTTAGAAACAAGCACATTTCATCATTTCTACACTTACTATAAATTTCTTCACAGCAAGTTAGATGTATGCCCTAGGAGAAGTTACTTCAATTTTTATAGATGTCCCAGGCACGCATCTCATGCACCCAGGCTTCACAAGGCTCTGACTGACAAAACGGACTTAAGACATCCATTAGAGTGTCCTCACAGCTGAGGTTCACACATAAAAGTCAAGCTATCAAGAACCTAAAATAAAGTGTTAAAATCATGTCACCACAACCCAGACATGCCATTTGAGATAATAAGTGCAGTGAAAATCAAGAGACATGATATGTAAAAAAAACCAATCAAGAAACTGCCATGCTTTAGAGCTCTAGACCACAGAGGCCTACATATGATAAGAGGTGTCATGTAGTCTCACATTGTTTAGATCCAGGTCTGATATGACTTCATTTGTCTATTCGATTTATACTAACAGAAACTTTCAGATGGTTTCTCTATCTCTTCTGCTGCACCAAACCATCTCAATTATTGCTATGTTATCTTAAATCTACTGTTGCTACTAGGGTTATATTGAACACATGCATCATGCTTCTTGAATCTCATTTTTCACTGCCTCTGTTCATCCATCTTAATGCAATAGTCAAATCTATACTCATGGCAAATGCTTTGACATCCAAAGTGTTCTTACTGACCAATATCTTCAACATATAATTGTTAAAAGGTAGGAATATGGTGTAAATCCAATAAAATCGAATCCAAATCTGAATATTAACACCCATCCAAACGCAGCTTAAAATAAGCACGTATGTACATAAGCCTTATTCCACAATTTCAAGAAAAAAAAATATAACAACTGTTTGATTAGTCAATACACAATTATCAAATAAAACAATAAAGTTTCTTCAATAATCAGTCACAAACAATAAAACACGAATGATCCAAGTGATATCCATGGTGAACAAATGCATAAAAGCAAATGTAACAAACTTAGTAATATCAAAGCATGATGGCACAACAATCACTAAAGCAGCTAAGTTCTCCAGAGTTAAAAGTAAAAGAGCAAATTATGGCCGAAGGAATAACAACTAACCTTCAAACTTTTAATTTCTTCTTGCAATTTTTCATTAGTTTCTTTGAGCTCCTGAGCTTCAGTTCTTAGTTGGTTTAAAACTCTGATGGCATCATCAAGTATGGCCGGTTTATCGGTTCTGAAAGGTCTCTCAGGTTCCAAAATACAACTCAAATCAAGAAACCTTCACAAATCAAACACAAAATCTAATCTTTCAAAAATCCCATCTCAATAATTCTAACTTTGACAAGTTCTAGTGCAAAATCAATAGACCCTTTTAAACTGTAACATTAAAACAACAAATAAATTAATAAATGAATGCATGCCTGTCGTTTAATCTCTCTCTCCGCAATTTCTCGCGGCAAGCTTTAGTCCCTGGCCGACTGCACGAATCACTTCGTGTCCTGTGGAAAATTGCCACAAAGATTATAATTTGCCAAAAATAAACCCTTTTCTCTAATTTGAATAAAACAAAATCTAATACCTTTTACGCGTATTTTCATTCTCTTGCTGCACAAACCCACTGGATGAAATATCATTGTCCGTGGAGCCACTGGTTTTTGTGTTCAATCGGAGAATCAGAAGTCAAACTCAATCAACGGCGTCAAATTCGACGGAAGAAAAACAATAAATAAATAAAAAGGGTACCTCTGGTTGGGCCAAGAGAGATCAAAAGATGCGTTTTGATCGATGAAGCCGTAATTGATAAAATCGTCCCAGTCCAATGGATCCATTTCATTTCCCATTCTTGGAATTCGAAATCAGATAATATATAATCGTTCAATTTTAGAGTTGGAAATGAAAAGAGAATCAAGCTCGAGAAAAAGCAAGCAAGTGTAAATAACGAACTAACACGTGGGAGGATTGGGTTATCGGCCGCCGCCGCGTCGTTTTAATGTCCGCGGCACGTGCACCAGCTCCGGTTTTTTTTTTTTTTTTTTTTTTTTTGACCAAATGAGCCAGGACCGGATTTCTTCTGCTTCCTGTGATTGAACTAGTGTTTCTGATGTTGTCATTCTCTCTCTATAATTTGTGATAACTCATCATTACTCAGATTGATTTGGTCTTACTAATTATTATTATTGGGTTTTTTAAGTCATTTAATAATATCATCACACGTTAATAATAAATTTGGACGAGTATTAACCCAGATAAACATAGTTGCTCAAGGGCAGTTGCGCTAGGGTAGGCGTTAATGCCAGACAAAAAGTGAACATGCATATGCATGTTAAAAAAAATCTTAAAACTTAGTTTTATTTTATGGCAAAAGATCCATCACTCACAGCCACCTTATTTGAACTGCAACGTCCAACCATGCTAATCCCATTAATTGAACATAAGAAAGATTACATCTATAATCAACTGCTTTCCAACTTGGAGCAGAGCAGAATCTCCATAGACATGCCGCCATCCAAGTCAAATATGTTCAGTTTTATCTATAAAATAATTATGGCAGGCCAAATCTGCATTCTTGAAACCATATTTTTTTATTGACCTGAAAACTAGTTTATTGGCATATGTGAATTTCAATAAGTTTTATTTCTGGTCATTTCAACAAGAAAATAATCTAAGAAATTCAAATGACATGAGCTTCATTTTCAAGTTTGTCTATCAGCTCATCAACAGAAGAAACAATTACCCCTGCTTTTCTCTTGGGAGGTTCATTCACTTGGATAACCTCTAAATCGGATTTGATATCCACGTTCAGCTCCTTTGGAGTATATTTCTTTATGCCTTTCGATTTTGCCTTCATAATGTTGGGGAGTGTTGCATACCTCGGTTGGTTGAGCCTCAAATCAGTGCTACATGACACCAGTAGAACGAATTAAGAAAAAGCAATCAATATCAATAGGGATCATACTAAAACAATCACATGCAGACAGACACATGCATCTTTTAAAAGAAATCATATAAATTGCAGTGCAAGTCTATGCCTTGGCCCTTCCAAAAATAAAAACATTTAGAATCCCAATGTGAGTAGGAAAAACATACACAAGCAGGAAAGACAAATTTCAATTTCTAATAATAGCCTCATTCAAAATTAAAAGATAATTTTTACAGTCAACCCTAAACTTCATAGACTCTTAAAACTTTTGGGAGTAATTGTTACCCAACAGGATGTTAGATCCCGATTGCCCGGGAGGTATAGCGTTTGAATCCCCCATTCTGATGATTAAATCATAAAACACTAAGTAGGGCCGGCATTTGGATTCCCGCTTGCGTGTGTGTGTGTGTGTGTGTAGATACACACAACTCTGTCCAGTAAATCCAGTCATGCAGATAAGGGAACATGTTATGTGTTTAAATATTCTTGCTGAACCCTAAAGCTTGAAGGATTACCAGTGTTCCAACTTCAATATATCATATAATATTTTACTAGTGTTTGAAGATAACTGAGTTTGTTCCAGTAAACACAACTTGTCTCTCATAATTTTAATGCCGAACTACACAACATTGCCATGGAGATTTGCAAACAGAAGTGCAATTTTCCTGAGGTGTGCAAAGATAATGATCCTATTACAACTCAAAAAAACCAGTGGAGCTCGTTAACAAAAAAGGTGTTTTCTCTCTGTAATTGGTACACTGCTCCGAACAACTTTGAGTTAAAGTGCTCAATCATGGAACAAGTTCAGCAATTCAGGATGGTCTTAATTGTTTTGCCCAAAGCTTACATTCTTCGATGAAACCATTTGTATATTCCCAAGTGGTTCATTGGTCAAAATGCTAATTGCAGTTACATTCTCAACTCTGTATGGTGTCCTTGTGTAAGGTCACATAGAGACTGGCATTGCACTTAATCAGTAGTTCATTCTGTCATCGGAATAGCTTAGGTACAATCCACAAAATGCTTTTCTAAGTACCTCCTTGGGTTACCATGAAACACTGTGGGAGCACAAGAAATCAGTTTCATCAAGCATGTGTAATATAATGCTTCCCAATCAGGTCTCACCAAATGCACAGGATCCAGGGCCCTTTCACAATCCACAAGAAAATCCATCAGACATCTATGAGATAGTATAGAATTCTTGGCAATCTATCCATATTTTCCTATGTGCTGTTCAATATTGTTTTAAAATTTTCTCTTTGGAACAATGAGTTTCGGTATCTAATGATCCTTCATACATATCTCTAGAAAGGCCTCATATTCCCCAAGTAACCAATTCACTTTTCATTCCCAGTAACAGGTGACGAAGAAAGATACAGTTTATTTCTAAACATATTACAAATGTATAGTCATGAATAGAACAGAATTAAAGTAGAGAATTATATGTAAGACTCAACTAGTTTGGGATAGGTTGAGCACCATAAAATTTACCTAAACAGAGTGCACGTATTTGGCACACTTGCACTAATATAAAGGGACTTGTGGACATGTGGATCAAAGAGAATTGTGAAATACTAATATAAATCAACTTATAGTGATCATATATCTACAAGCTAATTAATTATGGGCACCTTAAACTACAATGTAATATCCAATACCAGCTTTGAGAGGAAATTATGCAACTTTATGCATTACACTAGATCATAGTTCAGAAATATAATCCGCAAGGGAGTTTCAATGCTCAAATCAAATATTTTCTTTTCTTTTCAGCTTACACTTTTAGGTTGACATAGATAACTTAACATGGTATCCTCAAATCAAATAATACTTTAAGACAAGATTCATGAACAGAGGATAATAAAATATTTTAAACTCAAAAATCTCATTAAATTCAGACTGCCATAACGAATGCTAACTAGGTTCTAATAACAAAAACAAGAAAGTTTAGTTGAAATTCTTCAACTACTATCACATCTTGTTTAAATCAAATATCACAACTCAATTTTAAAATGGCAATAAAAAAAATAACCTCCATCTAAATTTTAATTGAAAAACATATCCACCATTGCATTTGTAATATTCGCATGGACTTGGTACAAGTGATTAGTATATTAGGTTCCCACCAAAACAAATCCGGCACAAAAACAACATTCTATTTTATTAAATGGAAAACTTATTCAGAAACCAGTGTCAAAAAAATATTCAAACACTCCTATTTTCAGAAAATTTGTATATTGTTTCTACAGTCTTCAGAAACTATTTGCAATGAGCACATTGCGTAACTTCTTTTCATTTTTTTTTTTTTATGAAAGAAAATCTAAACTTACATGATTGAGGTGTATAAGCCGTAGTCTTAGTGCTTTAAAAACTATTCTATAATTCCAGTTATCCAAACGTAAATATTATTTCAGAAAACAACAGAAAATTGTTGGTGTTCGTGCTCATGGGAACATCCTTTTGAGAGCAGAAACAAAAAAAATGATGCCAAATATGCCCTAAAAATATTAACAGTTTGAACACTAAAAGTCAGGTTATGATACTTACGTGATTACGGCAGGCAAGTCCAGTTCTAAAGTCTCAAGACCACCATCTACTTCTCTCTCCACTGTTGCTACTTGCTTCTCCTTGTCCAGCACAACCTACTAAACAGCAGCAGTGAATCATAGAAAATATTATCTTTAATAAATAGAAAATAAAGAAAACTGCTGGCAAATCTGAACCATCAACTGAAGGAAAAAAGGTAATTACTAATTTGTTAGATCTAGATGTTCCTATTGCTGTTCAAAAAGGAATTAGAAAGTGTACTCAGCATCCTATTGCTAACTTCATTTCTTTTGTGAAAATTTCTCCATCTTATAGATCTATTCTCACCAAGCTATACACCAATACAACACCTTAGACTGTTAATGAAGCATTACAGGATGAAAATTGGAAGAAAGCAATGGAGGAGGAAATGAAGGCCTTGGAAAAGAATAAAACTTGGGATATAGTGTAATTGCCAGAAGGAAAGAAACCAATAGGCTGCAAATGGATAAATACAATAAAGTACAAAGCTGATGGTACTCTGGAGAGGTACAAAGTGAGGCTTATGGCAAAAGGATATACTTAGACTTACGGAGTGGACTATCAAGAGACATTTGCTCCTGTGACGAAAATGAATACAATCAGATTTCTTTTGTCTCTAGCAGCAAATTTCCAGTGGCCTTTAGTGCAGTTTGATGTGAAAAATGCGTTCTTACATGGAGAATTGAAGGAGGAAGTTTATATAGAAACACCACTTGGATTTAGCATTAATTCTAGAAAAACATGGTATGTAAACTAAAAAAGGCTTTATATAGACTTCAACAATCTCCAAGGGCATGGTTTGGGAGATTTAGTCAAGCAATGGAAAAGATGCAATTCAATCAGTCACATGGAGACCATACATTATTTATCAAAAAGTTAGAAAATGGTAAAGTCACAATTTTAATTGTTTATGTTGATGACATCATAGTAACAAGAGATGATCTTGATGAAATTGGAAGACTTAGAAAGAGATTGGCTGTTGAATTTGAACTTAAAGAACTTGGAAGACTCAAATATTTTTTGGGAATAGAAATAGCATATTCAAATAAGGGTATATTTATGTCCCAAAAATATATCCTTGACCTATTGCAAGAAACAGGAATGCTTGGTTGTAAACCTTATGAAGTCCTTATTGAACAGTCTCATCAACTAGGAGAAGAAACAAAAGACACACTAACAAATAAATGAAGATATCAAAGGTTGGTGGGAAGACTAATTTATTTTTGTCACATACTCATCCAAATATAGCTTATGCAGTTAGTGTGGTAAGTCAATTTATGCATTCACCTAAGGAGAGAAATCTAGAAGCAACGTACAAAATCTTGAAGTATTTGAAAGGAACACCTTGAAAGGGAATTTTGCTTAAAAAGCGAGGACTAAAATTGGAAGCCTATACTGATGCAGATTGGGCAGGTTCAATAATGGATCGAAGATCAACTTCAGGATACTGTACTTTTTGGAAGGAAATCTTGTATCTTGGAGGAGTAAAAAACAAGCAGTGGTTGCTAGATCAAGTGCAGAGACAGAATTTCAAGCTATAACACTAGGGGTTTGTGAACTCTTGTGGTTGAAGATTATTATGGAAGATTTGGGTATTAAGTGGGAAGGAAGTATGAAGCTTTAATGTGATAACAAGTCAACTATCAATATAGCTCATAACCCAGTACAACACGATCAAACCAAATATGTGGAAGTTGATCGTCACTTCGTCAAGGAGAAATTAGAGAATGGATTGATTTGTATGCCCTATGTCTCAAAAGAAGGACAATTAGCTGATGTTCTTACCAAGGGGCTACCGAGTCATTCACTACAACGGATCTTAAGCAAGCTAGGAATGGAGAATATTTACATTCCAACTTGAGGGGGAGTGTTGGCAAATCTGGAAATCCTAGTTGGCAGGTCCTAGAATTATGGGATTCAAAATTTAAGCTAACATCCCTCCATATAAGCTTTCCTAGTAAATAGTTGATTAGTGTTAGCTGTTAGTATTAACATAGGAATGTATCTATACACTTTATCTTATTGATTTGTATCCTATTTTTTAAATTGTAGTTCCCAAACTAAGTGAAAAGCACTACCTATAAGTACCGCTGTATATTCAGCATTAATGAAATATAACAAAAAAATTATTCAGTTTCTACAAAAACTATGACAACAAAACAGGAGTAAATTGCTCTGAAATGAGCCTAATGTGTCAACCAAGAAGCAACACATCTCAAGACATGGGAAGACTTAGAAATTAGGACAGGGAAGACAAAATGCTCACAAACAACGACTTTTCCATTTTTGTTTTCATAAGTGTATTGATACACATAAGTGTAGTTTATCTAATTGTAACTAATGGTGTGAAGCAACTGTCTAGGAACACATCAAAGAAAACTGGCAAAAGAACTGAGTAGTAAAATTCTGTAGTCTGCGGGACCGAGCATTGAAAAGCAATGAACAGAAAAGCATGGAAAACGTTGCCCTAAATCGTAACTGCATCTCACAAGGTGTATATCAAAACCAATAACATGGGTTCACAACCAAGATTGATATTGTAATTAGTGCCAACCAGTGCACATTTTCATTCTCACTACAATTCTTTGACGCTATCATTCCCGCCTTCTAGCGTCTCACTAATATCATAGGGATCTCATGATATCTTCTTATAGATTAATTCAATACAGATTACCCATTTATCAAAGAAAGCAGAATTAGAGCGCAAAAATGAACTATAACAGTAGATTTTATCACCATTTATGAGTTTCAGCAACATTTTTTAGGGTTCACACAGATTACCTATTCCACTAGATAAACTTTTAAAGCTAAAGCAGATAAGAAGACAAAATACTATTGTTGAGCAATTCATTTCCTCATAAAAAGGAAAAAAAAGCAACAAAAATAAGAAGGTATGAATTTGCATTTAAGTTCCTAAGCTTATAGCAGCATATACATTCTTTTGTTCACTCAGCACCAATAATAAACTATTTTTCATCTTGAATGTGTTGAAATTTCGTTAACAAACAAACAAAATGGTTTCATATTTGGACTAACCTTAGAAGCAAAGGTCCCCTGTGGCCAGCTGAGCAGTCCTGCCACCATTTGCCCAGTTTGATTGCAGTCATCATCAATTGCCTACACAAGAATCTGTATAATAAGCAACAGTGATCTTCTAAATGAATTTTTCCAATCAAGGAAAACCCAAGAAAGATATAGCTCTCAAGGAAACTGACAACATAAATAATCTGATGATCCATACATCAAACTCAAACAAATTCAACACCAGTAACCCCATCTCAGTTCTCACAACTTATTTCCATATAAATCCAATAAAAACATCTAAATAATCCTTTAGGTAGTTGAGAAAAGATAGGAAAACAAACAAAATTCAAATTACTCACAAATTCATATTTTCGGGCCTAAAAGAAGAGCTCTTCAATCAACTAAACCCATTTCTGAATAGCTTGGCTTCACTGAGGTGAATTTATAGATTTTTCTAGAACCAAAATACAAATAAAAGTTCAGAAAGTCCATTTTCATTTCTTTCTTCAAATTTTATCAGCATTCACAGTGAGGTGTAACAAAATAGCAAAAATAAATAAATAAACCAAATTAGAATCTTAATCAAACTCAAATTCATATCCACATCACTCAGAAAAGATCAGACCCCATTTTATATATCTCAAATATAAAAATAAAAATAAACAAACGAACCTGTTTTCCCAGAAAAATCAAACCGGGCTTCTCAACCTCAGCAAGGCTCTTCAAAATCTTGGCGACGGTCAACGGATACAACTGACCCGGTGCTTCCACGTGAATCCCTCTATCGGCCCCCATAGCTAAACCCGTCCGCAGGGTATCCACGCACTGAACTGGCCCCATGCTGACCGCCACAACCTCCGTTGCCAACCCTGATTCCTTGATCCTTAGAGCCTCCTCCATAGCTATCTCGCAAAAGGGGTTCATCGACATCTTAACGTTGTTCGTCTCCACCCCTGTCTGTATGCAAATTAACTTAGAGAAAAAAAATTCCTTTTCTACAAGATTAAACTTTGATTTAAAGATTACCTTGTCGGGTTTCACTCTGATCTTCACGGAGTAGTCGACAACTCGTTTTATGGCTACCAATATCTTCATTTTTGGTTGCTGATGATGATTGCTGCGGTCTCTGGTTTACAACGGCAATTAGTCTGCTTCTAACGACTAGTAGATATGTCATTATTTATTCTTTAGATATAAGATTTTCTTCACAATTATTTTCTCTATACTTGTTAATGATCGTGAAACTAAATAAATATTGTTATTAATTATCTTTTTAATTTTAAAAAAATATTAAATCTAAAATAAAACTGTTGTTTTTATACTAATTCATTAGATTTTTTTTTTTTTTTTTTTTGGATTCAATTCAAATAAATCTTTTTGTATTTGTAATTACTTACTAATAAATGATAAAATCAATTAAAATTTAATAAATGCATTTAAATTAACATGATTCAAATACACTTTTAAATCTCCAACAATAAACATGTATCGCTCTCAACAAATTTGGAAGGGTCTGAGACGTAATTCTTCTTAAATTACAAAGCTTAAAATATACGAAAATATTAAAATTAAATCATATATCTTTATAAATATTCTTTAATCATAAAAATATTTTTAAACAATTTAAAATTTTAATAATAGTGAAAATATCTTAAGAAACTAAAAAACAACAAATAGTCAGTCAAATCCATCTTATATAAATTTAACTTCAATAATTTAGTAATCATAATAAATTATAATAAATTTTAATCTTAGTAAATATACTAATTTTTCATACACACAAAAAAAACATACATTTTTATTTTATATATAATATATGCATATGATATAATATGAGCTGAAAATTATAATCATTTTAAAATTTTTGTAACACTCAATCGTAACCGTAGAAACTATTTTAAAATAGATATAACAATATCATTCACCAAGTATACCTTACCAACAGTAGCATATGATTATTTCAATTGAAGAGGATCCATCCATTGTAGCTCTTTGATTCTGTCTCTCTGTGCCAACAATGAGACAATAACTAGATTCAATCAAAGAATAAAAGAAAAAAAAAAACAAAAAACAAGGTAAAGGCAAACTGGTAGTTTCTGCAATGATGTTGATAATCATAGCTGTTAGTCATTTACAACACACTGGACCAGCCTCTGGGCCTATGCTATTATGAAACAAGGAATTGCAATAAAATAACTCTATTAACTTTCAAATGAATTTAGTAACTATGTCAACAATTCTATAGCCCCTTGATACAAACTAAAATCTCTCTGTCAGAAAAGGGAAAAGAAATAAGAAAAAGAAAAAAAAAACACTAGTGAAATTCTTTTTTCATGACTCTAAGTAAACTGGTAAAACTGCACTTCTGGATCCCCTGCTATGACCAAAAGGAAAGAAAGACCTTCCAACTCTGCTGCTACTGCAACCTTGAATAGAGCTAGCCTCACTGACTTGCCTGTTCTGCTGAACAGCTTCTTGGATCGCCAAATAGAGGTTGGCATCAGCTGATGAGTCCATTGAAAATGATCTTCTGATGTGTTGGATTGCAAATTGTTCATCTTTGTCTCTACTGTCAATACATTCATCTCCCATACTCGGGACCTTACGCAACTTCCTGGCCTTTTTATGCACAATTCTTTGCTCTAACTTTCTTGGAAACGGACTAATTGAACGCCCTGACAACTCTCCTGAATTCAATCTGTTTTGTGTTGCAAGTAGCGTTTGATCAGAAGACTGTTGATTACCCAACTCAATCACAACAAAATCCTCATCACTGTTGATGAAATTTTCAGTGTATGGATTTGGATCTTGTGGAGTGGAGCTTGGAGCAACGATTCGATCAATTGGGAACCTTGTTGTGGATGAAATACTTGTTCTGCAAAGTGGGCAATTGGCATTGCTTTGAAGCCAAATATCAATGCAGTCAATGTGAAAAATATGACTACAACCTGGTATTATTCTCAGCTTCTCATCTTCCTGAAACTCATTCAAGCAAACAGCACATTCACAAAAGCTTCTTTCTCCGAAGTCTCTGCTGTTTCCTTTATTCTTGAATTGAAATATCGGTATTGACCTTATCACAGCCTCGTCTAGTCCTCGGTTTTCCGTTGCTGGAGAATACGCCATAATAGGGTCTTCATGACGTCTATTTCTCGACAAAGAAAATCGCCTTAAGACATCAATCCGGTGCCAATTGAGGCAGCATTTGATGACAAAGATATAGTAGCTCACCAGCAAGAAAACCGTGGCTAAAATTCCTATAATGCCAATGGCTATAATTGGGAAACTTGTATCCGATGAATACGAACGTGAACCGCCAAGGATTGAGTTACCTGGAGGACTTCTGATTGGAGAAAGGGCCTGCGAAACACGAATCCTGTCTTTACTTACAAAATCCATGGAATGGATTTGTTTTTAGATCTTGAATACACAAATTTATGCAAAGTATATCAAGATTATAACTCGAAATCTATAGAATATGAACAAACAAACTGAGATTGTTTAGAGATGGATGAAACAGAAGAACATTGAAAGATGCAAAAAGAACGTTAGAGAGACGAATAGAGAAAACCCAGGTGGGTAGCTTAAATGAGGGGGACAAGAAGAGGTAAAATGCGGTTGAGCAATTTTTTTAAGGAGAGAGTCTGAGCTCAGACTGGGAGGGAGTACGTACTTACCTAGTTGGTGAGTTTTTTTCTCTCTCGGGTTTCCCACTACAATTTTGGCTACGAGTTGTTGAAGTTTCTCGATTATAGCAAGTCTTTCTTATGAACAGAAATGTATGGGCTTATAAAATATTAAGAAGAGAACGTATAGAATGGGCGGCAATCCACCATGACTGATGGGTACTTCCTTACATATTGAAGAATCAATATCTGGTAGGGGACCAAAAACTTATTAAGCTCAAGGCATAATATTGACAAGATGCAAATCGATGATTTTGTGATGTTGATTTGATGTCTTAACTAATTAATTATGTTAATTAAATTACAGGTCAATCTCATGTAACTCTATAAAAGAAATCATAATCCTCTTCCAATCTTATCCGAATTCTTATAAATTTTTAAAAAATAATTTATGACGTAAACTAAGGATGCTTGTCAAATTAAAAGAAATCAATTTAATTTTTGAAAAAGCTCATCATAGGCACATATTGATTTATTGTTTGAAAAATAAGCACCATTACTTTGATTGTGATGGAAACTGTAGATTACATTTACATTTAGAGATATAATTCATAAAATGTAATTAAAATTAATTAGCCCGCTACTTGAATTTGAAACATTGTAAGAAAAGCCATGGCAATTGTCAGCAAGATAGACTATACTTGTTGGGATCATTTTCTGCATGTAGTGGGTCCAATCACTTGAGAGAGAAGTCAAATTCAGTACAATCCATCCAATCCGCAATGAAAACACAATAAATATTTAAACATAAACTGAACCGACAGTATCCATACTTCAATGTTGACAACTTTGAAAGACAGGGCCATGACTTTGGTCAGAAAGCACAGGGTAGGCAGTAGACTATTTTTCTCTCCCAATTGCTTCTCAGTCCAACTTTGGGGGCTCTGCCATAAAAAGTTCTCTTGACTTTTCTGCGAAAATTCCAACTTTGCGTTCACATCACCAGAGTGTTCAAGAAGAGAAGCTTTGCCTTGCTAAACAAGAACAATTCAGTTGCACCCAACTCCACGTTGGGGTTATTTGAATATTTTCGAAACTAATTCAAACAACTAAATCTAACTTGATCTCTAAGTTAGCTAACTAAAAGCCAATCGAATGGTTCTGGTTGTTAGTTAGTTGCTTAGGACCTTTTATGTGTTGTTTATGTTTTGGTTTAAGTAGTTATTCAAATATTTGTTCTTATATTTTTTGTGGTAGTTATTTTGTTATGTGTTATGTATTAAGTCATGGTGTAATTATAGAATAATGATCTCTAATTTCCTTTTTTGCAAGACTTTTAAATGTAAACTTTCAATTTTTAATGAATTAAGAATTCCTAAAAATATTTCTCTTGCATTTCTCATATTCGAGTTTGAACTTTTTTGAAGCAAGTAATCTGCATTCAAATTATTTCTCATTAAACACTAACAATTAATATCTAAGTTTTCTTCTTAAGGGATTTGTGAGTGAATCAGCTTGAGTGAAATCAATAAATGGAAGCAAAAACTAAGTTTTCATCAATCTCTCGTTCTATTTTCGATGGAGAAAATTACTAAATTTGGATTATGAGAATGAAGACCTACTTGGATACTTTGGATTTTTGGGAAGTAGTGGAAGAGGATTATAATGCCCATCATTTGCCAAATAATCCCTGTAAACCCTATCCTTCAAGCGTAAGGGTAAAGTAATCAATTTATGACATTCATGTTTGAACATGTATAATTAATAGAAAGTTGATATATCATCGAGGCGTAGGTGAGTTTAAAATTTAGTATAAAGAAATTAATATAATAAATTTGAAGTTGTGATTTAGAATTTAGTCTGAGTAGGATTTTAGAATAAAACCCTAAGCTGACATACTCGGTGATCTTGCTAGCCGAAAATTTTTTATTTTGAGTTTTTGGCAAGAAAATGGGTAATTGTGCAGTAAGAATCGACACTGTGAAGGAGGAGGTTAACACTTTCATGGAAAGTGTCGACATTCTAAAGAAAGTGCTGATATTGGGCGAAAAGGTCAACACTTTGCAAAGAGACCGATACTTGAAGTATAAGTATCGGCACTTGGGATCCAGCTAATTTTCAGAATGTGATTTTTAGAAAATATCAACACTTGGTTTAAAAGTATTAACACTTTATCAAAAGTGTTGATACATGAGTAGAAAGTATCGATACTTTTGCCCATAAACAAAGTCGACTATTCTGTGTTCGAATGTATTGATCATTTTATGAAAGTGTCGACACTTTCACTAAAAGTGTCCACACTTTAGCCAAAAATATCAACATTTTGCCCCAGAAAAATTTCGAAGGCTACGACTTCAAAAGTATTGATCCCTTTGTGAAAGTGTCAACTCTTTCTTCAAAAGCATTGACACTTTAGTTAAAAGGGTTTACCCTTAAAGGCAATTCAGTCATGTTTTTTATTTATATAAATACCCATGAAAGGGAAATCATTTGCATGTTTCTTATTCGTCCATTCTTCTTCTCTTTCTAAAATACACTCCCCCTCATTGTCTCCCTCTGATTTCCTCAAAAATGTAAGCAAATCCTTTAAAATTTCTATCAATCTTGCTTACCCAATGATTTACCATATTTTCCTTTACAATTTAATGCCACATTTGGACTGGAAAGAGCAAGAAAGAGTATGAAAGAAAATTAGGGTTTTGACCAAATTTGGGGGTTTTACTAATTAAACATAGATTCAAAGTTTTAAGGACTTTTAATAGTTTTTGGTAAATCTATTAACCCAATTGATGTATGATTTTGGAGATTTTGAGTATGTTGAAATCTAGGGTTGCTGTTCACCCAAAAATTTATGTTGAATTTGCGTAGGAAATCTAATTTTGTGTAATAATTTAGGATAATCGAAAGTATAAAATGATAAATATGTATTGAATGCTTTTTTTTGGAATAAGCATAATTCTTTTTAGACATAAATGCGAAATTTGGAATGTGTATAATTCGTTTAAGACGAAAATATAGAATTTGAATTATTAATGGCCATGAGATTTCATTGTTGGAAATAGAATAAATGGCCTAGCTAGTTAAGCATCGATAAACGTGTCAAATATCGATAAAAGAAATTTATCCACGTTTCTCACATGTAATAGCATTTAATGCATTTAACTTTAATTAACTGAATCTTGGAATTTATAAATATATGCATATGTGATACTAGGTTCTGAGAACTCGAGTGAAATATCAAGTAGACGCGAGAACATGTAGTGGGAGTGATTACCCTCTCTTTTATTATGAGTAAATTTATACATATATGAATTATGTAAATATATATGTGTGTGTTATATGTATATGTATTACTTGTGTGTTAAGTAAATGTTTTTTATTGTGAAAGTGAAATGAGAATTGAAAGTGTATTTATGTGATTAAAACTTGATATTGGGATAATGTTTTAATTGGTTTGTGATTTGAAATTGTTTGGATGTACATGTTGAACTGCCAGAGAGGCTCGGTGTATTTATGTAATTTAAAATCATTATTTAAAAATGAATTATTTTAAATTGTACATGTATATTGGTGATGAGGCCGGATAATTGTTATATGGCTAGTGGGCCAGTTTATTTATTGTATATACAGGGAGGTAGCCTATGGACGAACCTATGAGAGGTAGTATAAGTAAGTGAAGCCATAGTGGGGTTGGTATAAGAGGGAAAGTCATGGTAAGCCCACTGTGTGCCGAGCACGTATGTGCTGTTATAGAGACAATATGAAAAGTTCTAATGGCTTGATAGAAATCTCATGGATTTGACGAATATGACGAGGATAGTCACTTTATCACTAAGTGACTACTCGGGGCTAACATCAGTGAGACGAGCAATTAATTTTATAAATACATGTTTTATATGAAATAAATGACTTTACAATGCCTGAGAAATTGTTTTTTGTTTTATAAGTATTCATTAGCTTTTATGCATAAAATATTCACTGATGGATTTCAATGTTACCTCTGTTAAAGTAACGGTCGAGAAAGTATAACTAGCCCGATTTGGTGGTTTAAATTAAATGCAAAACTATAATTTGTTTTACAGTCATTTGTTATAAATGAAAATGTATATATGTATTTTTGAGCATAATATTAATGAAACCCTAATATCTGAGAATTTGAAATGCATGTGCATGTATGTATATACGTATGTATGTATTTACTCACTGAGTATAGTTGTATACTCACTCCTCACAATTACAACTTTTAAGTTAGGAGCTCTAGTACTCGCTAAGTTTGTGGTAGCAGTAAAGGGCATACGACACTCTAGGTAGGTTTTTCGACTTTTGACTCACAATTGTAATTTGAGTCTATTAGATATGTATTTTTTAGGATATATGTAAAGTATTGTAACTAAAAGTTTATGTAAGAATTTATTATTTTGTTCAACCCCTAAGTAAATGATTTTCTAAATTGATATTTATAAAATCGAGCATGTTGTAGATGAATTGATCACGGAGATCAATTCTTTAATGTTGATAATTCCATGGATGAGAATTTTATATATAATTTGTTTTCAAGGTTTTAAGAATTACAAGTAAGCCTTACGATCTCTTTTTGATACATTCTGAGTATAAAGGATGTATCAGGAAAGTTTGTGGTAATTGTCACAAGTGGACCCCAGAGTTGGGGCGTGACAATCCCACCATGGCTCACATCAAAACTAACAAGGAAAGGAAAACCAAAAAATTGAAGGCAAAAGCATGTTTGTTTGTTGCCTTATCGCCAACTATCTTCACCAGAGTTATGTCCTTTAAGACAGCAAAAGCTATATGGGATTACCTCAAAGAGGAATATGAAAGCGATGAAAGAATAAGAGTTATGTAAGTTTTAAATCTAATAATGGAATTTGAGTTGCTAAAATGAAAGAGTCTAAAACTATAAAAGATTACATAAACAAACTTCTTAGCATTGTTAATAGGGTAAGGTTAATTGGATCCACACTTTTTGATTCAAGAATTGTTGAAAAAATCATTGTAATCGTGCCTGAAAGATATAAAGCAACAATTAAAATTTTAGAAAATACTAAAGATTTGTCTCAGATTACCTTGACAGAGCTATTAAATGCCTTGCAGGCACAGGAGAAAAAAAGACTAATAAGGCAAGATGATGCAGCCAAGGGAGCCTGCTAGCCATACAACAATATGTTGAAATTGGCAAGAAGAAAAAGAACAAGAATAACATGCGAACAAATGGAGAAGGCTCAGATAGCAACCATCACAAAAGCAAAGTAGTAAGCTCAAAGGGAAACTACCCTCCTTGTAAGCACAATGGGAAGAAATGTCATCCATCTTTTAAATATTGGAGAAGGTCTGATGCTAGATGCAGTAAATGCAATTAACTGGGTCATGAGGTTGTCGTTTACAAGAACAAAGGTCAGCAGTAAGAAGCAAATGTTTAGATTGTTGATAGAGAGGAGGAGGATCAACTTTTCATGGCAACCTGTTTTTCAAGCAATATTTCTAGTGAGTGCTGGTTAATTGACAGTGGTCGTACCAACCACATGACTCATGACAAGGATATATTTAGGGAGCTAGAGCTCACAAAAATCACTAAAGTCCAAATTGGCAATGGTAAGCACATTATAGTGAAAGGCAAATGAACCATAGCAATTACAAGCTGCTCAAGTACAAAGACAATCTCATATGTCCTCTATGTCATGCCCCTAACCTGAAGTGCTCCCATAACAATCGCCACAAACTCTCATGATACATCCATAATCAATTCATCCACAACACATATAAATTAAATAAAATATCATTAATGTGGGAATCATTCCCAATCGGGTTGAACTTACATAAACATTCACATAAATCGTTTAGTTTACAAATACATTTTAAAATCAAAATATATTTATCCAGTGGAACAAAATACAAATGTGAGTCAAGAGAAGCCTATCCTAAGCAACAAAGGCTCTCTATGGCTACCACTAGCCCAGTGAGTACTAAAGGTTCTAACCTAAAAGTTGAAATAGTGAGGGGTAAGTATACGAATATATTCAGTGAGTAAATATAATACATATATATACATGCACACGCATTTACAAATTTCAGATATTGAGATTTACTTTAACAATATACTCAAAATAATATATATATTGAGATTCATATTTATTGAAATCAATTAACCAGAAAATATTTCATTAGTCTGCAAACAGTTTAAAATAGATAATTGAACTGGCCATACTTTCTCAACTGCTACCTTAACCTAGGTAATATCGAAACTATAAATGAGATTTGCGTATTTGGTGTACTGTTAAAAATTATTTAATATACATGCTGAAATGGCCTTAGAGGCACGGTTGTTTTATATGATTTATAATTATTGTTAGAAATTAATTTATTTTATGCATGTATATTAGTGATAAGGCCGATAAGGTCAGATATTGCTATATGGCCAGTAGGCCTGTTTATTGATTGTAGATATAGGGAAGTAGCTTATAAACAGACCTATTAAGAGGTCGTATAGGAGAGTAAAATCACAGTGGGGATGGTATAAGGGTGAATGTCCATGGTAAGCCCATTGTATATTATGCACGGATGTGCAGTTATAGATACTTTATGGAAAGTTCTAGCGGCTTGATAGAGATATCTTGAATTTGACGGATTACGAGGACAGTCATTCATATCATTAAGTGCTTACTCGAGGCTAACATCAGTGAGAAGAGCATCTTTTATAAAATGCATGTTTTACTAAAAATAAATAATTTTATAAAGCATGCAAAATAGTTTTCTATTTGATAAGAATTTATTGCATATTATCAAGTAAATCCCATAAAATAATTTCATTTCAAATTTTCTTTAATCAGAAAACAGCTTGTCTAACACACAAGTATACATATACGTACACCATATATTTATTTACATATTCATATATGTATAAATTTACTCACAATAAAGGAAGAGTAATCCCATAGCCGACTTATTCCAATTTATTCCTCAATTTACCTCAATAAATTCAAATAATTATATATATATATATATATATTCCATTAGAATACTCCAATTTGAAGGGGAATTCAGGATCCACAGTAGAAGCACGACGCGTGGGATCAGTTCTCAAGTGCGTGTTTGTCGCAGGGAAGTCATGTCTATCTCTTGAATGTGAGGAATGACTCCCAAGAGACCTAGACATGTACATATGCATATTTTGGGATTTAAAATATTTTCAAATATAAATAAAAAGTTAAGAAGTCATACTTCTTTGATTTGCAATCTGAAACAACAAGTCAATCTCCTCGCTTGCCTTCAAGTGTATCCACACGTCGGGTTAACGACAATAGTTTTGGTTTGGTTGTGGGATTCCAAGCTATGAGTTTTAGCTTCACTAAGCTAAAGTAAAGCTTTCTCTCTTTAGCTTCTTTTCCCTTTCTAGTTTTTGGTTCAAAACCAAATACCCATCAAGCTTCTCACAAAAAAGAAAAAGCAGAGAAAATGAAGAAGAGGATGTTGTTCTCGGTTGAAGGAAGAAAAGCAGTAGCATTCAAAAATGCATTAATTTAGACTTAACACTTAAATATCTTTTAATCAAATCCTTCTCCACCAACGTACATGACCACTTGCCTTTCAATTCATTAAATGATTTAAGGCAATCTATATGTCATACAATTATAGGTGGACTATGTTAACATTAATCCAATTAATGTATTAATATTATATATTAATCAAATTAATATATATACATTAAGAGAGAAAGAGAGAGAGATATATCTTATATATACTATCAATTTAATAATATATATAGGAATGATTATAATTTAGATATATATATATATATATATATTACTTTAATATATATATATATATATATAATATAATGATTTCACATTGATAATTTGATTATATTTATGTGTTTTTTATGATGACTTAATATTATTATTAATGTCAAGTTAACAAAACAAGATCTTAATCTTGTTTAAAAATCAAGAATCACTATGTAAAGTTGTTTAAATCGAACTCTTAACAAATCTATGTAAAAATGTCTTAAAAGATCAAACAAGATCGATATATAGAGATAACAAATCGATACCATTGAGACTAGATCGATACCTGCAGAAGAGCAGATAAATACATGCTTGTCCAGAGAGTTGCAAAAGATTTACAAAGGCAACCAGATCGATACTTAGAGTAGAGCAGATTGATACATGTATGTCTAAAGAGTTACAAATTATTTATAAGGTCAACCAGATCGATACTTAGAGTAGATCAGATCGATACATGTCTTGTCCAGAGAGTTGCAGATTATTTATAAGGGCAACCAGATTGATACCTGCAGTAGATTAGATCAATTCGCGTTTTGTCTAAAGAGTTACAAACTATTTATAAAGCAGACCAGATCGATACCTAAACTAAAGCGGATCAATACAAGCAAATTCTAGAAAGTTGAAAATTATTTATGACGTGAACCAGATCGATACGTAAAGATAGATGGATTGATACTCGAGACTCAAATCGTACTATTCACACAAAGAAAATGATATATGAAAAAAGGGATCGATATTTCTCTTAAATTAAAGCTCAACGATAACTTCTGGAGCATTTATGATAAACATTAAAACGCCAAATCAAGCCGTTGGACTCAAGTTACTTCACAAAAAGGAAGAATATAAATAGAAGATACACAATGAAGCAAGCAAGAACGAACATTGCAATCAAAATCTAAAGATATTCTTGAAAAGCACTTTCAGACTTGAATAGTTAAACTTTCTTTCTTTACTATAAAACTTTCAAATCCTATGTGAGAGATTGATTTCTTGTCGACATACTGATATATCTACTCTAGTGTGAGAGCAAAAATCAATATATATTTGTGATATTGTATTAAGTATATCTTCACTCATATTAAAAAAGATTGTTGTGGATTTTTCCTTTTCACCCGTGAGAAAGGAAGTGAAAAGTTTCCCTTCACCTCAGAAGAAGTGTATAGGGTTTCACTTGACCTGTGAAAAACAAGGAGATAGTAAAACTTCGATGGTAGTGATCCGTATCTAAGAGAGTGGACATAGGCCAAACTTTGCCGGACCACTATAAATTATGTTTGTCTCTCTCACTCTACTACTGTTTTATTTATTATACTGCATTACATTCATTTTTAACTTCTAAAGTTTTAAAAACCCAATTCATTCCTCTCTTGGGTGTTTCCAACTAGGCCAACAAGTGGTATCAGAGCTTAACTCAGTAAAATAGGATTAACAACCTTGAGAAGTAGATCAAAAATGGCATCTAGTAGTAACCTTACATAAGTAGTTGAAGGGCAATCCACAAACAAACCTCCATTTTTCAATGGAACTGATTATATCTATTAGAAAAAGAGGATGCAAATCTTTTTGACAACTTTAGATTTTGAAATCCTAAATATTATAGAAGATGGGTATTTTTCACCCGCAACAGAGGATGTATTAACTAGAGAAAGGAAATTAAAACCAAAGAAAGAATGGACACTTGAGGAAAAAAATAAATTCACTCTGAATGGTACAGCTATGAACATATTCTATTGTGCCCTAGATAGAGATGAATTTAATAGAATTTCAGGACGTGAAACTGCAAAATTAATTTATAATATGCTTGAGGTAACACATGAAGGCATTAGTAGAATCAAAGACTCAAAAATAAGCATGTTAGTTCATGATTATTAATTGTTTAAAATGAAATCACATGAAAACATCAAAGATATGCTTACTCACATTACTGACATTACTAATGAGGTTAAGGCTCTTGGTAGATCTTATTCAAATGTAGATATTGTTACAAAAATCTTGAGAAGTATACCTAAAAGTTGGGAAGCCAAAGTGACAGCGATTAGAAAAGCAAATGATTTAAAAACTTTATCACTCGAGGAGCTTCTCGAATCGTTAATGACATACGAGTTGGAAGTTAAATGCAATAATGATGAAGATAGAGAGAAAGGTAAGAGAAACATAGCTTTAAAGATCACTAAAAAGGAAGATGAAGAAAATGAAAGTGAAGAAGAATCCGAAAAGGATGAATTTTTTCTCATGGCTAAGAAATTCAAAAAGTATTTCAACAAAGGAAGAAATTGGAAAAGGAGAGACTACCTAAGGAAGGACAAATTCCAGAAAAACAATGAAAATGAGAAAGAAAAAGAAAAAGAAAGAGAAACCATCTGCTATGAATGTAAGAAGTCAGAACATATAAGACCTGAATGTCTACTAATAAAGGATAAGAAGAAGAAGAAGGCAACAAAGGTGACATGAGATGACTCATCAAGCGAAGAGGATGGGGTAACTTCCCTTAATCATAATTCTTCTTATTATAACATATGCACAAGTAGTGATAGTAATAACCCACTGAAAAAAATAATTTGTGTTCCTTATATGAAGAATTTAGGGATGAGTTTCAAAAGTTGTTTGTTAAGTATAAAGAATTAAAGAAAACGAATTCCTTAAGGTTAAAAGAAAATGATTCATTAAAATTAAAAATTAGTGAACTTGAGAATAAAAATGACTCTAGCATGATTAAGGATGTGATATATTAAAATATAAAAATAAAATCTTGAAAGATGAAATAATCTCTCTTAAAAACATGTTAGCCAAATTCACACAAGGAAGGGAAATATTAGACAAATTATTAGGTAGTCAAAGGCTAGTATTTAATAAAGCCAGACTTGGATATAAATAAGGAATCAAACAAAAGACCTATGCAAATTATTTTATTAAAGCTAAACAACAAGTAACATCATCTATCGCTTGTCATTATTGTAATAGGAAAAGTCATTATAGGAACACATGTTTACATAAGAAAAATAAATATAATAGACTTAGAATGGTGTGGGTACCTAAGAGAACAAAACTTAAAAAGATTATGCATGCTAAAATAAACTAAACTTTCGAGAGTAGAACTAATGCTTATGGATCCAAAATCACTTAGGTACCAAAATAAACTTGTCCATTTTGTAAGTACTGCATGTGAAGAGTAACAAGTAAAAAAAAAAATTGGTTTCTTGATAGCGGTTGTTCGAGCTACATGATGGGAAATAAGAAGCTATTTCTCTATCTAAAGAAAGAAGAACGAAAAGATGTGATCTTTGGAGATAATAGCCGAGGCAAGGTGAAAGGTATTGATACCGTTGACATCAACTCAGTCTTAATTAAAGATATCTTGTACGTTAAAAGTCTTAAGTATAATTTGCTTAGCATTAACCAATTATGTGATTATGGATATAAAATCATGTTTCTTATAAATGATTATAAAGTATAAGATGAACATGAAAATAAATTATTCTATGCACCTAGGAATAATGATGACTATGTCATAGAACTAGAAAAATTGAATGACATATACTTGCAACCTCGTTGTGATGACTCTTTAATGTGATATAAAAGGCTAGGACATTGTAGTATGGATCTTTTTCGAAAACTTGCTAAACAAGGATTATTGGGAGATATCCCCAATACAAAATTCACAAAAGATAAAGTGTGTGGTCCTTGTTAATTAGAAAAACAAGTCAAAACTTCTTTCAAATCCAAAAACTTATTTTTCACAACTAGACCATTTTTACATATGGATCTCTTTAGACCAAATAGGGCAGCATGGTTAGGAGGAAAACTATACGCATATGTAATTGTAGATGATTATTCAAGATTCACATGGGTATTCTTTTTGGAAAATAAAAGTAATACATTTGAAGCATTTAATAAATTCTCAAGAGAGGTTGAAAATGAAATAAGCTTCAAAATTGTAAAGATTAGAAGTAATTAAAATGTAGAATTCGTAAATAAAGAATTTGAAAATCTTTGTTATGAGAATGGATATTCTCATAATTTTTCTGCAACTAGAATCTCACAACAAAATGGAGTTGCTAAAAGAAAGAATAGAACTCTTCAAGAAATGAGTAAAACAATACTAAGTGAATATAACCTATCCGGATATTTTTAGGTTGAGGCTATTAACACCGCCTGTCACATAATTAATAGGGTTTTAATTAAAAAAATATTAAATAAAACTCCATACGAGCTAATATTTCAAAGAAAACTCAAGATTAAGTACTTTAGAGTATTTGCATGTAATTATTACATTCTTAATACCAAGGATAACCTAGAAAAAAATTGAGTCAAAATCCGATCTAAAAATATTTCTAAACTATTCATTCAAAAGCAAAACCTATAAAGTTTTCAATAAGAGAACTCAAGTTGTGGAAGAAAGTATGCACATAACTTTTGATGAATACGATCTAGACTTTGTTAAATTAATTGCTAAGAAAAAAGAGAAAAAAATTAAAGGTAATTGAAAACTTGGAAAACTTGAACCTAAATGATGATTATTTGGAAAAACAAAATGAAATTGAGAAAGAAGAACATGTTTCCAAGGAATTCCCAAAAGCATGGAAATATACTTCTAGTCATCCAAAAGAACTAATAATAGGCGATCCTTCACAAGTAGTCAAAACAAGAAGAAGAACAAGAGAAATCGATGAAAATTTAGATAAATTTCAAAATCTAACTTTTGTCTCTCAAATTGAACCAAAACAAGTTGAAGAAGCCTTAAGTGATGAAAATTGATTAATGACTACGCAAGAAGAATTAAATCAATTTCAAAGAAATGAAGTTTGGACTTTAGTACCTAGACCTCATGATTATCCAATAATAAGTACCAAATAGGTATTTAGAAACAAATTTGATGAAAATAAGAATATCTCTTGAAATAAGGCTAGACTAATGGCACAAGGATATAGTCAAGAAAATGGAATAGATTATGATGAGACATATGCTCCCGTAGCAAGATTAAAAGCTATTAGAGTGCTCTTAGATTTTTTATGCTACAAAAATTTCAAACTCTATAAAATGTATGTAAAATGTGCTTTTTTAAATGGTATTATAAATAAAGAAGTCTATGTAGTGCACCTCCCAGTTTTGAAAATTATAAATTTCCAAATCATGTCTTTAAACTCACTAAGGCACTTTATGGTTTAAAACAAACACCTAGAACTTGGTATGAAAGACTTAGTGAATTTTTGCTAAAACATAACTTTGTGAAGAGGATTGTTAATACTACACTTTTTATTAAAACCAAAGATGATGATATTTTATTGGTACAAATGTATGTTAATGATATCATTTTTGGAAGCACAAATGAGTCATTGTGTATTGAATTTTCAAACCTTATGAAAGTTGAATTTGAAATGAGTATCATGGGAGAGCTAAATTTTTTTTTAGGACTTTAAATCAAACAAATAAGTGATGAAATTTACATCTCTCAATCAAAATATATCAAATAACTACTAAGAAAATTTGATATGGTAGAGGAAAAACTCATTTAAACTCCTATGAGCACTTCTACTTCATTAGACAATGATGAAATAAGAAAGAGTGTAGATCAAAAGTTATATAGAGGTATGATAGGATCATTACTTTATTTAACTGCCTCTAGACTCGATATTCTCTATGGAGTGTGTGTATGTGTTAAATTTTAATTCAATCCAAAGGAGTCACATCTTGTAGCAGTAAAACGAATTTTCCAATACTTAAAAGCCACACCGAACCTATGATTATTCTATCCAAAGGACGGTGAGTTTAGTTTGAAAAGATATTCGAATGCCGACTATGAAGGATGTAAAGTAGATAGAAAAAGTATAAGTGATATCTCTTACTTCCTAGCAAATGCATTAGTATCTTGGTTTAACAAGAAATAAAACACAATTGCACTTTCCACTACCGAAGTCGAATGCTTATCATGGGTACTTGTTGTGCACAACTCTTGTGGATTAAACATCAATTGCAAGATTATGGATTTGATCTAAGTAAAATTTCGATTCTATGTGATAACACAAGTGTTATAAGCCTAACCAAGAATCATGTTCATCACTCTAGGACCAAGCACATAGAAATTCGTCACCATTTTATTAGAGACCATGTTAATAAAAGAGATGTTTGTCTAGAATATGTAAACACAAATCTTTAATTAGCTAACATTTTTACAAAACTATTTGATAGAGATCATTTTTGTACAATTATGAATGAATTAGAAATGATGAAAATTGTTTGAATATTGTTTGAGCCTACTTGTATGCTTGTGAAATTGGCTAAATTTCGTTTCTAGAACGAATCGAATCGATACATCTACCATAGAATATCGATACCATTGTAACAAATCGATATGCCATTGAAATCATATCGATACACTTATGCATCACTGCTTAATATCGATACACTCTCTTGACTTATCGACACTAGCATTCATTTCCAGTGTGTATCGATATCCTTCATTTCAAATTGATACCTTGAATCCAATCAATAAATAAACATGTGTATTTTGAAAAATTTGAAAGATTAGTCATCAACCAGCAAAATTAAATGCACATTAAAAGCCAGTCTTAAATTTGAATATGTTCTTATTTTCATCCAAATGTATTGATACGCTCAACCCTACGTATCGATACTCGTACCTAAAAATCAAAACATATCGAAACCTCTTTAAGACAAATTGATATATCATTTAGATCTAAGAAAAAATCGATACTTTTATGTGATTACAAGGCTAAAAATTGCTCAAATCCAAATAAATCGATACTTTTCTATAAATTAGAAACTCAAAGCTTTCTCTCTCCACAAACCTTAACTTATTGAAATCCAAAGTTTTGTTCTTCAATCTCTTAATCTTTTCGTCAAGAACTAACTACACAATGCCTAAGACCAAGAATCCTGAAGTACGACACAAAAAGAGACCTAAGGCAATTGAGTTTTTTCCGTCTAATCTTGATTTTTAGAACTGTGAAGTAAAGGATCAGTATCTCTCATTCTTTCTGAACTGAAAACATGTCTTGGACTTTAATCTTCTAATCTCCATCCAATTTCTATATCTCAAAACCTTTGAAGAGTTCGGATGGGTTGAATACCTAAGTCTTCGAGGAAAATACTTTGACAGCTTGGTCAAAATTTTCTATTCGAATGTGGATGCCAA
The DNA here is from genome assembly GCA_035584115.1 of Cedrela odorata. Taxonomy (NCBI): domain Eukaryota; kingdom Viridiplantae; phylum Streptophyta; class Magnoliopsida; order Sapindales; family Meliaceae; genus Cedrela; species Cedrela odorata. Next base: position 8,054,088 of record JAXCLQ010000007.1, read on the forward strand.
TGACCCTCACTCAGGCCAACTTCAAATGACTAAGTTTACAAGCAACATTTGTGGCCACTCGTTCCAAGTCAATGCTTGTGTCCTGTCCCATAACACTCACGTACCAGAATGAGACATTTCATATCCAACAAGTGCATTTCAATCTTTTGAAGCGTGCAAGGTAATCTTCAATAATCCAAATTTGACAGAGGTGGACAACAAACCAATCCATCTAGGCATTCATGAGAGGATTCTTCACCTCATCATCTCATACAAACTTAATGCACATTTTGGACGTTATTCGGAGATGGCGTATGAAGATATGTGGTGGATGCAGTGCATCATGAAGGGCAAGAGGCCTAATCTGATATCATGGATTCTCAACGCAATGGTGAAAACCACAATGTTCAAAGCCAGCTATCTTCATTATGGATATATGGTCTCAGCAATTATTCGAAATAATCCATCATGAATCCACGTTGAGACCAATACCATTAAGCCGCCAGCTGCTGCCATGTTGTCAGAAACAACACTCCGCCACATGCACTATGAGCAGAGGGAGATGGATATTTCAAGCCCAGTATAAACACCTACACAATCATGAGCAACAAAAGATGCAGGAATAACCACAAGATGAGGCTGCACCAGAAAATGAGCTACCTGTACCTCCACTTGCATAAGAAGCAACCCCATCCGTTCCCACTTTAGCTCCAACAACGTCCAACTCTCAATCCGTTCACTTCTCTGCCATATTATCTTTCCTGGAAAACATGCAAGCTTAGTTGACCTACATGGAAGAGAAAATTGAGACAACCATATCCAACTTTGATGAGCTCCTTACTAGCATCGAGAGCATGGTTACCACCCAGATGCATAAGATTGAAGAACACCTAGCTTGGGGTAGCGACAGCATAGTTTAGCTTAAGAGTCTTAGATTGGAATTTCGCAGTGAAACCCATAGGTTCATGCGCAACTTGGCTAAAGCAGCTACACCAGCACCTGCACCAACTCTTGCTTACTATGGAGCTACTGCCTCTACATCTCGCTCTTGACCTCTTCCTCCTGTACCCTAACCTACCTTTACCCCTGTAGACCTAGATATCGACACTGACAGCCCAAAACCTTTTGGAACCCTTTAAACCATTGTTTGTCATTGTATGAATTATTTGCGTGGGATGAAATTTGATTTTAAATGTTATTGATATGCTTTTTAATTCCATTTCTCTTTACTTATGTGTATATATCTATACGCTATCAATTTGTTTTCCTTCTTTGATTGCTAACAAAAAAGGGGAGAAACAAACCTTATGTGTATTGATATATGATCTCAGCAATTATTCGAAATAGTCCATCATGAATCCACATTGAAACCGATACCATTGAGCTAGCAGCTGCTGTTATGTTGTTAAAAACAATACTCAGCCACATACACTATAAGCAGAGGGAGATGGATACTTCAAGCCCAGTACAAACACCTACACAATCATGAGTAACAAAAGACATAGGAATAACCGCAAGATGAGGCTGCACTAGAAAATAAGCTACCTATACCTCCACCTGCATAAGAAGCAACCCCATTCGTTCCCACTTTAGCTCCAACGACATCTGACTCTCAATCCATTCACTTCTTCGCCACATTATCTCTCCTGGAAAACATGCAAGCTTAGTTGACCCTCATGAAAGAGAAAATTGAGATGACCATGTCTAACTTTGATGAGCTCCTTACCAGTATCGAGAGCATGGTTACCACCCAGATGCATAAGATTGAAGAACACCTAGCTTGCCTTTTTTGATTGTTGACAAAAAGGGGGAGAAAATATACACAATGATATACATATTGAAAAACATGTTTAATTCACACTTTGAGCATGCAACCAATCTTAAGGGATAAAATGGAAGAAAAGAAAACAATTAACCAAATTTTTGTCATCATAAAAAAAGGGGGAGATTGATGATATCACATTGATGACTTGATTATATTTATGTGTTTTCGACGATGACTTAATATTATTTTTAATGTCAAGTTAACCAAACATGATCTTAATATTGTTTGAGAATCAAGAATCACTATATAAACTTGCTTAAATCGAACTCTTAACAAATCTGTGTAAAAATGTCTTAAAAGATCAAATAAGATCGATACATAGAGATAATGGATCGATACTTGGAGAAGAGTAAATTGATACATGCCTGTCCAGAGAGTTGCAAAAGATTTACAAGGGCAACTTAATCGATACCTGCAGTAGAGCAGATAGATACATATATGTCCAAAGAGTTGCAAAAGATTTACAAAGGTAACCAGATTAATACCTGGAATAGAGCAGATCAATACATGCATGTCCAGAGAGTTGCAAATTATTTACAAGGGTAATTAAATCGATACTTAGAATAGATCAAATTGATACGTGTTTTCTCTAAAGAGTTGCAAATTATTTACAAGGCAGACCAGATCAATACCTAAAGTAAAGCGAATCGATATAAGAAAATTCTAGAAAGTTAAATATTTTTTACAAAATGAACCAGATCGGCACACAAAGACAGATGGATTAATACTCGGGACTTAGATCATACTATTTACATAAAGAGATCGATATATGAAAAAATGGATCGATACTTCTTTTAAAATTAAAACTCAAGGGTAACTTCTATAGGATTTATGACAAACATTAAATGTGTTAAATCAAGCCGTTGGACTCAAGTTGTTTCACAAAAAAGAAGAATATAAATTGAAGATATACAGTGAAGCAAACAAGAACGAACATTGCAATCAAAATTAAAAGATATTCTTAAAGAACACTTTCAGACGTGAATAATTAAACTTTTTTTCGCTATTGTAAAACCTTCAAATCCTATGTGAGAGATTAATTTCTTATAAGAACATACTGATATATCTGCTCTAGTGTGAGAGTAAAAATCAAGATATATTTGTGATATTGTATTGGGTATAACTTCACCCATATTAAAGAAGATTGTTATGAGTTTTTTTTCACTCGTGAGAAAAAAAGTGTAAGGTTTTTATTCATCTCAGAAAGAGTATACATGGTTTCACTTGACTCGTGAAAAACAAGGAAATAGTAAAACCTCAGTGGTAGTGATCCGTATCCGAGAAAGTATACGTAGGCCAAGTTTTGTCAAATCACTATAAATTGTATTTATCTTTCTCACTCTACTATTGTTTTATTTATTGTACTACATTATATACATTTTTAACTTTTAAAGTTTTAAAAACTCAATTCACCCTCCTCTTAGGTATTGCCAATTAGGCCAACATAATCATTACAAAAGATATTTATTATTATATTAATATAATAAATATTTTCATATTTTGTTATTACTTTAATCAATATTAAAGTATTATATCTATTTATATCAATATAAAATATCCATAAATCATATTTATGTTATCCCACAATTAATCGAAACATTTCTCATGCATACGAGTGCTAGTGTATCTTAGACGTTAAATTTATTATTTACAATATAAAAAAATCAAATTGTCATCCAATCAAAGTATTTGTACAATATTATTAACTAATTAATGATTATTGTATAATAGCAATTATCATCATCATCAAGTAACCGACTAATGTGTGTAACCCTATCGGTTCATTATGAGCTGCACATGGGTAAACATGAACGTTTTTGTATCTCATTAATACAACTCTTTATATCCAAAGTTTCCAATGATTATGAGTGACCTCTAGTAAGATGTCATGACTCTTAGACACAAATGAATGAATATATCAGATCAACCTATATAATCATACGTGCATATAATAAAGTCCTTATACTGTCAACTCTCAATCGAGTGCGGGTCATAGAATCGTCAAACCCCTTTCCGAACATGCATACTTTGGTCAAAGACTTTATTTCCACGTATGACAGTTCTATCTAGGATTTCAAGCTCCAACATCTGAGCTAGCAGATTCTATCTTGGTTATCATTTGTCCTCATACACTTAAACACATTGTCAGCAAGCTTCTTTCACCAAGCGTAGCTAGCCCGATGCGATATACACAAATGAACGATGTGCTTCAGTATGGAAGGCAGCTGTGATACCTCAAGTCATAGAACTAGTAGTACACTAGTACGGTTGTGTGACGTATCATTGGCTTTGGATAATCACCCATGTGATTCGTCATGTTTGGTCATGTTCAGTAACACGTTTTCCAATGCATTACCTATGTTTATGCTCTTGTGATATAAGAATCGTCACCTAAATATTAGCATCCAATATTAATTCTTGGCAACATCAAACATATCAGTCATGCAATATCATATCCCTATATGACATTACCTCAATCGAAAATTGATTCAGATATATTTAAATCATACATTCTGTACTCATATCTACAACTCTTTACAGATAAAGTCTTGACATCATAATATATCACTAGATCTCATTTTGCATTTTATATACAATATAATTTAGCAACTAAACATGCAAAATGATATAAAAGTCATTTTATTAATCATAAACTAATTTACAATTAATTACAAAAAAATATATATACGTAAAGATGATATCCCTGAATCGTATGACATGATTAGTTTTAGAGTATATCTCCAACACAATTAACACCATTTAACATTTCATATACAAAAATCATTGAAATCTCACATGAATAATGAACTCTAGGTTCCAACATATTCCAAAATTTTAAAATCAAACTTCTAACAGGTTAATGAATTTATCGGTAGCTTGTAGAAGTCCAGAAAAACCTTAGATTGCCGATTAAACGAAAAATTTTCAAATTTTCTTTAAAACTTTAATTCATTTCTTACTCTCTCTTGCTATTTCTAGACCAAAATCAGTACCAAATTAAAGAGGGAATGATTGATAATCACTTGGCAATAGAAATTTGCAAAATTTAGTTAAGGATTTAGAAAGATTCAGTTAAAACTGAGAAAGAGAAAGAGAGAGATGTTTTCTATAGAGAAAGAGAAAGAAATATGAATGAAGAACCACTGAGGGTCGAATCCCTCTTTTAGGTATTTATTGAAACGGATAAAAGGACCAAATTGCCGTTAAGAAATTTTAGAAATTTTAAAATTGTTCGACAAATTTTACCCAGATTTGCCTAATGTATCGATATTTTTTTACTGGATATCGATCCCTTTGGACTAAGTATCGATCCGTTCATAAAAATTCGAATATGAAAATTTCTTCAATTTCGAGTGTTGATAAATTTGCCATTATATATCGATTCCTTTACAAAGTATCGATACATTTGATAAAGTTATCAATCAAGTTCAATTTGTAATTATTTTCAAACTCTCTGACTTGCAATGTATCGATATATTCTTCATATGTATCGATCTGATTGACTTTGAAATTTCTTCCCAAATCTCTGACTTACTAAGTATCGATACTTCTTATGAAAGTATCGATCCCTTCATCAGGTATCGACCTGCATCCTTAAGACATCGGTACTTTGGTACATGTATCGATTTTCTCAATCCCACGTATCGATATTATATTCTTAATCATAGATTTTTCATAGAATTTTTAAGTCGAAACCACATATTCTATAGAAAAAATTTTATTTTCTTTACAGGGACTCTGCCCTCTGTACCCTTGTAAGGACACTGCCTCTTGACCCTACTTGCTAATTGGTTAAGAAGATTGCCGAATTCATAAGTGTAAAGCAACATACAGTAATTCAATTTATACTAATTTCATATTACTCAACACACTAAATCTCATACCATGAACAAACTTAAGCTCAACCAAGTCTCGATAATGTGTCAACTAACCATGAACTATGCATGCACGAAAATAAATATCATACAATGACTATTTTAACATTATGTTTGAAGAATATGGTTTACACTCTGTCCCTGAAATTGACCAAAACTTATTAAATGTTGGTCAGCTTCTTAAAAAAGTTTTCAAGGTAGTTTTTGAAAATAAATACTGCTTAATCAAAGATACTTTTGGGTAGGAACCGTTTAAGGTGAAAATGAGAGGTAAAAACTTTTTATTTAATACAATAAAGGATGAGCAAACTGCTTTCTCAGCCATGGAAAGTGTCACCAAAGTCTGGCACAAATGGCTCGATCATTATCATCACTAGAGATTGCTTCTAATGAAAAAAAAAAAAAAATATATGGCCAAAGACTTATATGTTTTAGATGAAAATTCTCCAAACTACCAAGTATGTTAGTATGGGAAGCAAAGTAGGCAGCCATTTCCTAAAGCAACTTGGAGAGCATCACATAAGTTGAAGCTCATCCACACTAACTTGGTGGGTATTTAAAGGACATCTTCTCTAAACAGTAATCTTTATTACATTGTTTTCATCGATGATCTAATAAGGAAGTGTTGGATTTATTTTTTGAAAAGTAAATTAAAAGTTGCTAGAGTGTTTTAGAACTTCAAAAAAAAGATTGAGAATAAAAGTGGCCATAAAATCCAAACTCTGAGATTAGACAGTGAAAAATAGTATACCTCTAAAAAATTCAATATGTTTTGTAAATAAGCAAGTATTGAGCATTAGCTTATTGCTCCGTATACTCCAGAACAGAATGGAGTAAGTGAAAGAAGAAATAGATACATCATGGATATGACAAGATGCTTGTTGCATAATAAGAATTTGCCTAAAATATTTTAGGCTGAAATTGCTAATTGTAACATCTCAAATTCGAGATGTCACATTAAGCCTCTCACTGTGTCTGTCTGTATGCATACATAACTTTTATATTCTTAACACGACTTATAATTTAATGCATGTATTGCATAAGGGCAATATGCTCAACTGTGAAATAGAATTAATACACTAATGTTTCCCAATATCTAACACAACACAATTCATGCTATAATTTATGCATGGCTTCAAATCATAAATCTATCTGTAATTTACAAGACTCTCTCTATAGTGTTCTTTAGATACAATTAATAACAATATCAATCTTATACACAAAATAAGAATAAGAGGTATATTCATCATGCAATATATGAATTTCATACACAATTTATAATATTCAATATAATATCATACTCCCTAAAATACATATATGACTTTACAAATTATGTTACTGTCTGCACTATAAATGATCCTCTATGCATAATAGACCCAACTGCCCTAGTGACTATAGTGTGTAGCCTTTCCTTTATCCATTGAAATACCCAGTGAATGGATATATATATATATATATATATGGGATCACATCAATTTCGTAAAAATACAATTTCTTTACTATAAATAAATTCAATTTAGAATTGAAAACAATATCGCATTCTAACTCTTTGTAATAAAATCTCTTCGAAAGCTACTTAGTTGTAAATTTGAAATCAACATCATGTTTAAAAACTTTCTGCTTTTGAAATTGTTTAATCATAAAACATAAATCTCTAAAAAAAACGCTTGTATTTAAAAGCGTTACGTATTGTCATCCCTCTAAATACATATCTGTATAACTCTGGTATTTAGGGCGTTAAGTATCATCGTCCCTCAAGTCACTATTACTACTCCAAAAAATGTGACATTTGAGGCAGAAGAAAATCCAAAGGTGATACATATCGCCATCCCCTAATTCCGCATTTATAGCTCTGGCGTCTAGAGGCGTTAACATCACCGTCCCCTAGATAAATGTCTATAATCTTTGGTACTCTAGAGCATTACATATCACCGTTCCCTAAAGTACATCTTTGGCCTCATAAAGCAAAATATCTTTTAGAAAATGCTAAGTTTCAAAATCATGTTTTTAAAATAATTTCTTATCATGCTTTGTAATCATGATTTAAAACAGTTTCTCAAAATCTAAGAAAAGGGTGTCAAAACAAGTTCCAAATTTCATGTCTTAGACTAGGATGTCCAACACAATTCATATAATTTTCCATGGAAGGTAAACATACCGAAAACATATCAAAATGCTCACGAGTTATCAATTCTCAATAAACCTTTCTAAATCATGAATAAATGCTTCAATCAATTCCAAAGCATTCATAATTTAAAATATTATGCATGAATAATATTTTGAAAAATAATATTTCTACTCACTGATTTACTCTCAACCATCCCAAGTTGCGATATTGTTATTGGTGAATTTGGTCAACTATCTACGACCGATCACCTTTTCACCAAATTCCACAACATCATATCGCCATCTCATGAATGAATAATTACATTATGAATAATGGTTCATGACATAAACTCGAAATGTCTAAAATTTCCTACAAGTTAGACAAAACTCAACTCAAAGTTACCTAGATCAGAGAGTTACAAATACAAATTCAATAATATAGGTAATGTCTTCCCGACGCTAAGGATAATTTAAAATTCCGTTGTAACCAATTAATGGAATATTTTAAGCTAAATTTTTAATATGTTCATCCCTCATATATCTAATTTATGCAGCTTTTTACAATGCCTTATTTGGAATCCTATAGTTTAACTTACACTTAAATGAACAGGTACAGCTCTAACCACATTCTATGACAAAGCAGTCGGTTTCTGAATTTTTTTGAAAATTTGTTTCTTAATAGAAAATTTTAATTTTTAATTATGTCAATCCCTGTCATGTCTAATTTTCGTATCCCTTTACAAATCCTAATTTTGATTTCGAATGTTTGAGTTATAATCAATGTACTACACAACGCACAGACAACAGATAGCGCACAGTACCAAAACAGAGCAACCAACTTCCAACCTTTACTGAGATTTCATTCCTGCATGGAACGATATAATTTTTTGGATATGTTGTTCTCCTATATATCTTGTTTTCATAGAATTTTACGGTGCTAAAAATCGATGTTAGAAATACTATTTCGTTTTAAATTTTCTGTACACTACTCAGCATTTTCGACAAACCGAAATGCAACTCAAGGCAATCACTTCTAAAATTTACTAGAGACTCGTCGTTTCACAAAAAATTCTAATGTTTAACTATGTTAGTTGTAATTGTGTCAGTTTTAATAAAATTTTACGGTGTGTTAATCGAAAGTCTATAATTCGATGTGTTAATCGAAAGTCTATAATTCAATTTATTAGCAAAATACCGAACCTATGTCATAATTTTCCCATCAGGTAAAACACTACCCTTGCCTACAAATATCAACCTTACAACTTAGCCACCATTACATGTACATTGACACTTTAAATTTACACTTCTCATGCATAAGACATAGCTATAACACTGCCATATACACTCTACACTCATTGCCCACATATCAACGTTAAACATTGTAACCATTTTCCCTACAAATTATAACTATCGGCAGCACAGAGCAATCAAATCCATAATTCAAATTTTATGGGTATACTTTCCTGAAAGCAGGAAGCAGATTATATTACAAGTTAATGCACGATGTAGGAATATTGACCATATTGCATGCATTAAGGGTGCACCTCATTACGCATTAGAGTATATAAAGTAACTCAAACAAAGAAGAGTCCTATCAAACAAACAAAAAAAAAAAAATTGTACAGCAAGAACCTGAAGATTGGTCTGTATAAAGGAAGGTAGAAGTGGTGCAAGCTTCCATTCCAACAAAGAAGACAAATTATATTGACGGAGACCACACTACTTAAAATTTTCAGTAAGGTTGCAAAACCAATGTATTATGAAATTCAATTGCATTTTCTTAGCCAAAAAGCACGCATTACAGGCAAAACCACGCTATTCAACTTCTGATCTTTCATCAAGCACATTTTGACCATTCAAGCTTGATCAGGCAAATTCAACAAGATAACACTGAAAATCCCATGCCAGTTATTCGTTTTCTGTCTGTCCCTCAAAATTTATACCAGATGCTCTACATCCAAACCTCCATGTAAAGATTTTGGAAATTCCACAACAAATGAAATTTGAATTTAGATCAATGAGCAATAATCTCTTACTTCCTTGGTAAGGTAATTTGTAGAAGATAGAGATGCTCCAACATCAATATAGTAAAGTAGTAAATTCAATTAACACACATAAGATATCACTTTAGGTTCATCTTTCCGACTGCGCATTCCTTTTATTTCTTTACCCACTCTATTTTCTATAATCCACACTGATCAAAAAAATTATGTATAGAGAAGAATGAAAGAAATAAAAACCTCACTATACTGATTCTCCCCTTTTTTTTTATTATCATTCCAATACCACCACAACCTAAAGGCTATCACAAGCAACCAAATTCCAGATAAACACAGAATTTTCAGCTTTTTATTAATTGACTCGTATTTAATTTTTCTGCCAACATTAACAACCATGCATACATTGGCATGCAGTTGTAATAATATATAAATATTATGCGAAAATGCACTTTATTCTTGTGCCTACTGCGAAAATTAAGATTAAACCAAGGACATATGATGCACCATTACTTCAGCCCAACTGTAGTACTTTTATCGTTTTTGCTATTAAAAAATCTTGGAAGTGAGAATAACAAGGACTGTATTATTCTTGATCCAAAGATGGAAGCCACCTATATTACACTCTCTCCCGTATCAACAACATGATTATGGAGAGAGATAGGATTGCTCACACACAAGTAATCAGAGACAAACAAATTTATTAAGCATCTTTCTTCAAACCTTTTTTTTTTTATATTATATTGCAGAATATTGCATTAGAAGCACACCTGAGTACCATTATTCTGACCCATCCAAAACAATTTGCAACTCAAATTATCTACGGCATGCATACACCTATTAGTATACATCTTATCCCCTGTCCTTTGAGAACTGGCCACCCATTTCCTGGCACTCTGTAATTTAAAATTATTTGCCTGTAAAGCCGAAGGCTGGATCCACCAAAACTGACATGGCGTCAATTTCCTTATCGAAGAAGCGGAATAATTACCGTGAATTGGTCGCGTAAACCGAGGAGCTAAAACGCATGAATGCGAGCTCGGCAACTGACTACGACTCATTGCTCACTCTCTCCCACTCTCCCCTCTCATGTTTCTCCTCTCTCACTTTCGGCCATTCTTCCTTTCTCCATTGTTTTCCCGTATGCTCCTTCTTCTCCTCATGTTTCTTCTTTTTCCTTTAAATTAAATTTCTCTCTTCTCTCTCTTTCTCTTGCCGAATTTCTTCTTCTCCTCTCCCTCTTGCCGTAATTTCCTCTTCTTCCTCCTTTTCTTCCAAATATTGAAGAACCTGAACCAAGCTGAGGCTAACTGAACAGAACCCAACAGCATCAGCCACCATCCCAATGCTTTCATTTTGCTCTCCCCCCTCCCCCTGTATTTCTTCTCTCCAGCCGGCTTCCCCATATGTTTTTGATTTATCTGAAGAAAAATATAGAATTTTCTAAATATTTTTGAGGCTTTATTCTAAATAAACTTTGGACTTGTGCTTGGCTTTATAACCTTGGGCCCATATGTAGCATAAATTAGGCTTGGGCTTTAGTTACGGTTTTGGGTCTTCATGAGGCCTAATCTTTTTGTTTTTTTTTTTTTAATTTTGTGGTCCCATATTTATACTAAATTACTTCTCTTCTCACACTTCTTACAAATTAGTACATTGACCCTCTTAACTTTGAAAATCTTTCATCCTATTACACCCATATTTTATAACAATTTACCATATGAAAATTTCGGGCTTTTACACCAACAGAGCAATATTTATGTGAAACAAACTCCTCACCAAGGTAGTTAAGGATGAAATCCTATTTGAAGTATGGTATGGGTACAAGCCCTCCTTAAACTTTCTTAAAATATTGGGTTGTTTATACTTTACCTATGTCTTACTGGTTAAGCATGATAAACTTCATAAAAGAGATGTTCTTGGCATCTTCGTGGGATATAATACAATATAAAAGGCTTACAAAGTCTTTCAGCCAAAATCTTGTAAAATAATTGTTACTAGAAATGTTCACTTTGTTGAAACTGAGCATGAGAATTAGGAAAGTCCAAAAAGGGTGAATCAAAGTGACTCCAAGCTCATTCTGCCTGATGGAACTCTTAAGAATCAATCTTATGACTCATGGCAAAATGAGATTGAAGATGATACTCCAATTAGAGGCATAAGATTGCTCTCGGATATTTACTGAAGATGTAATGTTGCTATGTGTGAGCTCGTAGAGTATGAAAAAGCAAAGGAAGATGGAAAATGGATGGATGCAATGTAGGAGGAGCTGCTCATGATTAGAAGAAACAATACATGGGAGCTTGTAGACAGACCACAAGATAGAAAAGTAATTAAAGTCAAGTGGATGTTCAGAACAAAATTAAATGCTGATAGCTCTATTAATAAGCATAAAGCAAAACTTGTAGTTAAGGGATATGCTCAAGTTTTTGGAGTTGATTACTTAGAAATGTTTGCCCATGTGGCTAGGCTCGACATAATCAGATTACTTCCTGCTCTTTAGCTCAAAAGAATTGTAAAGTGTTTTAGTTGGATGTCAAGTCAGCATTTCTCAACAGATTTATGCAAAAAGAGATTTATGTTAAGCAACCTGAAGGCTTTGTGAAAAAGGAAAAAGAGGGCAAAGTTTATTTGTTAAAGAATACACTTTATAGCCTAAAGCTAGCACCAAGAGCATGGTACAATAGAATAGATGATTACTTGATTGGTTTAGGCTTTAAGAAAAGCTTGTCCGAATTCACCATCTATGTTAAGCATGATGGTGCTAACATTTTTATCATCTCTCTCTATGTAGATAATCTTTTAGTGATAGGAAGCAATGCAAATTAGATTGATAAATTCAAGTTGGAGATGAGGAAAACCTTTGAGATGATAGATCTTAGCTTAATGACTTACTTTCTTAGAAAGGAAATCAAGTAAAGTTAGGATGAAGTGTTCATTTGCCAGAAAAAAATATGCAAGAGAAATTCTTAAAAAGTTTTAAATAAAAGACATCAAAGCTATGAATACTCCCATAAATCAAAAGGAAAAGTTAATCAAATAAGATTGAGCAGCAAACATAGATGAAGCTCATTGCAAAGGTTTGATAGGATGTCTAATGTACCTGACAACAATTAGGCTCGATATTCTAAGTGTTGTAAGTATCCTGTCTCGATTTATGCATTGTACAAGCGAAACACGTCTATAGGCTACAAAAAGGGTTGTAAGATACATCAAGGGAATAACCAACTTTGGTGTAAAGTTCAAGAAATGTTCAAACTTCAATCTACTCGATTTCTTAGACAATGACTGGGCAAGTTCAGTCGATGAAATGAAAATCACATCTAAGCATTGCTTTAGCCTTGGTTCAGTTGTTTTTTCATAGAACTTAAAAAAGCAGGAGATTGTTGCACAATCAACTACAAAAGCAGAGTTCGTGGCAGCAACTACAGAAGTAAATCAAGTCATATAGCTAAGAAAGATTCTGAGTGGCATGCATTTTGTGCAAGAAGAAAGCACTGAGATCTTTGTGGACAATTAAGAGGCAATTGTCATTTATCAAAATCCAGTATTTTATGGAAAGACTAAGCACTTCATTATCAAGTTTGTTCTTCTTAAGAGTAGAGCAGTGACCCTTCTCTACTGCAAAAGTGAAGATCAAGTGGCTGATATCTTTACCAAATCTCTATCAGCTAGTAAATTTGAGTTTTTAAGACAAAATCTTGGAGTTTACAACTACTAATGCAAGGAGTGTTAGTTAGTAGCTTAGGATTGCAAATAAGTCCATGTGTTGTTTATGTTTTAGTTTAAGTAGCTATTTGAATGTTTTATTCTTATGTTTTAGGTAGTAGTTATTTTGTTGTGTGTTATGTATTGAGTCATGACGTAATTCTAGAACCATGATCTCTAATTTCAATTTTTGCAAGACTTTCAAATGTAAGTTTTCAGTTTTTAATGAATTAAGAATTCCCAAAAATATTTATTTTGCATTTCTCTTATTCGGATTTGAATTTTTTTAAAGCAAGTAATTTGCATTCAATTTATTTTTCATTAGAAGATAACACTAGTCAATATTATTTCCATTAGTGCCAAATATCATCGCAGTGGTAAGCACAAGATAATTACAAAGAAGTAGTACTTAAAATTACCTAAAAGACAGTTAATAAAATAAATAAATGAACAAGAGAGCTGGCACATGGGAGGAGGCAACAACTGTTGATATATATAGTGAGAGTTGGAGTCATCAGAATATGTTAATCAATGAGTTTCTCCAGCCTGTTAGTCAGTCGGGTTTTTCTAGTTTTCCTAATTGAAAAATGAAGGTATTGGTCAGCTGACTCTTTTAATTACTTGTACTATTTTTTAACTAACAAAATGTATTGGTCAGATACATTTAGGTTTTGATTAAATTATTTAATTAGATAAACAATCCAGTTACAAGGGTAGAGAATAACGATTAGAATCTTTAGATTACAACTTCTAGCTCATTAATTTATCATTTCATTTCATAATTATATAGTTGCTTCATTATTGGATGGCAAGAGTCAGGGATTCATGTTTATTAATTAGCTCTAAGTTAAGGTTTAAGGTAACTGAAAAGACATCTCATTTGTAATATGTTTGAAACTGGTTTTCATATATTAAAAAAAATGTTTAACCTAATCTATAATTAATTATTCTTATTTATTTAAAATGTAAGAAACCTAAAGAGTCCTAACTTTTAAAGGGAAATCTAATATTTATTAATAATTAATAAAAACACTTTAATTATGGTCTCGTAACATTGACTAATTACTCTTGAAGTAATTACTAATTTTTACATGGAACATTGATACGGTTGGCTAAACCACTCAGAAACGGGAACCCAAAGGAAAGATAAATTGTGAACCAAGCAACTAGTCATTGACTGCCACGTGTATGTTATAGGATCACGTGATCTGTAAACCTTCCGTGCAATGTAAGTTTCCTTTTAGTCAATTTATTTCTGCGCAATCGGTCAACAGTCAACACGGTCAATCATCCAATGTTAACAATTTTCGAACCGTTAATTCTAAAAATTTCTTTCTCTCTCTCTGTTTTTTTTTTTTTTTTTTTGCTAGAACGGAGGAAGTGTTTAATTGAAACTATATTGATAATTCATGGGCATTTCTTAATCAAATCTGACTCCACCATTGATGTGATTGATCAACTGCTGCCCAATTCATTTCAATTTTGTAGCCAATGCTGTTCATGAGAGGATCATGTTTTTATAATGTTAATTATCAAAAAATATACTAATTTCAAAGTAATAATTCCTGTGTAAGAAAATTCTATGAAGGTTTAATTATCTTTTAAATCAATAATTATTCCATTTACTTGATAATAAAGGAATACAATTCGGTTTCTTTTGCAAGTTTTTCAAATGAAGACTAGGAATATTATGAACGCTCATGAAGATATGAGCTAGTATTCTTTAACGTGTGTGTTCTTTTACACGTGTATATTTGTCGCTATGTTGTTTTTATCCTTGTTTAGTCTCTGTTAAGGTATTAAATTTAGACAAAGTGAAGCTCCAATGGCTATTGTCCTTTTTATCTTCTTCTGATCTGCTGTTACATGCATTCGTTGATACGAAGAATATAATAATACATGACATGAGTATTTGCATTTATCTCAAATTTCTTGTATTATTGGGAATCTTTTATCAAAGCAATCTAATAACTCTTAAAAATAAATGACATCAACTAAGAGAAATAATACATTTTGTACATAAAGGGATCGGGAACAACAGTGGGCAGGCAAACCCCGTTGATTAAATGGGCCATTGCAAAGAAGCCTGCTAAAGGCCCCAAACGCAAGAAAGAATGTTACTGTACCTCTCTTTACTCGCCCTTATCAAATCTGTTGCCAAAACACTATCTTACTTTCGTTTAACGGGACGATTTTTTTTTTTTTTAAAAGTTATAACTGTTAACAATTGTAGAGTTCTCTGACTTAAAATTAAGGTCTTTTAAGTTTAATTATGAATTATTGTTTATTTTTCGATTCAATATTAAATTTAATAAAAATTATACCTTAAAAGCTTGATCGGAACTTGTAAAAATTCATAATCACCTTATACTACTATAAAAGTGATTATGAGTTTACTAAAATAAGTTTTTACTCAAATTTAATATTGCTAAATACTTTTCTAATTTTACTTTCACAATTAGAAAAATAAGTTTTCTTAATTGAGATATTTTGATTGTATTTTAGGTAAATATAAAAATATAATGTTTATATGTCAAAAGATTCCACTTAAATTTTAACATTATCGAACAATAATACATTTATGTCAAGAAACTGTATGTCAAAATAAGACATTTTCTCAATAGTGTTTCAAATTATAGTAGAATTCTAAATGAAATTGTAGACATCAACTGATTGAAGGAGTTTATTAGTAAAAATGCTAGAGCAGACATGCATGAATGTATACTTGAATGACATATCCCATTAGTGACACATAAGATTTTAGCATCCCTGCTATCTACACCCTTGATTTACTACATGAAATTTCATTCCTTCTTGCATGAATATATACACAATACGTTGGTCTTTTAATCAAAATTTCAGATTTGAGAATGCTCACCGAAATATATTGTAGTATTATTTCATTGCAAAATTAAACTAATTAGGATATATTAAAAAATTGAGGCGATGTAATTTAAATCTCCAACTATTATGGAATAGAATATTAGTTGTTAATATTATTAAACATTTTAATTATTACAAATTTAAAATTATCGAAGCCCAAAGATCTATGAACTAGCCCATGTTTGACTAGCCAAGCGGACATAAAAAAAAATGTGCCCTAAATCTCATCTACAAAAATTTTCAGACCTTTACCTCTCGGTGGTACCACCATCAAACAAAAATACAAATTAACTTTCGTCATTGCAATTCCCAGCTATCAACATCATATGTAGAAAAATCTAAAAGCGTGCATCCATGCAAATATAGACATCAATCACTATTAAAGGGAAATTTGACTAACCAATCTACAAACAATCAACACAAACCACATCCTGTATCCTTTATGAAAACCACAATTGAAATGGGAATTCGTTTTTATTCTTAAATTAGTCAATGGAAACGTTAGAAGGTCAAATTCATTGAGCTAGCCAGCATTCTTGCTGGAACGATCGAGCATCATGCATATTGCATATACATTACCTCAATCGCGATCAAGCTTAATTATTTTACTTAGATATAAATCCCCTTTTGAAGGGTTACCCAAATTACGTCCCCCCTAGCTCATCAATACTGCAATATCTTACAAGTTACATTAACTAGAAAATAAGAGAAATTCTGATTCTCACACTACAAAGACAACGAATCAAATCCCTTTTAGTACTTATAAATACTTATATATGGTAATATATAAAATTAACGAGAGAGAAGCATAACTACGTAATCTAGCTGACCTCATTGCCAAAATCAACTGAAACGCGAGTGGGCAATTTGCCAGGTGTGAAAATAACCCTCTATGAAATATTTCATTCTCTTCTTTATCTGAATTTAAATATTAAAAACTAGCCACAAAAATTGATACATCTTAGAAAAGAGCTTCTAAGCACAAAAGCCATCACCTTGACTTAGCCAGATACATTGGACTCGAATAAACTCCAGTTTCAGTCATTAGAGAAACTTAATAAACACATGTGAACAATTGTTATCCACAGGATTCTCCACTTGGCAAAAATTGGACCCTAAATCAACATTATGTGCCTTTTCCACGCATATATATGCTACTTTCAAGTACACGAGCCATGCAGCAGCAGCAGCAAAACAAATTAAAACACGACATGGATGAAGATCCTAAGGGAAAGGGTAGTAATGAAGAAGGAGGAGAGGTGAAATATCGAGGCGTGAGGCGGAGGCCATGGGGGAAGTTTGCCGCGGAGATACGCGATTCG
Source organism: Cedrela odorata (assembly GCA_035584115.1). Classification (NCBI taxonomy): domain Eukaryota; kingdom Viridiplantae; phylum Streptophyta; class Magnoliopsida; order Sapindales; family Meliaceae; genus Cedrela; species Cedrela odorata. Next base: position 8,071,783 of record JAXCLQ010000007.1, read on the forward strand.
AACAGACGCGGCCAACGTGTTTGGCTTGGAACTTTTAACACGGCTGAGGAAGCTGCTCGAGCTTATGATAGAGCTGCTTATTCTATGAGGGGTCAATTAGCCATTCTTAACTTTCCTCATGAATATCCTGCTGCAAATGAGGGTTCTGGTACATCTTTCTCTTCGTCTTCAATGGATTCTTCTTCTTCATCATCATCAATGGGTGGGAGTAGGCATGGAAAGCAAGTTTTTGAGTTTGAGTACTTGGATGATAAGTTGCTAGAAGATCTTCTTGAACAGGGAGAGAAAAAGAACAAGAAAGGATGAAGTATATGCTCTGTCGTACGTGGTGTGAAAGACTAGATCACTCCGGCAGGTTAATTCTATCTATTAAGTTCGATTCTGCAATTTTTATTGTGCATAGCTGCGGTAAGATGCAGCAGCATTATCTCAAAGACTTGAGCTTTGTTAGTAAAAAGATATCATATATGTCTTTGAATACATAAAGGATATATATATATATAAGACGGGAGTGCTAACCTCCAGTTGTGTAGCCCAACAATCGAACATTAATATATATAATAAAGCAAACTTTCGGAATTTTAATGCCTTATGAAACAGCAGCTGCATTACTGGATTTAGCGAAATCACATTGAGAAGGAGCAGTTCTGTGTTGCTTTTCCCCTTAGTTTGTCTGTAGTGTTTGTGGAAATTATGTGTATGAAATGGAGTTCTTGATCAGATAAGGTCTATTTTAAGAAAGCTTTGAGCCCCGACTTGTTTTTGTTTCTCCTTCTTCGGATTCAGTAGTGTTACTATTACCATTACTACTTTTTATTTTTGAAGTCAATACAGTCAAGTAGACAACTTCTTTCCCCTTCAAAGCAAGCCTATAAAACTGTTAAATCACACTAATATCGAATAAGGACTCGCCACCTAAAATGAATAACAATTAAGTAATCGTATCACAAATAAAATTATTTAAAAATTAATCCCAACAAATCCCATAAAATATTAATAATTAAAAAAATTATCAGAAAGTGCTTGGTAAAGACTAAGAGTGATGGTAAGTTGTCTCAAATTTATATATATATATATATATATATTACCTTATATCATATAACATTTATCTAGTGATGAGTACTGGAATGTTATAATAATAATTTGAAGAATTATAAAAATATATCATTTATTTCTTAAATTTCATATATTCTATTATTTAAGAAGAAATTTGGGATATTTTATTTCTTTTGACAGATCTTGATATGCAAGCTAGTTGACCAATGGTAATTGTAAAAGTTATATATATATATATATATATATATATAAAGAAGTAGAAAAATTAAAGAAGAACAGTTAGCACCCAAGTTTGAAGTAAGACCTACTTTTTTAAAATGCTTTATTATGCATATATTATGATTCGTCTCCAAGACAACTAATGTTCTGACGTTACAATTTATCATTTTTTTTTTTTGTTAAATTTTCATGCACTATCTGAAAATTATTTAGTATACTTTAATTTTTTTAAAGAACTAATAAAATGTAACTTCAACAATTTAACAAAAAATTTGATAAATGGTAACGCTATATTACCGGTATGGTAATCTTACCCATCATTTTCTTATGTGCATATTTTATTATTATTATTATTATTATTATTATTATATGTTGATTTGATTGGATATTGAGGTTGGCTTTGATGAGAAGACCTCCAACTTGAAGCACATAGAATCATTAATTTATTAATCAAGTCCTATTCATATCGAATCCTGCCTTGCCACTTAAAATTATTAAATGAACAGTGAATTGAATTTACTTTATAATTTTTTATTAGCTTGATGACTGTTTTGAAAATGAAAAATATTGGGCATGGACGTTATAATTGATCATAGCTAGGGGTGACACTATTTTACATGATCCGTCCACCCAAATGAATAAACACAATACAATTTAATGATCATATTTTGAGTTTAGAATTTTTATTTGTGAATTTGTTTATAACACAATTAATTATTTAAGTGATTATAATATGTAATACTCATTTATAATTTAATATATTTTTATATTTAAAAATAATTATATTTATCAGATTTTAAAATATATTTAGTTATATTTATAATAAAATTGATTAGTATTTAAACATATAATATTATAAAAATATATTATAATATATATATAAATAATATGTTAAATGAGCGATATAATTACAACCCATATAACTATTTAGTAATGATATCGAGTTAAGATTGTTTAATAATTATGTTAAATTAAAATTTTTAATTCATTTAAGTTAATTTTTATTTGAGATAATATAAATACAACACGACATAATAATTTGAATTAACAAGTTTAATTTTAGCTACCAATTTTGATTCCCTTTTCATACTATTTTTGATACGAAGGTTCATAACCAAAAAAGTTAAACAGAAAAAAGAAATAAAAAGATAACCTAGCACCCAAATTTGAAGAAGACCTACTTTTATAATTGCAAATATCATATGTTCATTATTTTATGTGGCCTTGAATGAATATTGAAGTTGGTTTTGATATGCAAGGACCTCCAACTTGAAGCGCACAGAATCATGAATTTATTAACCAGCAAGTTGTATTCAATAATACACGTGATGTCATTCTTTAAAGTCATGTTTGGAATATTGAATTCATAAAAGTGAAAGCGATCTCTACTATTTAAATATGTGTCCAATATATGTAAGTGGTCCATCTAATTGATTATAATTATCTTTTGATAAGATATTATCACAAATTATCCTCTTATTTTGAATTTATAAGACTTCTGTTACTCTCGTAATTCTTGATATCTCTCTTTTACGAATATCGTGATTATGATGGATAGAAAAGATCTATCCTTCAAACTCCTATATATTTATATCTTCTTGATGGGAGAAGACGTTGTTGTTGTTGTTAATCACTAGAAAGATATACCCATTTCTATTAAATATTTTTTTGGCATTATTCGAATTCTAACATTATTGAAATTTCAGAACTCAAAAAATTTGATTATTATGGTTAGAGATAAGTATTCTGGTTTCTGCAATTATTCATGATTTATTTAACCATTCTTACATTGGCAGGCAGGATTATATGGGAATTGGACTAATTTGTTAATTTGTCTGTGAATTTTTGAGAAGCTTCATCACATCCGAAGTTCGGATCTTAGAGAGTCAATTCTGACTTCCAACTTTTTTTTTTTTTTGAGACTGATTAAGAGTTTTTCGGCTACAATAATGATTATAAGTATATTAATTGAGGGTTAAGTTATTGTTTTTTTTAAATATCTTTAAATTTTTTTTCAAACACATTTAATAAATTGGAGAAATTTGCCACGTCCTTTAAAATTTTAAAATAGTACTTAATAATACTTTTTTATTAAATATTTTTATTATCTTTTTACACCTACAAAAATAATGATCCTACACAATATTGTTTTTCTTCACGAAGTCGTTGTTATTAACTGCATTATGCAACTTCAATTTTTTTCTAGTTGCATTTTTTTTCTTCTTTGTATGCATGTTGAACTAAACTTGCATTGAAACCATGCACCTCTCGGAAGTTCCCTTTAAACCTTGATATCCTACATGCTCATTTATTCAATTAGGTAATTTCCTGAGCGTTGATATTTGATTTTCATCATTTAGTGTCATGATTTATATTTTTTTGCGAGAATAAATATAGTGATGTGGTTGTCCTCGAATTTTCTAATCTTTCTCCAGATGCTTGCAAGATGAACACATATCAGAAGTGTATCAAGCAAATAAAGAGGGCCAAGACATTGATTAGTAGTGATGGCGAGAGCTCACGAGTGGTGGAGTACTGTGAATCTTCAGCTGCGAGCGGTGATATTCTAGGAGTTCCGGACAAAAACGATCATGCCGGCAATAACTTTTTCTGATGAGTCTTTCCCATTTTTTAATATATATTTTATTACTCCACCTTCTTAATTTCTTGTCCAGCTAAGTTCGCCTTCTGCTTGTGATTCATTGTTTTGAGACAAATTTTTTCATTCATCACAGTCTTCTAATTTTAAGTTTCCTTTTTATCTAGTTTTTCAAATATGACACCAATTGTTAATAGTTAATTTTTTCATGCCAGATGCTAACATGTGATTTATTTTTCCAGGGAAATAAATTTGTTGGAATCTACGTACTTGGGCTTTTGAAATGTCTCGCGTCGGGCGGCTGTGAGATAACTTAGACTAGTTGTTAGGATTCTGGTAATTTCTGTAAGAAAGAAATGGATCAGGAGTGCCGGAGTTTCAACTATAACTCTCCGATGTGTAAATCAGTAAAGAGTTATCTTATATTAGAGTGATTGTGTGTATGGTTTTTGAAAAATAATAACAATAATAAAAACACTTATTCTAACTCTTTAATGTCTTTTTTGAATACCTTTTGACAAAGAAATAGTCAAGTATTAGAAGGATTTTTTTATTTCTCTCCTTCTTTTGGCATTTATTTATAGGCTCCAGTAGTTGGAGTTGAATTCTTGACAAAACCGTCTTTCAATAAGATTATGATGTACACCTTGATCAAAGTTTCACTAAACTATACTTTCCTTATCCTTTTAAGGTAAAATTTGGAATCAGGTTTATTAAGATTCCTACTAAAATTCTAAATTTTATGGAAATGCTTTAGATAAAATTTCTTGTGAATGGGACCAATAGATAGCTTGAGTTGTCCTCGATTTTTAACCCTTTTATCTTTATGAGGATGATTTGCTATGCTTGAAAGTATGATATGAGAACAATCTAATTTCTATTGGGTCTGATGATGTTGACCTCTTCTTTAAGGACAAGTAATACGAGGTCTGAAGATGCTGACATCTTCTTTAAGGACAGGTAATATGATCCGACCCG
>JAXCLQ010000007.1:8076734-8092401 GCA_035584115.1 Cedrela odorata
TCTTCTTTAAGGACAAGTAATACGAGGTCTGAAGATGCTGACATCTTCTTTAAGGACAGGTAATATGATCCGACCCGTTCTCACTCTGAAGATGGTCTTCTGACAAGAAGAAACTTGTTGTGATGTAGACCATTTCTGCTGACACAAAGATATTTGGCTGAAGGGAAATGCTATGACCCAAAACAGAGATATTTGGGTAAAAGAAAATACTATTGACACAACACAGCTAATTTTATATATTATTCTCATATTTCCTAACACTTTTTTTCCTCAACATTTTTAAGGGAAAAAAACTAACGGAAACATGTTAACCTAATTTACCTTGAGTTACCAAATGAAGTCTCATGTATAATCAATCCACCTGAATTTGAAGAACCACTCGATATATAAAGTAAAACAAGACAAATCAGGGATTGGTTTCAATTCACTAACCACTTAGTACATATATCACATACATACAGATAAAGGAAACCAAATGCTGAAGTGCATCATATAATCACAATGACAAGACCTGAACAGCATGATGGAGAAGTTTTTGTTAATTTAGTGCTTTGGCTCATCATTGGAGCCTACTAATGTCTCCGAAAGTTTACTTCTTAATTTCAAGCTCTAATTAAGAAAAATTCTGCTACAAAGCACTGACGTCTCTTCTAAGGAAGGTATGCATTGAAGAATAATCAAATCAGCATAAGGTGTTAGTCTCACAGAATTTCAATCCTGTTATGGGTAAAACCTAAAACTACAAACGGACATTATGTTTGTATATCAAACTTCAAGCATTTTCTAACCAAAAAAATATTGTTCTAATAGTAAATTTCCTATCCATCCTCCAAGTTCTGTGTGCATTTAATAATGACATATAAACCAAGTTAAATGTCGTTGCATATTTGAAAAAGAAAAAACAAACGGACAAACTTAGCACAATGTAAGTCAAAATGCAGCATGGATTTCGTACCTTTCATTAGCTGGGCACCTCTAAAGCAAATCTTTTCGGCTTGATTTCAGGAAAGCGAAATACTGGTGTCAGGACGACAATCTTCATCTCCGCGTTCCCCTTGACGATGTTGCAAGCACCAGATTTTATCTCAATGGGTTCCTTGGAAAATAAGCACATTTATAAAATTGGTCTTGCGTCTGTTATGCCATAACCTTACAAATTTTTATTTTTGGTTAAATTGTAAAATTTGAACTTTTATTGCTTGTTTTATGAAGCAAGAGGTATTGTTTTAAAGTACTATTGCTGTTTGGTTGGAGAGTGTTGGCTTGGGTTAGGCGTCTATGGTGGGCTGTCCAACTACCCATTCTGCCCCGGAGGAAGCAGCTGTCAGAAGCAGTTACATTTTTTAATTCAACGACTGCTTCAAACAGTTGTGTTCTCTCACGTTCAATATATAAACGAGAATGCTGAATAAATTGAAGTGAGTTTCTTTTCATTTGAGAAAGCAAAGAACAAAAAATAACATAGAGAACATAGAGAAAATAGAGAAAGAAAGAGAAGAGCATTTATATTGTGAAGAAGAGAGTTTTTTCCAACTGCGATTGAACAACTTATTGTGATTCTATTATGAAGGTAATTAATTCGACTCTTTATATTCTGTGATTCTACTTATCTGTTTTCTTTGATGTTATGTATATTTTTTTTTTTTGGTAATATTGAAAACAAATTGTTAAATCTAAAACTTTGAAGACTTATATTTCTATGCATGTTATATCAAATTTGATGAATAATAATTTATTTTAAGGATCTTATTTCAAGCTTTGAAACAACATATTACTTGCTTAAATTAGATTAGTAGATTGAGAGAACGAATGAATCGAAATTATTGTTTTAATTTAGTTTTTTCTTTTTTTTGCTTTTCAATATTTACACTTGAAACTTTTGAGGCTTGTAACTTTATGTGTGTAACTTCAAATTTGATAATTCATGATTCGTTAGAAAGATTGTATTACATTCTTCAAAATGATATATTGTATGCTTAAAACGAACGAGTATACTAAGAGAACAAGTGAGCCAATGTTGTTTTGATTTTATAATCCCAGTTTTTTGGTGTTTAAACCAGAAACTTTCGAGACTTATAACTTTGTTTGTATATCTTCAAATTTGATGGTTCATAACTCATGAGAAATCTTGTATTTCATTATTCAAAATTATATATTGTACGCTTAAAGCAGATTAGTATACTAAGAGAATGAGTAAGTCAAAATTGTTGTTATGATTTCAATTTTTCAGTTTTGGGTGCTTAAATCCAAAATTTGAAAATTTATAACGTTATCTCTGGTGCATCAAATTGGACAAATGATGACTTGTTAGAAAACTTGAATCGCATTATTAAAAATGACATGTTTCATGCTTAAAATAAATCAATATATTAAGAGAACGAGTGAGTCAAAGTTGTTGTTTTGATTTCATTATTTTAGTTTTGGGCACTTAAATTCGAAACTTTGTATTTGATACATAAAATTGGACAAATGATGACTCGTTAGAAAGCTCTTATTCTAAGCTTCAAATTAGTATATTATTTGTTAAAAATGAATAAGTACTATAAGAGAAATAATGCATTAAAGTTACTGATTTAGTGAAATATTTTCTAGTTTTAAGATATTGGATGAAGATTATAAATAGTGGCTTCCCTCCAAAAACATTTTGAAGTAGGGTGAGATTCACTCGTATTACTGAAAATCAAACTAATACCATATTTAGGCTACATAAGATATTTTAAATAAAATGGTGGTAGTTTGGTATTCGACAAACAATCGAAAGTCGATAAGTGTATGCCATGTGTTCAAGCAACACGTTGCCTTGTCGAACTCCGATTTCAACACTAATCTTTAGTTAGATTCAAAATTTAATATTCTTTCTAATGGTGATTTATTTTTTAAAAAAATAAAAATAAAAATCACCATTTATTAATTTTATTTGAAATTTAAGAAAATTATTTTGTTGAGATCTTGTGAGCATGCTTATGGATGTTTGGTTTTATTGGGAGTTTTTTTTTTTTTTTTTTTTTTTGTATCTCCAATGCTAGTATTTTCTATTTTTTTGTACTTTGACAAAATAATATAATAATCACATATTATTCTATTTTGTTTAGATGGTGTGCATAATTTGAATGCTGCGCAATGAAGAAATATTACACTATATCACGACTTTAAAAGGAGTTTTCTTTTATGACACAAATTTATCAATAAAGAAAAACTTTGAGGTTTTTGAAAATTACTTTAAACTTATATGCTCAATAGTTCATTTTCGTGATCGTCTTTAGTTTGAAATGGCATCTATTTTAGTTAAAAAGCTCATTTTAGAATTTAAATATGCACAATCTAATTTGAAAAATAAGATTAGAGTTGAAATCATAAGATCTTATACAATCTTACTTGTGATATAGAGTTACTATATAATGTCACCAGTTGTTAAATATAAGACAATCTATTATGTTGAGCTTGTGTCCAAATCAATGTGGTGCATAACACATAGGCTATACACTTGAGAAAGACCCTTGGTTTGGAAAGGTAGCAATCGATAGAATTATGAAAAAAGAACATCTGCTTGTTTATTGTGATGAGACTAATTATATATAAAAAAAAAAATCATAAACATTGTTCTTTATTTCAAAAGAGATTGAAGCATGTCATATTATATTGTGTTCTATTATATATTTCTTTTGTTATTTTAATTTTATGAATGAAACAATCGTTGTCTTCCTTGTTTATATATATAATATCGTTACTTTATTTATGCATGCTTTGTGTTATGTTAAAATAATGGGAATTCTTATTTATTAGAAAATTTTCACGATAAATTAATAATTAGAACTAAAAGTTTTATTTCACAAACAACCAATTGTATATTAAAATTAATATTTGGAAATAGATAATGATTAAAAGCCTCAACGACCTTTTGAAACTATTCTTTATATTTTTTTTATATTATATGTTTGAGTTTGTTATTGTTGCAAAATTAAAGTGTGTGTATATGTGTTTGACATATACAAGAAGTGTCCAAATCATATGATGAGGTAGCATCTGAGGTAAATGTCGAAGATGATTCATAAACTAAAAAATGCAGGATATGTCATAATTGATAAACAAAAGTTCAGATTGTGATTCAATCTCTTATTGATAGTTGAGACCATATGAAAGTCAACATGACACATAATGACAATATCAAAACTTTTGAAGACATGATGAGTTGGAAGATGAGAACCTTAGTTAGTTAAGTCTTTAGGCTAAGCCTATGTGGTTGAATCCAGCTCTCACATAGCATCTAGCTTCAAGAGGAAGGAAGGAAAGAAGTTCTTTCAGAAGGGAAAGAAATCGAATGCCTTAGCGAGGGAGCGCCAAAAAGGCAAGTGTGTTGGTAAAAAAAGGGACAAAACTAAATTAAAATGTTACAATTGTAGAAATATAGGTCATTTTGCTCATGAATGCATTGAGTCAAAAAAGGTAAAACCCTTCTGTACACATTTGAATTATACTTATATCTCTAATTTTGTTTTTCTTATTGAATCTCATTCATCGTAGATTGTAGACTCAGGAGCAACCAACCACATAGTTAGGGATTGAGAAGCATATATGGAGTATAGTCGAATAAACCAATGATTAAAATAAATATATGTGGGAGACAACTCTAGAGTTGAAGTCAAGGAGTAGGCACCTGCAAATTAACTTTGCATGGTGGCCGACCTTTTCTAATTCATGATATTATGTATGCACCAAGTATTCGATGAAACTTGATCTCTATTATTGTTCTTCTAAAACTAGGCTGCTCATTAAATTTTCATGGTGTTTTTATGAATATTACGTTTAACTTTGTTTTAATTAGCACTGTATATTTACATGATGGTTTTATTATATTAGATACTAATATGAACCATTTTAATTATGATGATAATTATTTTTTATCACTTCTGTTAGATTTGATGGTGTAAATGTCAATATTTGACATGCTAAACTAGGTCATATATGATAAGAAAGAATAACTAGATTAGTTAAATTAGGCTTATTGGACTCATTATCTAAAATTGAAATGCCTATATGTGAGAATTGTCTAGCTGAAAAAACAACTAAAAAATCGTTTGGTACAAGTAAAGTTAAAAATTTATTGTAATTAATTTATTTTGACATTTGTGATCCAATGAGTGTAAAGGCTAGATATGAAGCCTCATATTTTATTATATCTATTGATGACATTACACGTTATGGTCATGTTTATTTGATTTCACATAAATTAGACAAAAAAATTAAATATTTACAAACTGACCGTGAACATGAAAATCTTTCTGACTAGTTTAAGGAATTATGTAACGAGAAAGATATAGAACAATAATTGACAATTTCTAGAACTCCACAACAAAATATTGTAGCAGAAATGAGGAATAGATCATTGCTCGAAATGGTTAAGTCAATAACGGCACAAGCCAATCTATCGGTATCGTATTCAGAGAAGCTTTATTAACAGCCACTTATATACTTAATTGAGTTCTTTCCAAATAAATTACTTTCACTCTATATGAATTATGGACAAGTAGAAAAGTTGAACTAAATCACATGTAACCTTATAAGGGGTATGTAGCCTATATTTATTATACGTCTCATAAACATGGGAAATTGGGTGCAAAAGAAAAAAAAATTATAAGATATTCTAAGCATTCTAAAGGATATGCGTTTATTAGTGAATATATAGATAGTAGTGTGACTGAATTAGAATCAAAACATGTCAAATTTTTAGAAAATGAATTCCCTAGTATAAGTGATGTTAAAAAAGATACTCGATTTTATGAATTACATCATTTCAATAGTGATATAACTTCCAACCTACAAGTAATAGTAAATGGTGATTTATTTGGACATCTAGTCTCTAAAAAGAGTGATACATCTATTGAATCAATTTAGACGAATCATTCAATATGTCGAAGCAATCGAAGATTAATTTTACATCATCGATTTAAAATCGAAAGAAAAGCATTCATGGTTACTTGATGAGCCAAAAACTTTAAATGAAACTCTCACTTCGAGCACTAAAGAACTCTAGATAAAAGTAATGGAAGAGGAGATGAAATCAATGAAAACCAACCATGTCAGAGACTTGGTTGATTTACCACCTATCATCGAGCCATTGGAAACAAATGGGTTCTAAGAATCAAACGTAAGTTTGATAGCACAATTAAAAGATACAAGGCACGATTAATGGCTAAAGGCTACATTTAAAAAGAGGGTATAGACTATTAGAGATATATCATAGAACCAATCATGTAATAGGGTTCGTATTATATGTAATTTGTACATATTAACAATTAGTCATGAATAATTAGTTATTTATGACTAACGATACGATACCATTCATCATTTTGTGCTAGCTGCTACAATTATATAAATTTATCAAAAGAAGTCTTAAGAAGTATTATGTTTTAGAGACTTTATCTACAAAGAGTTGTAGATATGAGTATAGAGTCTTCGATTAAATACATCTAAATATATTTTCGATTAAAGTAATGTCATTGAGGACAATGACATTATATGACTGTCATATTCAGATGCTGCCAATGATTAGTATTGGATGTTAATAGTTGGGCGACAAGTCTCATGTCAAGAGATGATGAACATGGGTAATATATTAGAGAACATGTTACTAAATATGACCAAAAGTTTCTGAGATATTACGGTTGCTTTCTGCACTAAAAAATATCGTTCATTTGTGTATATCCCACTGGGTTAGCCACACCTAGTGAAAGAAATTTGATGGTAATGTGTTTTATTGTACGAGGACAAGTGATGATCAATATGAAACTTGTTAGCTTGATATTTGAGCTTAAAATCCTAGGTAGAACTGTCATACGTGGGAATCACATGCAACCTTATAAAGGGTATGTAGCCTATTTTCATTATATGTCTCATAAACATGGGAAGTTAGGTGCAAGAGGAAAAAAAGATTTTTATAAGATATTTTGAGCATTCTAAAGGATATGTGTTTATTGGTGAACATATAAATAGTAATGTGACTGAATTAGAATCAAAACATGTCAAATTTTTAGAAAATGAATTCCCTAGTATAGGTGATGTTGATAAAGATACTCGATTTTATGAATTAGATCATTCCAATAGTGATATAACTTCTAACCTACAAGTAATAGTAAATGGTGATTTACTCGGACCTCTAGTCCCTAAAAGGAATGATACATCTATTAAATCAATTCAAACGAATCATTAAATATGTCGAAGTAATCGAAGATTAATTCCATGTCGTCAATTTAAAATCGAAAGATAAGCATTTATGGTTGCTTCTTATGATAGTGATGAGCTAAAAACATTAAATGAAACTCTCACTTCAAACACTAAAGAACTCTAGATAAAAGTAATCGATGAGGAGATGAAATCAAACCATGTCGGAGACTTGGTTGACTTACCACCTAATCATCGAGCCATTGGAAACAAATGGGTTCTAAGAATCAAACGTAAGTTTGATAACACAATTGAAAGATACAAGGCAGGATTAATAGCTAAAGGCTATACTTAAAAAAAGTTATAGATTATTATAGATATACCATAAAACCAATGATATCATATGGTTCAACTTATATGTAATTTGTACATATTAACAATTAATTATGAATAATTAGTTATTTATGACTAACGATATGATATTATTCGCTATTTTGTGGCAGCTCTTGCAATTATATAAATTTATAAAACAAAGTCCCAAGATATATTATTTTTTAAAAGCTCTATCTGCAAAAAGTTGTAGATATAAGTATAGAGTCTCCAATTAAATATATCTAAATATGTTCCCGATTAAGGTAATATCATTGAGGACAATAACATTACATGATTGTCATATTTAGATGCTGCCAATGATTAGTATTGAATGTTAATAGTTAGGCGACAAGTCTCATATCAGGAGAACATGAACATGGGTAATACGTTAGAGAACGTATTACTAAACATGACCAAACGTGATGAATCACATAGGTGAATATCCACAGTCAATGATTCGATACAGAACTATACTAGTTTATCACTAGTTCTTTAACCTGAGATATTACGGTTGCCTTTTGTACTAAGAAATATCTTTCACTTGTATATCTCGCACTAGGTTGGCCACGCCTGGTGAAAAAAATTTGATGGTAATGTGTTTTATTGTACGAGGACAAGTGATAATCAATATGGAATCTGTTAGCTTGATATTTGAGCTTAAGACCCTAGGTAGAACTGTCATACGTGGGAATCACATGCAAACTTATAAGGGGTATGTAGCCTATTTTCATTATACGTCTCATAAACATGGGAAGTTGGGTGCAAGAGGAAAAAAAGATTTTTATAAGATATTTTGAGCATCCTAAAGGATATGTGTTTATTGGTGAACATATAAATAATAATGTGACTGAATTAGAATCAAAACATGTCAAATTTTTAGAAAATGAATTCCCTAATATAGGTGATGTTGATAAAGATACTCGATTTTATGAATTAGATCATTCCACTAGTGATATAACTTCTAACCTACAAGTAATAATAAATGGTGATTTACTCGGACCTCTAGTCCTTGAAAGGAATGATACATCTATTAAATCAATTCAAATGAATCATTAAATATGTCGAAGCAATCAAAGATTAATTCCACGTTGTCAATTTAAAATCAAAAAATAAGTATTTATGGTTGCTTCTTATGATAGTGATAAGCTGAAAACTTTAAATGAAACTCTCACTTCAAACACTAAAGAACTCTAGATAAAACTAATGGATAAGGAAATGAAATAGATAAAATCCAACCATGTCGGAGACTTGGTTGACTTACCACCTAATCATCGAGCCATTGGAAACAAATGGGTTCTAAGAATCAAACTTAAGTCTGATAGTAGCTAAAGGCTATACTTAAAAAAAAACATATATATTATTGGAGATATACCATAGAACCAATCATATCATAGGATTCAACTTATATGTAATTTGTATATATTAACAGTTAATCATGAATAATTAGTTATTTATGACTAACGATACAATACTATTCACTATTTTGTGGTAGCTCTTGCAATTATATAAATTTATAAAACAAAGTCTCAAGATGTATTATTTTTTAGAGACTCTATCTGCAAAGAATTGTAAATATGAATATAGAGTCTCCGATTAAATACATCTAAATATATTCCCGATTAAGTTAATATCATTAGAGACAATGACATTACATGACTGTCATATTTAGATGCTACCAATGATTAGTATTAGATGTTAATAGTTAAGTGACGAATCTCATGTCACAAAAGCATGAACAATGGTAATATGTTAGGGAACATGATCAAACGTGACGAATGACATTGATGAATATACACAGTCAATGATTCGACACAGAGCTGTACTAGTATACCACTAGTTCTTTAACCTGAGATATCACGGTTACCTTCTAAACTAAGAAACATCGTTCACTTGTGTATATCACACTAGGCTAGCCATGCCTAGAGAAAGAAGCTTGATGGCAATGTGTTCTTATTGTATGAGGACAGGTGATGATCAATATAGAATTTGTTAGCTCAAATATTTGAGTTTGAGATCATAAGCAGCACTATCATATACGGAAATAAAATCTCTAACCAGAGTACGTGGTTTCCAAAAATGAATTTTGCAGATACACAAATTTCGTATATGATTGAGTTTCTGATCCTATGATTGAGTTAGGGGTTTGATGACATCATGGCCCACACTTAATAGGGAGTCGATAGTAAAAGGACTTTACTACACGTAAGTACGACTATATTAGTTTATCCAGAAATATATTCTCTGTGTTTTATGAATCATGATATCTTACTGGAGGTCACTTATGATCATTGAGAACTTCAGTTACAATGAGTTGTACCGAAGTGATGCGAAATGGTTCGTATTGGCTCATGTCCAGTTCACGATGAATTTAGGGGGTCATACATATTAACTAATAAGTTGACGATAGATAAAATAGATATCATTAAGTCATTTAATGATGTTTTGTATTGAAGAAAATTAAATTATTCTAATAAGTTGATCGAAAGGCAATTTTATTCTTTAAAAATAAAAAATAAATTTTTCGACAATAACACACTAGCACCCGTAAATTTGAAAAATATTCTAATAATTTATTAATACTATAAATATGATTTACATATATATGAAAGACTGATTAATATATTGCTTGATTTATATATTAATAAATAAATTAGTTTATTTATTAATATTTAATAAATCTTATTATAAATCAAATAAATACTTGTTTGACAAGTAACACTATAAGATGTTTGCGAAATAATAAAATCAAATGAATTATTATATAACAAATGACAAAATCAAATGTTGTCAAGAAATAATGGAAATCAAAGACAATAATTTTGACACCTAAGTTTTTTATTTTATTAGTAATACTTATTATTACTTAATTGTTAAGTAATTTAATAAAATCAAAAAACTTTAATGAATGAATTAAATTTCATGGATTTTGGAAGCCACCAATGAAGAATTGTCAAGCTTGTTTTCATTTATGTATTTTGATACATGTTAAGTAAAAATAGAAAAAAGAAAACAAAAATGAAGAAGAGGAGAAGGAAGATACGACCACTTTGATAGAGAGGAAGAAAAAATTTTCTTGACATTTTCTAAAGAAAATTGAAAGGAAAAAGAAGAAAGAAAAGATAAAAATTGTTTTCTCTTGTAATATATTACTTCTTAATAGTTAGAAATATTTTTCTAGTTGTAAAAAATTATTCAAGGCTTGTTGAAGCCTGTAATAGCTGTATTACAATTTTAATCAAGTGTCTCAACATATAAACCAAAAATATCGATAATAAACTGGCGTGTGGATATGCTTAAAGGTAAATGGAGACAATTAGTTTTTCTAAGTTTACAACATGGGTATAATTTCTACATCCTTGTTGTTATTTTTGTTTAAATTTGTTATAAAAATTTAAAACTTGCATAATTTTTAGTTACAATCCTTCAGGAGTTTTTCCGCATAATTGTATAACGGTTGTTACTTCCGACAAGTGGAAACCATTTCCCAACATAGACTATGAAGAAACTTTTTTCTCCTATAGTAAAGGTTTCTTTAATTCGACTAATTCTAGCTATTATTGGACATTTAACTTTGAATTGCATCAAATGGTTGTAAAGTTTGCATTTCTCAATGGAAAACTGGAGGATGAGCTATATATGAATTAGCCAAAAGGTTTCATTGCCAAAGGCCAAGAGCATAAAATTTGTAGGCTCTGGATAGTGGTATCTTAGGTTTCACTAAGCTATAATAATAACATATGATTTTGTTATGACTGAGGAGGATCATTGTGTGTATATCAAATGGTTTGAGGATAGTTTTGTAATATTATCTTTATATGTGGACGATATTTTTTTAGCTAGAAATAATAAAGAATTTGTCTTAACCATAAAGAAATAGTTATCTTCAAATTTTAAGGTGAAAATATAGGTGAAACAACTTATATTTTTGGAGTAAAAAATCAAAGTGATCATTCAAAAATGTTTCTATCTCTATCACAGTCATTTCTTTCTCTTGTGGAGTTTTAGAACATATATTAAAGGTAATATATTATCCTTTTGAAATTGGAGTATCCATAGGTTTACAAGCAGCCATATTTTCTATGCCAGTGCCTTATTATGTACAAGGCCTTAAAACTCACGTACGCTATGATATGTACAAGGCCCGATATTTGTTATGTTATGGGATTAGTGAGCAAATATCGATCAAATCTTGAACGAAAAATGTTGGTAAGAGAATAATAACATATTTGAAGGGTGCTGCAAATTGTTCCCTATACTATCAATGAGGAGATTTATGCTAAAGTGGGTACACTAATACCGACAAGGTGGTGATTTAGATGAGCAAAAATCAACGTCAAGATATGTATTTTTACTTGGTCATGGTGTTATCTCATGGAGTAGCAAGAAACAAACATGCATAACTTTATCCACGATAGAAGCTTAATTTGTAGCATATTTCGCGACATTACAAGAGACAGTTTGGCTTAAGAGATTTTTTGAGGATCTCAATATTATCACAGATGCTACGAACCCAGTGATATTATATTGTGACAATTAAGTTGCAATAGCCTATGTCAAAGATACAAAATATCACAATATCTTAAAGTATATAGAGACAAAATATAATTTAGTTAGAGATATTATTATTTAAAAAAAATGTTGATACAATATATATCTACTCGTCAAATGATAGCAAACCCACTTACTAAACCTATGATCAGAGATGTTTACTCATCACATGTTAGGTCATTGAGAATACCTAGATTATGATATTATTATGACATTTGTATTAAATTAACATTGCCTATAATATATCTACTGTTTGTATATTCTTATTTGATATTATCATATTTATATGCATTCTATTAGAATATTATGTTGTTAGGTTTGGATCGAGTTTCTTATACAACAATAATAATATGTTGTCACATAGTTAGTGAATATTTCTTTCAAAAATATAGACTTTACAAAGTTAAGATGTAGTTTATATTTATTTGACATTTAAATTGAATATGATAATATATGCTATCATGGGAAACCTGATAAGCCATATTTGAAATCTTAATTTGATGCAGATGACAAACAAGCTATTGAGAATTCAAATTAGGCACTTAGGTAGTGATTGAACTTAAATCTGTACAGTGATTGAGAACAAAGACATATATAAAAGTTAAATTATTGTAGTACATAATTCATACTATGTGTACTCCTTATGTGGTAATATGAAAAATTAGTGAATAAATCCCTATCTCCACATTGTGGAAGTTTCATTAAGATTAAAAAATATTGATCTCTACATGCATCATATGTTACTATCTGCTATGTTTTGAAGTATTGAATTGATGATTGCTACTTTAGCATATTATTTATAGCTATGACACAATGTAGTCTATAAAACATGTCTAAGAAAACAATTGATTTGAAACTGAAATGCATGAGTGTAATAGGAATACTTTTTTTTTTCTTACATCAAACATATGCATTCTTTGGTCGACCAATTATATAACCCCCACTAGAGGTTGAAATAATTGTGAATACATAGGGTATCAAGAGTAAAACATAGTTCTAAATAAAGAGATTGAATATGCTACAACTGATGTAACAAAATAAGTTTGGGATATAATGAACAAAATTTGAAAATCTCTTCTATATACTTACAATTGAGAATATCAGCTCATGTACATATATCGTTATACATTATTGTGTTCATGTGCCACATAATGTATTTGCTCATATAAAGACTCTATTATGTCTTAATGTCAATTCTCTCTCTGTTGTTTATTATTGCTCGATATCCTATCATGTGCTAGTAGGAGATGTTGGACTTGGGTTAGGTGCCTATAGTGGACTATCCAATTACCCAACCCAAATCATGAGGATGCAATTGTTAGAAGCAGTTGCGCTTTTGAATTCAACAATTGCATCAAGCAATTGTGTTCTCTCACGTTCAATATATAGAATGAGAATGCTGGGTTAAGTTTCTTTTTTTTGAGAAAATAAAGAACTAAAAATAATAGAGAGAATACAAAGAAAATAAGGAGAAAGAGAAAATCATTTACATTGTGAAGAAAAGAGTTTTTTTTTTTTTTTTTTCCAATTGTGATTGAACTCCATACTCTGATTCCATTATGATGATAAGTAATTTGATCCTATATATTTCGTAAGAGGAAAAGTAAAAAAATATACTTAGTTTATATTGATAAATAAGGGGTAATTGCATATTGACATAAGACTCTAAGGTTGAATTGATAAACCTTTAATATTTGAAAAAATGACAAATATTTTGTAAGTCTAAACCGTCATTTACAGAAAATTTCATAAAATTTTCTATAATTTTTAATAATATGTATTTACATGTATTTACAAATAAACCCTACTAACATACCCTATAATTTTTTAATACTATACATTTCTTTTTAAAATTTTTTTTTATTGTATAAGTAAATCCTAATAACTCGTACGATTATTTTTATTGAAAAATTTAAAGACAATTAACATACTTCATAGAATAAGATTATTTTAAAATTTTTAATCAAAATAAAATATTATACTGTAAAATATAAAAAAATGCATAAGCATATACACTTGAATTATTATACAACATACCGCGAAGATCTTGCTTGGTATATTAATTATTTTTAACAAAATAATAATATGAGTTATTAGGTTTGTTTGTGTATGATTGAAACTCTAATAAATAAATATATGTTACAACAAATTATAAGAAGAGTTATAAAAATTTACTTATAAGTAATTAAAATTTTTTAAAATAAATTTATATTATCAGAAATTATAGGAGGTTTTATAAAATTTTCTCTAAGGATCCCTAATAGCTATATGTATTTAAAAAAAAAAAAAAAACTTGAGGGGTATATGTCATTACCCTGGTTAACATAAACTTTGAAACTTTAAGAAAAAACGTGTATTATTAAAAATTAAAGGAGAGTTAATAGTGACAGAACCAGAAATTTTGTTGAGGAGGGGCAACTGTTAACAATAATAAATATATTTAAACAAAAATTATATATATACTCATTTCACAACTATTCCTATCAATATATTTTTATTTAACTATATAATTAAATTATTGTTTTTAATTTATTAATTGTTAAACCAATTCACAATTTTTTTTTCAAATATTAAATTTAAAGATATCATTTCTTTAGAGGTAATACAATACTAAGAATTACCAATATTAGTGTCACAAATATATATTCAAAACAACTTCGTTTTACAGAAAAAAAAAATATTATACTACAATAGCAGTGAATTATTTTAAATTTGTATTTTTAAAGGTTAGATGTTTAATGTCTAAATTTTTTTTTAAGGTTAGATGTAGGTGGTAATATGAAAAAAATTAAAATATTTGAAAATTGACAAGAGGCTTCTGCCCCTTCTCGCCTAAAACTTAAGGTATCTGTCACTTATATTTTTTAAAATTTAAGGGGGTGGTATTTGTCGAATGTTACAAATTATTAAACGAATTAGTATTTTTCTAAGCTTTACGGGACATTTGCAATTACAAATAGTTCGCCATAATTATGAGATGGAAATGATAGGTTGACGGTCGAAGGTTGGTTCGTGGACCATATGTTTCTATTTAATTCCGATAATGTTTGTGGACTTGTCGTGTTTTCTAATTGCACGTATTCAACCCTCCGAAAGTAAAAGGGTCCTCCTTCAAAATTTGATCGATCGTGATACTGGAAAAAGGGGGAGAGATTTTGACAGCCACTTCTCTAATTTTCTTTTCTTTTTTCAATAGAAGGAAAGGAAATTGAAATTAACATTCGGTAACCATCAAGAAATTAATTTATATGTATAACCTAAAAAATTAATATCAACTAATTAAAAATGTATTAATTGAACCGTTTAAAAATAATTATGTATTAAATTGTGTTAAAATGAAGCTGGCTTTTTATCCTAACTCTTTATATGTATAGTAGATATATATTGTCCAAAATGAATATTAGCATCGCCATAAAATTGATACTGATATAGATGCTGGTGGCTTCCATTTCGCAATTTGCATTCTGAATATCTGTTGAAGAAAAATACTTTGATGCCATAATAAACAAGAATCCTTTCTTATATGCTTTTTCTTTAAGAGTTACCAGACATAAGCAATCTTAAAAGCAAGCATATATATATATATATA
>JAXCLQ010000007.1:8092501-8106707 GCA_035584115.1 Cedrela odorata
TCCTTTCTTATATGCTTTTTCTTTAAGAGTTACCAGACATAAGCAATCTTAAAAGCAAGCATATATATATATATATAAGATGGGTAGAATATGATATCTGAATTAGATCACTTCTCATTTTTCATTTCAAATCAACACTAAATCCAAATCTTTATTCCCGTCTCAAGATTCCAAATTCCCTATCCTTTGGAACAAATAATTAACAAAAGATGGTCTAATAATCAGTAGTACTACTGTGGCTTTTAATCGACGTTTGTAAATTTATTACCGCCTGCCTCAATTCAGCAGTTCATGACCTCTAGTTAATGTAGTATTCCTGATGCACTTATTAAGACAATATCCTTAGCATCCTAGACTAGGGGACGTGCAACAGTTCCAATTTTGGTAAAATTGAAATTATCAAAAACCAAACTGATGGTTTCGGTTATGAATTGGTTTCTTTAGGGTACATTCTGATTTTAAAAATAGAGAATGGATTTTTCGATTCAATTTAAAAAATTAAAAATTATAAAAACATGAGGAATTCATGAGATGCACAGTCTCAATCCATTGAGATAAACATATAGAATTACACAATTTATTTATAATATTTTATTTAACTTAATTTATTTTTAAAGTTAAAATAAATACAAATGGGTAAGTAAAGAAAAATCCTAATTTCTCACTCTTTTTTCATGTATTTCGTTGCTTTTGCAATTTGATAATATTAATTTTATTTTTTTAAGAAATATTTTCATGGAGTTAAATTAGTGGACATTCATTCATACTTATTCCCATAGTAACTGTTTATGTGAGATAGGGTAACTCTATATGTGAGATGCAATTTCTTATTTTTCCTAATGGTTAGTCCATCATCCATTTAACATATTATATGGATAAGCTGATTTATGTTTGACCATCATATCATTTAGTCGATTTTATATAGATATGTTGAAACTTCTTTTTCATATAGTGTATCCACATGATATGCTGGTCAAATTTGCCAAATAAATATAAGATCTATTTTAATTTATAACTTTGGTACTAGTACAATATAAAGTTAGCAATTTAAGTGAATACTTATACTAATATATTGTTATACTTAAATAATTTTTAAAACATTTACAATATATGTTTTGATGAAAAAATTAAGCTAATTGATAAATAAAATACCTTGAAACCGAACTGAAATAAAAAAACATGGTACTTTGTTAAATAAGGTAAATTTCTACTTCAAAATATAAGAATCAAATTTATTTATGATAGATTTCAATTCCGAGTAGAATTGGAATCGGAACGAAATTTGATTTTGCATACCCCTACCCTAGACTCAAAATCCATTGATCATATTGCACAATACACATGTAACTTGAAATCTAAAATGACTTAAATTGTTCTCAATCAAGGAAGAAAACGATATTTTAATTCCTACTATGCATGCAGGATAATATATATTTCACGATTAATTTGTTTCATCTTGCTACTGCATTCCATCGAATTGTAGTATATAGCCGCCATATGTAGCGGGATTCCTTTACTTGCAATAGTTCAAATGCCATCTTGATTTTGTTTTTTTTTACTTTGATAATTATCCTAAAACTTCAACTACAAAATGAAAACAGAGTTAAGATAATTAATTACGTCAATGCTTCAGCTCATTTAAACTCAAATACAGCCGATAAACCACGATCATAAATAAAAACGACAATTTAAAACTACAGGAAAATAATTAAAATCTCGATTGAAGCAGAGTACCAAGTGTTAAAATCTTAATATTTCCTTTTCTTCTTCTCTTCTTCGGATTCAAGCAAATCTTCCAACACTTTATTGTCCAAATATTCGAACTCAAAAACTTGCTTTTGTTGTCCACTCGATGAACTGCCCTTTTCAAAACTCTCACCACGAAAACTAGTAGTAGTAGTAGTAGAAGAAGAAGAAGAAGAAGAAGAAGAAGTCATAGATGATAAAAGACGATGAGGGTCAGACCCTATAACTTGAGAATAATACTCATTTGGGAAATTGAGGATTGCAAGATGACCTCTCAGGTTAAACGCTGCACGATCATAAGCACGAGCTGCTTCCTCAGCTGTGTCAAATGTCCCTAACCACAGCCGTGCACCTTGCCTATTAGGGTCCCGAATCTCTGCTGCATACTTTCCCCATGGCCTTCTTCTAACTCCCCGATAACGTACTTCTTCTCTTCTCTTCTCTTCCTTTTCTTGCCTCTCCTTTCCTTTGCTAGGCTCCTCCATGTATTTTGTGTTGTTTTTCTTTCACGTTAAAATAAAAGAATTCAGGTTTCACGAACCCTAATTTTCTTTTCAAATTCGGTTGCTTTCACAATATAATATATAAATAGAATTAGGTCAGATCTGACGGTCGTAGTAAATTCTCTAGAACGTGCAATTGACCATATATGTATATATCATATCTTCTGGGAAGGTTCTTGATAGCAGTATTAGATTTGGATCCTTCGACCTTTCCTATTATAGAATTCAAAAATTTTATGAATCACCTTTTACTGAGAGGAATTTGTTTCGTTTTTTAATATACTGATCATGAGAATTTTTTATTCTGGCTCTGATTCTGCCTTTTAGTATACATTGGGAATAAAATTGGATTTTGCTGCTCAATATTTCTAGTCGATAGCTAGTGACATGAAGATTTGTTGTTTCATGCTGACTTTTTAACCCGGAAGACAATCCGTGGGAGCACGCCTTGATATACCCATATCAAATCAAACAAATCAGGTAATTTGACTCCGTGTTGTCCACTTAGTTGTAAAAATTTCATTGGAGAATTTCACTGTTTTGTGGTGAAAAGAACATCCTATTTGAGTAAATGAAATAGATTCTTGAAAGAAAGCTTTGATTTCTGAACAGTCAACAGAAATAAAAATTGTCGAAATTCTAGATATTGATCAAGATTTTGTGTCTTAACCAAGCTTAAAATAAACAAATAAATATCAGCTAACTAGTATTTGATTTAATTTACAAGAAAACAACATGACTTTAACAAATATACCACTACTATTGTTTGTAATTGACCCAAAATTATAAAAGTAGCCTTTTGAACAATACTAACAGCTACAAATTACCTTATTTTGAGGTAAAAGTTGATAATTCATCTTAAAACACCGACGAAAGATGGGCACTTTATTTCAAAACATTCATTCAAGAACAAAATACTCGATCAAACCATTAAAATGGTGATCAAAACACTTTAGTAAAATGCTCCATCAAACCATTTAAACAAAGATCAAAACAGTATGAATCAAATTACTTCATTACTGAATTGCCAATATCATTTCCCACACCAAAATACTATAAAACAGTGATCATCAAACCAACAATACAAAGACTTGAAGTTTTACTTGTTTCACGTGCGATAGAAAACCGAAATAAAAATCTTGGGAAAAACCCTCCTTCTTCGACTAAAAACACCTGAAACTAAATTCCCCCTGTCGAAAATGAACACGTACCTCAGTTGTCGACGAAGATTGCCTGCGAAATGTAGCGGGAGAAACTGTTTTTTTTTTGAAGCAATGAAGGTGATGCTGTCTGTGTCCCTTTCCATTTTTTTTTATGCGAAAATGTCGTCAAAGTAGGTGTATTACTCTTTTTCTTCTTTCTTTTTTAGGTTTTGTTTTAGTGTTCAATGTGTAAAGATCAACTCATCCTTCATTTGCATAAAATTGAAGAAATTATTTCTTCAATTTTAATAATTTCATATTCCTGCCGTCAATTATCAAGTACAAAACCTGAGTGACTTTCATGAAATTTGCCCGTAATATATTTATGCTATTTATTTGAAGCCTAAAACATAACAACGTTTAATATCCGAAGGTGAATACTAATCATTTAGAAAGCATATTTGGACTTTTTGCATTTACCAAAAATATATATTTCACCATGGCAAAATCCAGCTCATGCACTCATAATTTTTTCATAAAATTAAATACGGCAAGGAAGATCGGCTCAATTTGAGCAATCAACATAAAGGACACACGTGTCAGATTTGACAAGGAGGCTGTTGACCGAGGTCAAAGAGTTTTGGTCGTAAAAAATTCTAGAAATTTTCCTTGACCTTATCAATTCAATACTAATAATTCCCACGTTTAAAACTTTGAGAAATATGCATGCCTTTGTTTGAAACTCTTCGGAAGCTTGTTTGTTCCCTTTTTGCTTCTCTCGCGTAATTATTTCGTGGCTCATGTTTTAAATCTTTCTTTTCCAATTTAATAACTTGTAGTTTATCGAATGAATTACTAATAAATATAACAAATTATCATTATCATCTATTGTCGACACCTGATTTTCTCCTCCAAAATGCGGACGAGCAATTCTCCTAAGTGATGGAGGCAAAGCTTCTTCAGCTCGACTATTTGGTATCTCGTCTACGCAGAGATTCAGACACAACGGATCCTTATTGTTCTCGAGTCATCACTTTATTTTCTTACCTCAAAAATAGAGATTAGCAAGAATTTAGTACTGAAACTTCTCGAACCTTAAAAATAGAGATTAGTAAGACCTTCGTCCTCAACTTCTTAAGCCTCATTTTCTATAAAATAAAGCAAACATCAAGGATACTAGTGTGTGGTCAGCGATAATCTTCAGATATTTAAGTGTGTTTTTGTTAGACCAGTTATCCCAAATAAAAATAGTATTAAAAAAATAAAGCTAGAGGATGAGTGGATGGAATGTTTTTGTAGGCATTTTGACAGTATTACCACTAGTTTTTTTCTCTCTCCCTCCCCTTACCCATGTGCATGAGTTCTTTTTATAGATCGTAGTTGAGTGGTTATTGGAGATAAGCTGATGATAATCACCATATTATCATAGGTAATTACTGAGGTATTGGGCGGTTGAACGGTTATTGTCTAAACTTGACAACTTCCATTAGGGATATGTCATCACATACACGACACTTCTTTGGAATTTTTTATTTAATTTCAGAGCAATAAATAAAAAAGAAATGCGAAATCAAACGCAAAATTGCTAATAAATTAAATGTTTCTGAGGTCCAGATATCCACAATCTATTTCAATCAAACGTCATCGCTGAAATAATTTTCAAAACTCTAATTCGATATCAACATTAAAATGTACCAGTAAATGTGAAAGGAGACGAAAGAAAAACTTCAAAAATAATAATTGATTACGAATATCCCAGAGGAAAAGGATTAAGACCAGAGAAACTGTCGGGACTGACCCACAAAAAATTACTTAAAATATTGGTGAAACTTTGTATCTAGACCAGCTAGCTTTAAATGCATATCAAAACCAATGTACGAATTTGAGTGTCCCACCAACATATACTTCGTAATGCTAAACTTAAAATAATTACCCCTATAATCCCTTTTCATTGTAGATAGATTATATTATAATAATATTTTGTATGATTTGACCCATCAATGCATATGTTCAAATAATCTTTATATTTTCAAAGATTCTTGGGTATTTGTGTGATTTTGAGTTTTTAATATCAATTATTTATGAACAAACATAAAATATTATTGAAGGTGTTTTATTAACTTTTTGAAATTGATGATTTTTTAAAATATAAAAATAATACTTTTAAAAACGAAATATGCGTTTAGTAATATTTATTGAAGATAAATTTTATTAAAATTAAAAATAATAAAATATAGTTATTATTAATTTCAAAAATAAGCAAAAAATATTTTTGAAAAAATATTAACTTATTATTAAAAGCTATCTTTTATTATTATTTTAAAAATAAATTTATTATTGTTAGAAAATAAAATCTTATAAAACACGTTTTTATTATTATTCTTTATTTATAAAAATTAAAAATATTTTTTTTAAATGTATCCAAATATTCACTAAATGTTTAGCTAATAGGAACATTAGTTAAAAATCAATACAATTACAAGTGAAAATTCAATCATTTCTCAATTGGGAGTTTTTCCAAACACAATATTTTTAGAAATACTTAGTAATATTTTTTAATTCACAAAAATGGATTTGTTATGAAATAATAATGAGTGGATGCATTTAGTAGTGCACACAAGTAATTTGGTTGGGTGGGCTTTATGCAACGAATCTTCAAATTAGTATTCCAAAAGTCTAATCCCAAAAGAATTTGTAATTAACAGATCCAGTACTAATTCAGCCCCACTCTTTTTGTAATAAAATTTAATTATTCGGAAGTAGGGTTAAGATGAAGAGTTTTAATATTTTATATTATTTATATATCATTCAATTAATTATATTTAAATAACTAAAATTATATTTCACATGTATATTAATTATAATTTATTAATTATAATATATTAATTACATATTTATTTAATTTCAATTATTAAAAATACATTAATCTAATAGTTAACAAATTGATGTCAAAAATTATATAAAAATAAAGGACTATTGATCCTTCCTCTTAATCATAATATTACTGAGAAACAATTACATAATAAATGAGAATAATTTTTCATTAATCAAATTAAAATTTAAACCTAAGAATGGTGGTTAATCATTAATAAAATCCATAAAATATTCAAATCAAATATATATCTTTTTCTTTGACAATTTAAAACGTGATATTTTCGTTGTGTTATTATCTTATGATAAGTTAATATAATATTATTAAATTACTTGTAGCCTTTTTCAAGTTCCACATAAAAAGAGACAAGGAGAAAGTTAAATGCATGAACAACATTAATCATATTAAAGTGTTTTAAATCAATCAAAATTATAAGATTCCTTCAAACTTAGTCCAATCTTTACACTCTGAATTATGACTACACAAGGTGTTCAAGTGATGCACTTAAAGGTAGCCCAATATTTACCATTATCTACGATTATTTCCATTATCATTTTATTTAAATTATTGATTGCTCAGATTATAATACTAATTTTCATGAATTTATCGCATGCTAAATCATCATCCAGCTCTACTTACGATTTACGAGCAAGTGAGATTGTTTTCTTTTGAATTACTACGTCGGGTGAAAACAAGTTAAAGCAATGAGTACTCATGAACACGGAACACCACATTTTGGGAACATTAATTATTGCATGGAGCCTAAGATAAGAACAAATTGCTTCAATTATTTAAAGTGGTCAGTATCATAAGAGAAGGCGTTCTCACGATTTGAAATGTAAAAATTCATAACATAATTAACATGTAGAAGGTGTTCTCAACAGAATATAATCATTAACATTAATGTTTGACATGTTATAATTTGAATCGAAAGATTATTACTGAAATGGTGACCTTATCCCGGGGTCCCAGATTGCATCACCAGCTAGCTAATAATTGTTACAAAGAAATAGTTTTGATCAGTAAATTAGATACACTTATTGATTACCTTTTAGGGACATAACCCTAGCCAATCCATAAAAGATAACATTGTCATGATAATTTTTTTATAAAAAAATCAAATGATTTGATAAGTTTGTTTGACTAATTATATAATTTAAGTATTCAGGTTCATGTATCAATTACATCCCACATACAGTTATGTTAGTTCTTTTTATTATGATGGCAGTGCATTAGTAAGTTTCTGTTTTTTCTTTTGCACTCCATCCAATTTTTTGTTCTTTTACTTTTTATTTTATTTTTATTTTTAATTTCATGTTAAGAATGGATCATGACGTGGTTGATGTACTTACAAATGCTAAAAGAATTTCAAATGTTAATTAAATAAAGAAAGATTGATGAAATTGGACTCTGTTAATTGAATATTCTCTCAAATATTTAATCTAATATAATGAGTTTGAATTTTTTTTATTTTATTACTCATCCAAATTTCCCATCTTATCGTAGACTAGAATTTCAAAATTCTTTAACATACTGTGAGTTCAAATTTGTTAGTATTTTGAGCTTAAAGTTTATGTTATAGCCATGGCAAGAATTATGTGCCCATCGTTTACATGGCTTCATAGTCCTATCATAATTTGAATTTATAATTTGATTGTGAAATTTAATTTCTTACCCTCTTACGATAGTGTGTAAATTTTTTGTTTTAACTATACAAGTTAGAGTTGTTTACCAGGTTGTAGATTACTATTTTCGATTCTCTTGTGTGTTTCAATTTTTCACTCTATAGTAATTATGGTTACAATTATTTCCACCATTCTTGTACTACACTACCATCGGCCGGTAATTGTGGGAAAAGTTTTGGCTCATTTTGAATTCGAATTTATCTACTCAAAATTCATAATTTCCAATGATGTGACTCATGTGTCCCCTCTATAAATGACAACTGGGTTCATCAAAATGGGACCATTAGTGAAAACAAATAATAATAATAATAATGAAAATAGTAACAAGGTAAAGTAATAAAGCTTAAACTTATCCATCGGACGGTCTATTGGGCAGCTTGAAGCTAGACCGATGAGGAGTCGAGGTTGGTGGAAAGGGCACGGGGCGGGGGACCTTGTCTCATTGTCTCATGTTACATGTGAAAAATCTCAAAATCGACTATGTACCATGAATCTATTGCATCAAGCCTGGCCTAACCAAACCTTAGTCAAATTTATAATTTATAGTGATGGGGTTTACCATTCGAACTCCTTTTCCATTCACAATTTGGCCTTACTTTCTGTGGCAATTAAAGGATTAGTGTGTTGGAAGGACCACGTCCGCATACATTATAATATAGTAAACCAAGTTTCACTAATCACTATATAGTCACGTGAGATTTAAGGAAAAAATACAGCTTGTTAGTGGCATATTTAGTTGATAAACATGGGATAATAAAGGTAAATTGAAATGACCATATGTGTGTGCTTAATGTAGCGGTCTTCTAGTTGGTTGGTTTACACTTTAGGATAAAATTCAAACAACTTTCCTATCTTTTGATCCGAATACAAGTACATATATAACGGAATAAAAACACATATACGAATTGTCAAACTCTATTTTGTCACAAACTTGGCGCGAACAGCGGTAACGTCTAACGACGGGGTACTCTTTGCTCCCTTGCTAGAGATCTAGCAACAAAAATTCCATCAATACTTAGTAGGAAAATTAATTTAACTATTGAGAAAGTTCAACAAAATAATTATTACACGTTTCACTTAGAGGGAGACTTTGTGTCTCTATATGAAAATTAATAGAAGGAAAATTATCCCAAAATGGGTTTTCCCCGAACCGTGTATGAAAATACCGAAGGAAAAGAGATACCTAGTGAATTGTCACCATCAAAAACAAAATAGCATACATTATTTTTGGAGACTGAAAATATTTTATTACTTGGGGTTCAAGGGGATCTGTATCCGGACCTCTAATTTAATTTCAAGCCATCAAAAATTCATAATTGTTATTCATAAGGCCAAGGCCTACTCTTTGTATGGGATAATGATCTATTTGATTAAACCATTTATGATGATCGTTAGTAAACAATTCCTCAAGACCCGTATGATTAGTCATCATCATTCAATTCATTTTTAGGAGTTTAAAAGAGTGATGTATTGAGGAGGGTTACGTTAGCAGCAATTTATGATTTATTGCGATGTCGTTTCACATGAATCCCGATTTTAAACTATGTAGGTAAAGAATATGTAATATGAATGTAACACGCATAAATAGATGCATGGTACAAGAAATTAAATTTTGTATTGGTACAAAATAGATGCAATGTAACACACATAAATAGATGCATAGAACAAGGAATTAAATTTTGTATTGGTACATATATAGTAGGAACTTCCAACACGAGAAACATGAACATGTATATAATAGATTTTTAATGTGAAAATTTGAATTTAACGCTACATATTATAATTTAACAATTATTTAAAGTCTATAAACGTGCGCAAACACATAATTTGATTACACAAATCACCAATTTCAACCTTAAATTCTAAAGATTTAAAAATTAAAAAAAAATGTGTCATCTTATAAACTATTAATAAAAATTCAACTAACCATATAAAAAAAACATTTTGAAATAGAACAAATAATTATTTATTGGAAATGAGAAAAAATTCAGTGTTCAAAAAGACTCGCACATCAAAATAATTTCAATAAAAGTTAATTGAAGAATATCATTAAAGTTTGAGTAATGATTCTATTTACTTGACTTCTTCACTTATCAAGTCATAAAGTAAAATAATTAGAAAAAGAAAAAATTCTATTAGTTAAAATAATTTTTAAAAAAATGATAGATTTAGATCATAAGCCTTAAATGCACAACTTGTTATACTATTTTTAAACCATTGAATTAGTTTACTTTAAATAATTGAGATAACATATCTATATGCATTGATTATAATGCATTAGTTATGAAATAATTAGATATATTGGATTTAATTTCAATAGTTAAATGTGCATTGATCTAACAGTCTATAAATATATAAGAATTTATGTGTGTGTGTGTGTATTTTTATATATATATATATATATAAATTGCCACAAATTCTACTTCTTTTGGAATGATTACTTAAATTTTGTAATAATAAATAAAAATAAAATTATATACATAATATATTTTTTTTTATTTAAATGAGTTATTAAAATATTATTTTAAAAAATAAAATAATAATTTTAAAGTAGTTTAGTTAAAGCCCACTTAAATCCGTTGTTGAATATGTAAATAATCGTACTATATAATATATATATATATATAAATATATATATATATATATTGAAAATCCTTATTTATTACACAGATTATTACACTATTTTTATATGGTTAAATTGATTCATATAAAAGTAAACATTAATTATAAGAAAACATAGAAATATGTTGCCATTCATTCAACCTGCCACATATTTATTTATTGTTCGAAGATGAAATATTTTACATTATTTTATTGCATTATTAAATGTTTTTGTACTAAGCAGGTTGTTAAGAATCGGCAGAATGATTATAAGAAAACATAGAAATAATGAAAGATTATGTCGAGGAAAAATAATAAAGTACCATCCCACGCGTGTGCAATGATTTTAGTAATTCAGATCTAAGTGATACATTTACTTTTACTATTATTTCTATGGGATTAAAAATTAAAAACATAAAACCCAATTGAATTGTAAATAGTCAAGGGTGAGTGTCAAGTTAGTTATCAATTCAAACATCTTGAGAGTTTTACTAACACATAAATCAGAATGGAAATACCTTCTAACTTCATTGAAATGTACTAATTTATACCACGAATATGATGTTATTCAATCAATCATTAAATCTAAAGACTTTTAAGAACCATAAAAGAGGTTAAAATTAATAAATAATTATTATTTTTATTATTATTATTAAAAAAAAAAAAAAAAACTTACTCTAGTTTGGCTAATGTTGAAACCAGTAGCAGGATTAAATGATTGATGAGGTTAGACAAGCATTGCAAACCCCGGGAACATCGGCCAGATTGGTGATCGTGCAGATAAAATAAATAAATAAGGGGTGAAAAACATGAAAACATATTTAGTTTTTTTCTAAGGGAGAGGTTGATACAACATTCAACACGCGTTAACAAACAAAAGAATTAAATAAAATTACTTGCATCTGGCTGTAAGTCGAAAGTTCCAGTTAGTTTGGCCAGCTTTCAATGATGTGTTAAATGACTTCATTTATGATTAGACTTGGCTTCGAGAAATATCCCAAGAAGACAAAGCATCAGATTTTGAAGACACTTGCAAACTCATTGAACTGCCAAATCTGTTAAGCGTTTAGAATCTAAAACAACACGCAATTGTTTGTTTTTGCTGCGAACACAGACTCTCTCGCGTGTGTGTACATATATATATATATATATATATACACACACACACACACACACACACTTAAAACATATTTTTAATAGATTAAATTATAATGTCTTGAATATAAATCTTCCAAAATTAGTAATTAGACATATTATAATCTTAATAAACTCTATAGATTATGAAATGTAGTATAATTACATAGAATTATATATATGAATGATTAATTTAATTTACTTGTTTTAGAAAAATTTTCTTGACACCTTCTATGATTATTTTCCATTTCTCATTTTTACAATCAAACAAAGAAACAGTGGAGGCAAACCCCCCCACGTTTAACGGCGGTTTAACAGTCAGAAGCTGACTTGTCAATAATGCAGATCATCACGGGAGAAAAATCAAAATAATCCATGTGGATAACAAGCGGACAAGCTCCAATACATGGCAGCTTTAACACGACAAAATTGGGATCACAGTCTGACGTCGGTCCAAAATACCTTGCTGACCTGGGCGCCATCCCTGAATTCACCCACGTGTGCTTTTAACCCACTGATCTAGCCAGCGCCTTGCTAAAATGCAAATTTATCAAATTATAAATAAATATGTTTAATAATAAAATAACCCCACTATATCCTCTTTCGCAATTTCTATCCACCTCACATTTCTTACCTTAATTTCTTTTTCTACAAAAATAAATAAATAAAATAAAATCTTAATTTTATTTACATAAAAATCTTCTTTGGACATTATATAAAGGTTTACAAAGCCACAAATTGGCACACTGAAAAACATGCAATACAACAAAGAGAGCAAAGAAAAAGCAGAGTCAAAACAGAGGGAGTATCAAAACTAAAACACCCTCGTCAAATTCTAATGGATTCCTTCTTCTTTCGCTCTACAAATTCGTTTTCCTCATCGGAATCCTCTTTCGGGTCACCGGAATCTTTCTCTTATGGGTTTTCATTCAGCAACAATTCTCTTCCGTTCAATGAAAATGACTCGGAAGAAATGCTTCTGTATGGACTAATTGCAGAAGGCACACAGGAAGCCACATCGGAAGCGATATGCTCCGGAGGAATTAAGGAAGAAGAGGTTAGTTCAACAAGAGAGGAAAATCCCAGCAAGGAAAAGTCATATCGGGGTGTTAGGCGGCGGCCGTGGGGGAAGTTTGCAGCAGAGATAAGGGATTCAACTCGACATGGGATTAGGGTTTGGTTAGGAACATTTGACAGTGCTGAAGCAGCTGCTTTGGCTTATGATCAAGCAGCTTTTTCGATGAGGGGTTCTTCTGCTGTCCTCAATTTTCCAGTTGAAAAGGTTCAAGAATCACTTAAAGAAATGGAGTGCAATATTGAAGAGGGATGTTCACCAGTGGTTGCACTCAAGAGAAAACATTCCATGAGAAGGAAAATGGTAAGCAGGAAGAACAAAGAGAGAGATGCAAGGATAGAAAATGTGGTGGTGTTGGAAGATTTAGGTGCTGATTACTTAGAAGAGCTGTTAAGTTCATCCGAAACTACTGCTAGACCTTGGTGAAAGAAAAGTCAGAGCTACTTTGCTTTTTATAATCCTTAATTTCCTTTCCCTTTGTTTTTTGTTCAATTTTTTTTCCTTATTTTATTTTTTTCTTTGTTTGTCTCGAATATGACTATCGAATGTAGCTAGGAAGGATCATAATATCAAATTTTTAATTATTACTATTGTACCTTCATTAATTTTCAATATGCAACCCTCAAAATCAAGCACTTTTCTCAGCCAGAGAATGGATTAAACCCGTAACCTTCCCTTTTTTGAAGGCAATTGGCTAAGTATGTTATATTTTATCTACTTTTGTTATTTAATGCAAAGTTTAATCTATTAAGAATTGATGATTGTGTTGTGGGGCTCCAATATTAATTTAAGCTTCTAAAGTATCAATCTAGATGATGATGCACTCTCATATATTTGATAATTTCATTTCATTTCATTTCATTTCCCCACAAAGCAATAGAGCAGTTCCATTATTTACACGAAAATTAAGAGTAATGTAATACTCATGCAAAACGTTTTCTCCATGTAACTTGCACATTATGCTATCTGAGACATAATGAAAACCTTTGAATATTTTAATAATTCAGTCGATTTCTTTTGTGAGATCTACATTTTACTTGAACTTTTCTATTATGTTATAATTAATATATAGTTAATTAAATTAGAATTTTAAAAAATAAATTATAATAAAAAATAGTAACTAATTTTGAAAACTCGTTTTTAAAATAAAAATAATAATAATAAATGTTTGATATTATTTTTAAAAATTTTAGAGTACTTGTTTCGAAGAAGAGAACAATTGTAACTAATTTTGAAAAAACATTTTAAAAAATGCTGAAAAACAACTAAAAAAAATATTTTCATTTTTTACTAATATTTAAAAAATAATATATTATATTTATTTTTTGTTTTTAAAATAAATTTCACAAAACATGCTTTCAAACATATTTTTTTATTTTTTTATTTTATAAATAAAAAACAATTTTTGAGACTAAACAACCTCTTAACTTTTCATTTTTCATTATTAT
>JAXCLQ010000007.1:8106807-8119226 GCA_035584115.1 Cedrela odorata
TATATATATATATATATATAAAGTGATGTTTATGTGTGTATCATCCACTCACTGAGTCTTGTTAAACTCACCACGTACCAATTTTGCAGGAAATCCTTAGTTGATGAGTAGATACAGTATTTTGAAGACATGGACTTTGAGGAGAAGTTACGGTTCACAGTCACCACTGCGTCAGGTCTATCTCACATAGAGATTAGCAATTTTATTTTGTTTTGTTATATAATATATGTTGCTGATGTCTGAGGTTACATGTATATAAACTGACAGATGTATAATCAGTGTTATTTTGAGATATAATGTATCATCTAAGATTTGTGTATATATATATATATATATCAACAGTGGCGATATGACGCCCTGAATTATGTGAATTTGATATAAATCTGTTTGAAATTGCATATATAACAGGTTTTGTAAGACTTAGGGTAATGGGAGGGACCTATCACATGTCGGTAATAATTCCTAATTTGAGATGTTACAATTGTGACAACGAGAATGCCATTTAGATTGCCTATAATTATGTGTTTTATAAGCGCACCAAACATATAGAGATTGATTGTCACTTTTTTTGTCATTATTTTGTTGCGATACTTTACAGTTATGATCTATTTCCTTTATCGACCAACTTACTGATGTGATCACCAAATCTCATCCTCCTAACCACTTACATGTCTTCATGCCACCTTGAATTTGAAGAGGTGTTAAATATATTATCTTTATGATATATTTATGATAAATATAACATATTTTGTTATAGGATATTATGTATTTATCATAGAATATTTATATTGATTAGACTTACAAATTTAGTCACTCTCTTGTAACTATAAAAGGATGTTTCCCTTTATATTGTAAACATAGAAAATACAACCCCGTGCTCTCATATTCTCTCATATTTTTAACACATAAAAGAGAAGATTGATATTGGAAAACCACAAAGAAAAAAATGTGTTTGATACTGATATTGACGTTGGTGGCTTCCTTTTGGCAATTTGCTCTCTGAATATCTGTTGAAGATAAATACTTTGATGCCATAATGAACAAGAATCCTCTTCTTTTATGACTTTTACTTTAAAGAGTTACCAGACATAAGCAATCTTAAAAGCATATGTATTTGAAGATGGGTAGAATATCTGAATCAGATCTCTCCTCATCTTTCATTTCAAATCAACACTAAATCCAAATCTTTATTCTTGTCTCAAGATTCCAAAATCCCTATCCTTCGGGACAAATAATTAACAAAAGATGGTCTAATAATCAGTACTACTGTGGCTTTTAATCGAAGTTTGTAAATTTTTGTCACCGCGTGCCTCAATTCAACAGTCCATCCCCTCTAGTTAATGTAGTATACCTAGAGTACTTAATTTCCTCGGCACCCTAAACTGACAAAATGTATTAACCATATTAAGCAATACACATTTAAGTGTAACTTGAAATCTAAAATGACTTAAAATGTTATCAATCAAGGAACTAAATGACAGATTTTAATTCCTACTACGCATGCAGGATAATATAATTTTCATCTTGCTACTGCATTCTACCGAAATGTCATCTTGAATTTCTTTATATATTCATAATAAACATAAAACTTCAACTACAAAACGGAAACAGACTCAAGCTAATTAGTTATATTAATGCTTCAGCTCATTTAAACTCAATTACATGCCGATAAAACGCACGCTAACGACGATAATAATTAAGCATGAACACTGTAATTTAAAACTAAAGGTAAATAATTAAAATCTCGATTAAAGCAGAGTACCAAGTGTTAAAATCTTAATCTTTCATTTTTTTCTTCTTCTCTTCTTCGGATTCAAGCAGCTCTTCCAACACCTTGTCGTCCAAATACTCGAACTCAAAAACTTGTTTTTGTACTTGTCCACTCGATGAACTTCCCTTTTCAAAACTTTCGCCACGAAAACAAGAAGAAGTCATAGATGATAAAAGACGATGAGGGGCAGACCCTATAACTTGAGAATAATACTCATTTGGGAAATTGAGGATTGCAAGATGACCTCTCAGGTTAAACGCCGCACGATCATAAGCACGAGCTGCTTCCTCGGGAGTGTCAAATGTCCCTAACCACAGCCGTGCACCTTGCCTAGAAGGGTCTCGAATCTCCGCTGCATACCTTCCCCATGGCCTTCTTCTAACTCCC
Organism: Cedrela odorata; assembly: GCA_035584115.1. NCBI lineage: Eukaryota > Viridiplantae > Streptophyta > Magnoliopsida > Sapindales > Meliaceae > Cedrela > Cedrela odorata. The sequence continues at coordinate 8,108,966 of JAXCLQ010000007.1, forward strand.
CGATAACGTACTTCTTCTCTTCTCTTCTCTTCCTTTTCTTGCCTCTCCTTTCCTTTGCTAGGCTCCTCCATGTGCTTTGTGTTGTTTTTCTTTCACGTTAAAATAAAAGAATTCAAATTTCATGTACCCTAAGTTGCTTTTAAAATACGGTTGCTTTCACAGTATAATATATAAATAAAATTAGGTCAGATCTGACGGTGGTAGTAAATTCTCCAGAACGTGCAATTGACCAGATATGTATGTATATATTCATATCTTCTTCTGGGAAGGTTCTTGATAGCAAAATTATATTTGGATCCTTCGACCTTTCATATTCTAGAATTCAAAAAGTTTTATTAACCTCTTTTTATTGATAGGAATTTGTTTCGTTTTTAATTGACTGATGAGAATTTTTTAATCTGTTTCTGATTCTTCCTTTTTGGTATACATTTGGGAATAAAATTAGATTTTGTTGCTCAATATTTCCGGTCGCTAGCTAGTGACATGAAGATCTGTTGTTTCATGGTGACTTTTTGATCCGGAAGACTATACGTGAGAGCACATCTTGATGCACCCATATCAAATCAAACAAATCAGGTAATTGGACTACCTGTGTTATGCACTTAGTTGTAAATGCAATAGATTCATGAAAGTGGGCTTTGATTTCAGAACAGTCAATAGATTTGAAGATACTGATCAAGATGTTGTGTCATAACCAAGCTTAAAATAAATAAATAAATAAAATTTAGCCAACTAATAATTGGTTTCATTTAAGCCGGCAACAATATATTTTAACACGTATTACTTAACTATAAAAATCTTTACAAAAAAACATTTGACATAACTATCATTAATTTCCTGAACAATTGTTAGTCATTATTAAAAAATATTTCTACGATATCTATTATACTTGTAGACATAAAATGAAGTGTTAAAATAACGTTTCTACCTTGAAACTTTAATAAATAGGGATGGATCAGAACAGGATTCATATACGGTATTTCTTTCAAACTCTTTATTTATTGCTTTAATATCACGATATTCTAACCTCTCTAAAGAACCGGTATTTCTTTCAAACTCTTTATTTATTGCTTGAATATCATGATATTCTAACCTCTCTAAAGGATAAGTCAGTCAAGCGGACTGAGTCTGTAACGCCCCCAATTTCTAGGGGTTGAGTAACACTCAAAACACCAGATATCACATTTGACTAAAAAAAATCAATACTTATTTAAAAAAAAATACATAAATATAATAACTAGTCAATTGTCTCTAATTATTAATAATCATAAATCTCTAAAATAAATTATATAATTTAAATTATGTAACAAATAAAAATTTCAAAAATCTTAATGCCTACAAAACTAAAAGACAGTAAAAGCTTAGCTAAATCCTTTCATTATGCACACAAATCTTCAATCATCTGAATAAATTATATGAATTTTAAATTCAATAAGTATACTAGTTTTTCTTATATACAAAATACACGCATATTATATATAATATTTGTGCATGATATGGCATGATACAAAAACATAATCATTTCAAAAGTTTCATAATATTTACACATTATAAAAAATTCTTTCAAAATTTATTAGGAATATTTCATTCAATTACTACTTAGTAGAACGTCACTTATCATTTATCATTTATTGAGCCAATGTTACCCATTGATGATATACTATATATGAGGTAAGTGTAAATTAGGCATATGATTTCAAAAATAGTAAATACTCATACTCGAAGGAAAGAATCAATCTCTCATCATGACCAATAGTAAGTTATCCCACATGCTCAAATACCTCGTCATACAAATGTAAAGACACAGTATGCCTAAGAGTATCCTTAAAGGTCTCTTCCTTAGTATATGGAATACTTAACAATATTTATTAATGTACCAAACTCGAAGGAATGATCACATTCATAAAGACTTCTTGTAAACGTGAAATTTCCTACTAAAAAAGTAATGAAGTTTGATACTCTATCATACAAATCTTTACTTTTATGAATACTTCTAAATAAAATTACTTCTTATCACTTAAAATATAATGTATATGTTCATATTTTAATGTTAATGCACATAACTTATATAATCACATATAAATACATCTTCATAAACAACTACATAAACATATAATAATGTAAAAATTAATACTTTCATAATAACATATAATTGAAAAATACTTTTAAAAATATAATCAAACATATATATACATTTATTGTGATTCTTTTTAAAAATCTAGTATACTTACCTCATAACGATCACAACCAAGCTAACTTGAACACTTTAACTTATAATTAAATATTAACATTCATAAGGCTCGTATACACTACAACAAAGCATAATATAATTTATTAGACTTTAGAAGTACAATTTACATCATCTAATCTATTTAGCAAATTAATATTCCTAAGCTTACCAAAACTAACCTTATGTTGTTTATAGATTTTTTTTTCTATCTTAAACGATGTTATTTCCTCATAAAATCATAATATAATATTTAAGAAATATAATATAAGATTAAATAAAAATATTGACATTTAACTCCTCTTAAAACTATTTCTTTTCATATTATAAATTTGATCACTTATCCTAACAATGTTAGAAAATATACTGAGTAATCTCTTATATTTGACTTTTAGAAAATATAATATATGTCCAAATATCCTATAATTTTGTAAAAGTTATATAGACATATATATGGCAAGGAATTAAAAGTTTGGGAATTAAATTCATCCTATAAATAGTTTAAACAAATTTAGTTTTGAAATCTTCAAATTTTGCCAACAAAAATCGACAATGAGGTATATTTATTCATAATTTCATAACAATTTAAAAACAAAGAATTTGACCATAAATTTTAATATGATGTAATAAACACAATTATAAATTAGTATAAAAAAATATCATAATTTTTGAGATAATTTGATTAACTAAAATAATTTTTTCATTCAGATATTCTACAAAAACGAGTTAATAAAAATTAATAAATATTTAATATTTAATTTTTTTTATGAAACAAAATTTATAATAACTCTAAAAATGTTTAATTTATTCATCTAAATCAATTTAATCAAATTCACAACTCATAACAAAATTTAATACTGTCATATATCAACTTTGCGAAATTTTTTTTTCCTTTATTATTACTTCGCAAAACAATATCCCTAGTTCTTAATTATAAAAAAAAAAAAAATTAAAGTCTAAACACCTCAATCTAATTATAAAATTATAATCACCATAAATTTTGAAAAATATATAACAAAATGGCATGCTAACTAATAACAATCATCAATTCCTATAAACAAATATAAAATTAAAAATAAATTTTTTATTTTTTATTATTTTCTTTTTCTCTTTTTTTCTTTTTCTCTTTCTTTCTTTTTTCTCTTTTTCCTTTTGTTCTTTTATCTTCTTCCTCCTCAAATTGGCAAAATCCCTAAACACAATTTTACCTATTTAATATATACTAAACATAATTTACTCTATTATCTATTTTACCTAAAAATTATAACTTATTACAAAAATATCTTATTAATCCTATATTATACATATACCTCTGTAAAAATATAATACATTATAAATATATAGCTATTAGTATATACTTAGGAAAAAAGGGGGTTACAAAGTCAGTCAACCACACAAATAATCTTCCAGTTTTTAAGCACAAGTTATATCTATAGTATTATGTTGACATGATAGAACCATTCAATTAGTGAGGCGATAAATAAAAATTATTAAGGATGAAAATAAATAAGTAAGAGGAAAATAAATGAAGAGAGATAATTTTCTTTTAATTTTTTTTATTTATCACTAACTCATAATTTATTCTTACTTTATTAATTAGATGGTCTAGTATAATAACGTGGTAAGATTGTTATACCTAAAACTTTCTCTTATATATATCCTTTGACTTGAGTTATATTTTTTCTTTTTTGCATACTGGTGTATATAAATTGCCTAAATTGGTCAATAAAAATATAGAGGTTCTGCTTATTTTTCTGTTTTTTCAACCTCAACAGGAAAATAATTGTACTGTTGCTATGTTTCACCACAGGGACATGTATATTATTTCTACTGCAATAAAATAACTCAAAAACTTAGGCAACTATGGCATTTCATGCCTTTTGAGAATCTTTTTCTACTAGACATTTAACTGATAAAAAATTGAAAAATGAAGGAAGCGAAATTTTAAAATATGACCGATGAAATCAACAAAACTCACCTTGTTATCATAATATTACTCATATTCATTCTTCAGGCATGCAATACAAACCCCCCAAAACTCCAAAAACTCATTTCAAACATAACATTTCATAAACCCGAAAATCCTAAATTCTCTCTCTTAATACAACAAAAATCATTACTCATAACCCATTCACATAACATATCATGCATGTCAAACACGGATGACAATATTGAAACGATTCGTTCCAACACAAAATTTACGAATTTGGATTGACATAAAATAACATGATTATCAAATAGATTGTACAAAATTACATGATTAATAATTGTGTTGAGTTCGAGTTTATAATTTTTGATATGTGAATTTATTTATAATACAATTAATTATTTAAGTATTTATATCGTATTAACTCTATTTGATACGATAAAAATATAATACGATGAATTTGAATTGCCATCTCTAATACAAGACCAAACCTACCCACTGCCCTTTAAAATAAACTATTTTAACCCAAAAATACAAATCCAAAATCTAGGGTTTGTCAAATTCATCAACAAAACCAAAAAATGGGCAACCAAAAGTGAAATAAACGATTATAGCACTATCAACTTGACAATAAATAACGTTGATGACTTAAAGTTTTATTTCTTTCACGTGTAACAAAGAACCAAAGTGAAATCTCGCGAAAAACCTCCTTCAACTTCAAACACTAGAAACGAAACCTCACCAAGCAGAACCGACAGAAATGAACACCAGCTCAACTATAGACAAAGATTGTAGTCGAAATGCGCCGGGCGAAACTGATTTTTTGAAGTAACGAAGGTGTTGTTACCTGTGTCCCTTCCTAATTTTTCTTTCGTGCAAAAAGGCCGAAAAGTGTTTTACTCTTTTCTTTAGGTTTTGTTTGAGTGTTCACTGGGTAAAAACTATTTTTTTCGTTCACTTGCATAATGGTGGGTAACTGTAATTAACCACAAAGATGAAATTATTAAAATTAGACTATTTCTGCAAAGTTCAAAGACAGATATATTAAAACCCATTTAAAAAATTATACTTATCATTTATCAAGTACAAAACCTGGATGAATTTCATGAAATTTGCCCTTAATATATTTATGCTATTTATTAGAAGCCTAAAACACAACCATGTTTTTATATCCGAGGATGAATACTAATCATTTATAAAGCATATTTGGACCTTTTGCTTTTTGTAAAATCCAGCTCATGCACTCTTAAATTTTTCATAAAATTAAATTGAAAGATCTGCCAAATTTGAACAATCAACGTAAAGAGACCGACTTGTCAGGTTTGGAAAGGAGGCTGTGGACCGATGTCAAAGAGTTTTGGTGTAGAGAAGTTCTTCAATTTTTCCTTGATCTTATCAATTTAATACTAATAAATCCCACCTTTGAAGCTTTGAAAAATATGCATGGCTTTGTTTGATAGGAATCAAATATATTCTCTTTGGAAGCTTGTTTGTGTTCCCATTTCGTTTGCATAATTGGCTTCGAATGTCCTAGAGGATTATGACCAAAAAAGACTGTTGACATTGACACAAAAAGAATTCTCAAAATATTGGTGAAACTTTGAATCTAGACCATCTTTCCTTTACATGCAAATCAAAAACAACACTCAATTTTTTGTGTGCCCCACTAATATTTTATAACGCTAAACATATAATAATGAGCCTATATTGCTTTTTCAATATGGATAGATTATTTTATAATAATATTTTGTTTGATTTGACCCATCAATGCATATATTCGAATAATCTTTATATTTTCAAAGATTCATGCAATTTAGTTTTAGATTTTGGAAACTATTAGTGTTATTATATGGCTAATTATTTATTTATGAACAAATATAGAATATTATTAAAAATGTTGTTATTAATGTTTATTTGAAATGTATTGAAACATTCACTAAATGTTTTGCAAATAGCAACCGTTAGTTAAAAATCAATATAAATTATACATGAAAATTCTACCATTTCTCTATTGGAAGTGTTATGAAATTGAAATGAGTGGGTACATTTAGTAGTACTAAATCGACGAGTCTTCAACGTTCTAAAAGTCTAAACCCAAAAGTATTTGTAATTATAGATCAAGTACTATATTAGTCCCACTTTTTATATAATAATATTGCTTTATTTAATAATAATATTACTTTCCATAAAACGGAGGAACAATTACATAAAAAATGAGATTAATTTATTATCACTCAAATTAAAATTACTTCTTTTAATATTTCTTTTTCATAATTATTGAAATTTAAACCCAAGAATGGTGAATAACCATTAATAAAACCCATAAAATATTCAATCAAAGTGTTTATTTTTTCTTTGACAATTTAAAATGTGATACTTACAATGTATTATTATCTATGATAAGTATATATGATACAATTTTATTACTTATAACCTTGGTGAAGTTCAACATAAAAAGAGGCTTGGAGAAAGTTAAACGCAAGAATAATATTAATCATATCAAAATGTTTTAAATCAACCAAAATTTTAAGATTCCTTATAATTTAGTCCAATCTTTACACTCTGAACTATGATTGCACAAGTTGTTCATGTGATGCACTTAAAGGGAGCCCAATATTATTATCTACAATTATTTTCAATCGTTGTAAATATTAAGTTAAAGTGAAAATAAAAGATATTAGAGAAATACAAATGATATTTTACTATCTCAATGAACAAATAAAATGGAATAGAGGGATATAAGAGATATTTATCACATTAACACTCGCCGAAAGTTGAGTTTCATAGTTACCAATGTAAAGAGTCAATCACACTTAAGTGGTGGGAATCCACCAATTACAACGCCAATATCATTTTATGTAAATTATTGATTGCTACAGAGCATTATACAAATTTTCATGAATTTTATTCTTCATGCTAAATCATCACCCAGCTCTACTTACGACTCACGAGATAGTGATTGTTTTCTTTTGAATTACTACGGGTGAAAACAAGTTAATTAAATAAATGAATACTCATAATCACCACATTTTGGGTACATTAATTATTACTTTGAGCCTAAGTCCCTGAGATAAGAACAAATGGCTTCAGTTATCTAAGTGGTTTAGGATCATAAGTAATATGAAAGTGTAGGAGTTGTAGAAGCTCCTTTTAAACGAAGCAATAAGATTTTTAAAAAAATGGGTAAAACAAAGAAATAAAGAAAAATGGTAAAACTGTAAAAAAAAAAAAAAAAAAAATTCGATTAATTTCAAATATAGAAAAGATTACGATTGGCTCAAGTCTTGATATTATTTTTTATAAGTTCTTCATTGAATTGGATGTTGACAAACCTCCCTTGACAATTGATTGTTTAATTTTTTAAAAAAAATTAAATTCGTTCTTATAAAAAATATTACAAATTTAAACGTTAAAATTCACTCAAACATAGCATATCTCTTATACAAGACAAAATAAAATGTTTGACACGTTTTTAATGTGAATGGAAAGATTACTGAATATAATGACCTTATCTCGGGGACCCAGATGTCATCACAGCTAGCTAATAACTATTACATGCAATATAGGTTTGATAAGTAAATTAGATACACTTATTGATTACCTTTAAGGGACATAATAACCCAGCGAATCCTTAAAAGATAACATTGTCATAATAAAAAATTCTTAAAATCAATTTATTTGATAATTTTCATTTGACTAATTAAATAAATTAAGTATTCAGGTTCATGTATCAATTACATCCCAAATACAGTTAAGTTAGTTCCTTTCTTCATGATAGCAGTGCATTAGTGAGTTTCTGTTTGTTCTTTTGCTCTCCATTCAATTGTTTATTCTTTACTTTTTCTTAATTTTTAATTCCATGTTAAGTGGATCATGGCGTGGTTGATATACTTACAAATGCTAAAAGAATTTCAAATGTTAACTAAATAAAGAAAGATTGGTGAAATTGGACTCTGTTAATTAAATACTCTGTCCAACATTTAATCTAATTCCATATTTCTAATAATCAATATTCCCTTCTTATGGTGAGTTTGAATTTTTTATTCTATTGCTTATCTGAATTTCCCTTCTATTGTAGACTAGAATTTGTCACCCTTGTAATTTAAAATTTATCATCTTATTACAGACTCAAAATTCTTTAACATACTGTGAGATCAAATTTCTTACTATTTCGAGCTTAAAATTTGTGTTCTAGCTATGGCAAGAGTTTTGTGCCCATCATTTACATGAATTTATAGTCCTATCAGAATTTGAATTTGTCATTTAATTTCCCACCTTATTACGCTACAGCTTGGTTTTGTATTCTCTTCTGCAATCCAGTTTTTCACTCATTCTCGTAGTACCATCAGCCTGTAATTATGTAAACAACAAAAATTAACCAACTTTGAATTGTTATATTTACTGAAAACTGAAAAGTTGTAGCTCATTTTGAAATCGAATTTGACTATGTCTACTGAAAATTCATAATTTCCAATAAAGGGACTCGTGTGTCTTATATCATGACAACTACGTTCAGCAAAATTGGACCATAGCTAGTGAACATAAAAAAAGTAATAAATATCGGGCATTAATATTGAAAATAGTAACAATGTAAACTAATTATAAAACTTAAAATTATCCATCGGACGGTCCATCGGGCAGATTGAAATTAGAGCGATGTGGAGTCTAGGTTGGTGGAAAGGGCACGCGATGGGACCTTAGTCTCATTGTCTCAAGTCACGAGTGAAAGGTCTCAAAGTCGACTATGTACCATGAATCTGTTGCATCACGTCTGGCCTAACCCCTTAGTCAAATTTATTATTTATTGGTGATGGGTTCATCATTAATCGAACTCCATTTCCATTCTCCATTTTGGCTTTAGTTTTTGTGGTCATTAAAGACAGTAATTAAGAGTTTATTAGTGGCATATTTAGTTGATAAACGTTAGATAATGAAGGTCAATTGAAATGATCATATTTATTAGTGATGGTCATGGTCTTCTAGTTGGTTGGTTTACACTTTAGGATAAAATTCAAACGTCTTTCCTACCATTTGATCCGAATACAAGTAAATATATAACCAATTGGTTTTAAAATTCAATAAGAAGAAAAAAAATCTTAGTTGAAATACTAAAAATTATTCACAACCTTCTGAAAATCAGACAGATCATATGATATCACACTTATCTAATATTTTTATTCCTTTACGAAATAAAAATACATATACGAATTGTCGAACTCGATTTTGTTACAAACTTAGAGCTAACGGCGGTAACGATGTATTACTCTTTGCTCCCTTGCTAGAGATATGGCAACAAAAATTTCCATCAATACTTAGTAGGAAAATTAATTTAACTATTGATCAATTCAACAAAATAGTTATTACTCGTTTCACTTTGATGGAGAATTTGTGTCTTAATACAAAAATTAATAAGAGGAAAATTATCCGAAAATGAGTTTTCCTAGAAACTTCATGTGTATGAAAATAACCAAGGAAAAGAAATGCCTAGTGAATTGTCACAATCAATAACAAAATAGCATCCATTTTTTTTGGAGACTGAAAATATTTTCTTACTTGGGGTTCAAGGGGACCTGTATCTGGACCACGAATTAAATTTCAAGCCACCAAAAATTCAAAATTGTGATTGATAATGCCAAAGCAAACCCTATGTCTAGGATAATGATTGATTTGATTAAACCATCTATGATGATCGTTGTTAGACAATTCCTCAACACCCGTATGACTAGTCATCGTCGATCTTTCACTTTTTCTGAGTGCATAAGAGTGATGTATTGAGGAGAGTTACGCTTAGGGATAACAAAAATTATCGCCAGATCCGCTCGTTCATGGCGAGAATCGGAGATGAAATTGTCACCGAATTTAAAAATAGGGCTGAGAGGGAAATGGATCCCCAATCCTTGATCCCCGTCCAGTTTTTTCGGTTTTATATTATAATATATTTAAAATTATACATAAATATAATTATATTCATTTTTTTATTAATTAAAAAATTATCAACATAAAAATTTAAAAATTAATTGATATTAAATTAAATGACCAATTATAATCATTGAGTTAAATTTTTTAGTATATTAATACAAGATTAACAAATGAAAAAATAACACTCA
>JAXCLQ010000007.1:8125470-8162099 GCA_035584115.1 Cedrela odorata
TTGAATTATATTCAATTTTCAATGAAAAAAAATTAATTAATTTAGAGAAATAATATTTTATAAGTATACATATATATGTGTGTGTGTGTGTGTGTGTGTGATTGTTAATCATGTATGAAAAAATAATATCTTGTGTTATAAGGAAAATAAAATAAAATTTAAATCTAAGACTAAGAGATTATGGTATGTATTTGATTAATTTAATTTTCTTCACGCCTTCTATGTTTATAATCAAAGAAAGAAACAGTGGCGGCAAACCCCACGTTTAACGGCAGTTTAACCGTCAGAAGATGACTTGTCAAATATCCAGATCAAGACGGGAGAAAAATCAGCATCATCCGCGTGGATAACAAGTGAACAAATTCCATTCCATAGCAGCTTTAACGGGGACAAAACTGGGATAATAGGCTGACGTCACTTCTAAATCCCATGCTGACCTGGCCGCCATCCTGAATTGACCCATGTGTGACTGATCTACACAATTTCTTTCCTCCTTCTCCATTTCTTATCTTAAATTTCTTTTTTAATATATATTTATATATATAATTTGGATAAAAAATTTTAATTTTTTACGCTATTTATATTATTAAATTAATTTTATTTGAATGATTAAAATTATATTTTACATATATATTAATTTTAATATATTAATTATGCGAGTTAGATTTAATCTCTATATGTAATAATTTAATTGTTGAAAAATTAATATAAAATATTATGTGAAGTTAAAAGACTGATTTTACATATATATATATAATTTAATTTACATAAAAATCCTCTTATGGATACTATATAAAGGTTAAAGGCCTCAAATTGACACACCGAAAAACATGCAACACAACTAGAGAAAAAGAAAAAACAGAGTCTAAACAGAGGAGTCTCAAAACCAAACACCCTCATCAAAATCTCTAATGGATTCCTTCTTCTTTCACTCTACAAATTCGTTTTCCTCATCGGAATCCTCTTTTGGATCACCGGAATCTTTCCCTTATGGGATTTCATTCAACGACAATTCTCTTCCGTTCAATGAAAATGACTCGGAAGAAATGCTTCTGTATGGACTAATTGCAGAAGGCACACAAGATGCCACATCGGAAGCGATATGCTCCAAAGGAATTAAGGAAGAAGAGGTTAGTTCAACAAGAGAGGAAAATCCCAGTAAGGAAAAGTCGTATAGAGGGGTCAGGCGGCGGCCGTGGGGGAAGTTTGCAGCAGAAATAAGGGATTCAACACGACATGGGATTAGGGTTTGGTTAGGAACATTTGACAGTGCTGAAGCAGCTGCTTTGGCTTATGATCAAGCTGCTTTTTCGATGAGGGGTTCTTCTGCAATACTCAATTTTCCAGTTGAAAAGGTTCAAGAATCACTTGAAGAAATGAAGTGTAATATTGAAGAGGGATGTTCACCAGTGGTTGCACTCAAGAGAAAACATTCCATGAGAAGGAAAATGGTGAGCAGGAAGAACAAAGAGAGAGATGTAAGGGTAGAAAATATGGTGGTGCTGGAAGATTTAGGTGCTGATTACTTGGAAGAGCTGTTAAGTTCGTCCGAAACTGCTGCTATACCTTGGTGAAAGAAAAGTCAAACTAATTTGCTTTCTGGCTGGCCACATCTGATTTTTCTTTTTTCCAATACTTAATTTCCTTCCCTTACTGTTTGTTCTTTTGTTTAATTTCTTTTTTCCTTGGTTTTTATTTTTGTCTTTGTTTGTCTCGTAAATGATCGTATGATGTAGCTAGGAAGGATCATAATATGAGATTTTTAATTGTTATTTTTATTGTACCTTAATTACTCTTCAATCTGTAACCCTCATAATAATTCACTTTTCTCAGCCAAAGAACGGATTATAAACCCGTAACCTTCCCTTTTTTGAAGGCAATTGGCTAAGTATGTTATATCCTTTTAATCTACTTTTGTTAATAAAGTACTGATGATTGTAGGTAGCTTATATTTGTGTTGTAGGGCTTGAATATTCATTTTAAGGTTCTAAAGTATCAACTAGATCATAATAATTATTTCAAATTAAACTTAGAATTTGTAACGCTTGTTTGTTTTTATTTCATTTCATTTCTACACACAGCAGCAATGGGGGCAGTTCCATTATTTACATGAAATTAATAGTAATGTCATATTCATGCAACTTGCACATTATGCTATATGAGACATGATGACGACCTTTGAATATTTAATAATTCACACGATTTCTATTGTGATCTAAATTTTATTTGCAACTTTTTATTCTGTTGTAATTAATAGTTAATCAAATAGAATTAAAAATAATAATTAATCTATCTGCCTATCCTAATAATTTTAAGTTATTTAGAGTCTTTAGTTATAAAAGAACTAGGTAAGTATTTTTAAAATACTGTTTTTTAAAAATTATAAAAATGATGTTTTGAAAATAATAACTAATTTTTAAAATAAAAAAATAATGAGAACAGGGTTGATATTATTTTTAAAAACGAGTAGATTTGTTGTTTCGAGAAAATAATTGTAATTCATTTTAAAAAATACATTTTTAAAAAACAAAAAAAAAATAGTATTTCTCACTTTTTATTTAATATTTAAAAAACATTTTTTTGGTTTTCGAAAATTAATTTTACAAAACATGCAATCAAACATATTTTTTTGTTTTTTAAAATGAAAAACTATTTTTGTGACCAAAAAACCTCTTTGTTTCTCATTTTTCATTATTATTATCAATTAAATTCTTAACTCATAATTTTTTGTGCTCATTATATCTTTTGCTTTCTCTTTAACATCATTTAAATAACAAAATCAAGAGAGATCATTCTAATTTCTAAGATTACTTGATATTAAAAGAAACAATGATTTCTTGTAGGATTAATTAGAGGAAAGAAGAGCAAAAATGGACCGAAATTAGCGGGACTGTTTAAAAAAAAACATAGAAGAAAACGATTAATAAAAATAATTAGAGACTAACGAATTAATTATTTTCTTTTCCATTATATTATTTATTAACATATTTAATATTATTTAGTTCAAGTTTCAAGTTTCGAGTTGATAACTAGTAAGAATGTTGTTAGCGTAAGTTATTTATTACTCAAATGATTAGACTAATATCGACTTAATACGACTTTACATGAATTTAATAACACCAATTCATTACTTCTCCGATTAGTATAAGACCATTCAATGATGACTGTTTTCTCTTCTAATTTTCAATTTGGTCTTCTCTTTGCTCTTTAATTAATTAATTAATTAATCAGAGATAATTATATATTAATCCCCTTCCACCAAATGTAGCGCTGAAAGAGGTAATCAATATTGGCTTCTTCTTTTAAGGTGATGTCATAGTCAACTGTGTTAGTTAAATATATTATTATTAATATTGAAATGAATTCTGAATATATTATCCATGTCACGTCATGGAATTTCTATATATATATATATATATATATATATTAGAATCTGCTCTTAGAACTAATTGGAGTAGAATTTTTAAAGTAGATTTCCTATTAATATAATTATATATATTCAATTACCTTGCTTATATATATATATATATATTAAAGTAACGAGAGTTATTGAATTAATTTAAAAATTCTCAATTCATTATTTTGATCAAATTAATTTATTAATATCAATTTATATATAAAACCAATGACGTGGTATTTTTTTTTTTAATTGCAGATAAAATTAGCAACTAACAAGCGATAAGGAAGAATTAGTTGAAACATTTAATTTGTCACGTGGTTCTTGACAGCCAAGAATAGACTTCAAAGTCTATAACACAATATAATTCAGTCAATATTCAAAAGGTACTACATAATATATATATATATATAATATACATGGGATAGTATCTAAAATTCTTAATTTTATATAATTTTTATATTAATTTTTTAATTATTAAATTAATACACTTTATAATAAAAATTAAATTAAACATTTGTAATTAATTTATCATAATTAATGCACATATAAATTACAATCTCAATTATTTAATTAAAATTAATTCAATAGTATATAAATAATATAAGAAATTATATAAAAAATAAGAATTATTAATTCTCTCTCTCTCTCTCTCTATATATATATATATTTATTTATGATGAACTTAAAATAAAGTATTTTCTTTTACTTATGAACCTGGATAATAAAGTGTTAAAACTGTATAAAATTGTAAATAATGATGTCTAAACTTTGAATGGTTAACTGAACTTGGCTCCCTTTAAAGTCCTAAAAATCTACAACTCTTCAGGTATTCCGCCACTTCACGCAGCAGCCATTTGTCTTGTTCCATCCTTCAAAGCACAAACAAATTATGTGCACCAAGAAGCATAATCTTAATCGAAGATCTTGAAAATTGAAGGGTGAGCGGGGCCGCGCAGTGATAAACGGACGTACATGATAAGTGAATGATAATAGTACATAATAACATGTACCGTGTTGCATGCTTGCAATTGATGATACATTGAATATTCGTGATGTCCTACCATTATTAGATTGAGGTAATAATGCCAAAAACAATAATAATAAAAATGTGATTTTGCACGTGTTATGAGCACCCAGGTCCCAGTTACTAAATTTTGCGAAAAAAAAAAAAAAATTAACCTTTGTTTAATCATTTGACAATAACTGATATACAAAAGCAAAGAGAAAAAACGTTAGACATGTGGTAGTGATATAGGTTTTGTAGGATAACTTTTTATGAACTTGCTTTTGAAATTTAAACTCACTTGTAAATTTGAAAATAAGAAATTAAGAATGCATCTAATACTAATAGGTACAAGATACATTGAATCCATTAATTCTTTGAATGTTATTCATTTTATTACAGAAAAAATTAATAATAATTTGCAGTGTTGGTTCATCTCTGAGATGAAGGAGCTTATTTAATTTCATACAAGAATTTATTCTCTATTATTCACATTCTAAGATCTTGCAATTTCACTGCTCATAATCTTGCAGAAATGTTTATGTCTTTATGTAACGAGTTATTATTATTTTTTATTTAAAATTTTTAATTTTAAAATCCTAGTAAGTTCTTTGAAAATATTTGTTTATTTATTTATTTTGAATGAACTAAGAAAATATCGTTGAAACTTGGAATTGAGAGTTAGCAGGTGCTCAACGAGTTGGGTTACCAAGCCCTGCATAAGTTGATTAATACGATATTACTCGGCCTGTATTGGGCTTTTGTTCAGTGATTAGCCCAACTTTAGAGAATAATGGCCATGATAATAACTTAATCATCAAATACTTCATAACCATATGCATACCCACGACTGAAAAAATAAAAATAATTAAGTTAAAAACAAGAGGCTGACATTTCCCACTTTACTATTTGTGTAATAGCACATCATTTTTTATTATTGATTTATTCAGTTTTTTGGATTGTGGGCTGAGCTCAGCTAATTAACAAGCTTGGTAGCTTGATTCAAAAGGAGAGTAATTTGTAAAATTGTCTTCGCTGGGCTAACTTCAGCCTTCAGAGCAACTCTTACAGTAGTAAAAGATAATAAACACAAAATTTACTTCGTCAAGAAACACAATTCGCTTCAACCATAACATAACAAAATTTACTAGGAGGTACTGAAAATATACCTACGGCTATAGTGTCATTCCAACAAAAAGGAGACTCACTATATATGAAAGAATAGTGTGTCTCTCTCTCTCTATATATATATATATATATGTGTGCGCGTGCACGTGAGCGCGTGCGTGCGGGGTGCGTGTGTTTCTTTCATATTCAATTATCCTATATCTTTTAGTAGTAAAAATTTATCTCATTTTATAGCATGAAATAATAATATCAGCGCACCATAATTATGTTCAAAGAAACGTGTGGAGGAAATTTATTCTCACAGTTAGAGTAGGTGTTTTAAAATAATGAGTTGGTTATAATCCTAAACTAGGTTAGGAGGTAGAAAAGACTTTCATTCTCAATCCAGAACCTACACGTATTTCAACAAATTTAAGAGAATTTAATTTCTTTGCACATTAAAATGTTGTATGTATGATTTTAATCAATTTTAAGAAAGATGCAAATGACTAACAAAAGATGTCCCCTTCAAATTTAACGAGTGAATGAACAGCTGGGTTTGCTAACTTTCATTTTATGTTCGTATTTTGTATTGCTAATGATAATAAAACACAACTCTTTGTTAGAATTGATCCACAGAATGCTGACATGGTGAAAGACAAAGAAGATGAAATGGATTCGATAGTGGCTACATCTGTAGTAGCTGCCAAGGCATTATGCAAGCTGGAGGATGAGCTGGAGGAGACAAAATTTGAGCAACAAACACAGCCATGATTGAATACGAAGATGCTCTTTTCTGTTATAAAGAATCAAATCGTACATCATCAATTCTATATTTATCACACCTGTACCTTTTCTGTTATTTATGCTTTTTAACTTTTTAGCTAAATATTCGTTTTGTATATAAAAGGAAAAGTTGCCTTTCTTTGTAATATGTATACTTGCTCATCTTCAACAGAGAGCACAATGAATAGAGAAAAATTTTATTCATTCTCGTTGCTCTAAATTCTCATTCTCTTATTTAAATATTCTTTAACTTGGTATCAAAGCCAAAATACAGAAATGACAGATAACAACCAGAGCATTACCTTTCAGAACACACTGCAAACATCATCTTCATCAAACACAAATTCGTTCACCTTTGCCACACCCATTAAACTCACAAAAACAAATTATTTGCTATGAAAATCACAAGTTCTTCCATGCATCCGAGCAAATGCATTGCAAAGCTTTATAGATGAGTCACAAAACATTCTAAGAAGGATGAATGTTGCAATAGATGAGAATCAAGCTATCATAACTACTGAAAATCCAAATTTCCAAATTTGGATGAAACAAATTAGATGCTCATAAGTTGGTTGTTATCCTCCATGACCGAAAGCATCTTGGCATCAACCATTCAATGCAACACATCAAGGGAACTTTGGATGACTCTGGCAAACTATTTTTTGCCCAAATAATAGCAAGATCTATGCAGCTCAGGTCATAAATTCAAAGCACAAGGAAAGACACCTTGAGCATGAATGATTATTTCAACAAAATGAAATCCTTGGTGGACAACTTAAGAGCTGCTGGGAATATGGTCTCAGATGATGAATTCATCTTTTTTCTCATGGAAGGCATCGGTTTTGAATATGATTTAGTAGTGGTCAACATAACTTCAAGAGTAAAAAAGCTGTCTCTTCAAGATGTTTATGCTATGCTTTTAAGCTTCGAAAATAGAATTAAAAGAAACCTCTCACAACCTGGATTAAATCAGCACCCAATCTTCTCATCAAACTATGCTCAAACTAGGAATTTTCAGAAGATAAGCTTGAATGCTTATGGCAGAGCTGTATTCCAAAGCCAACAAAGCTCACACCTTAATAGTCAGTATAACACACAAATCTTCAGGGGTTTCAAGGTAAAGGAAGAGACAGGGGAGGTAACAAAGCCAACAAACCAACATATCAGATCTGCAACAAGATTGAACATGTAGTAGCAAGCTCCTGGCATAGGTTCAACAGAGAGTTTTCACCACAAGCAAGTGCAAAACATGAACAGAAAAATGCCTTCATTGCTGCACCAAAAAACCCTGCAGATCCTTCATGATATCTTGATAATAGAGCCACCAATCACCTGACTAACATCTTGAACAATTTAAGCATGGCAACTAAGTACAAAAGACCCAAGCAATCGATTGTAGGTAATGGTGCTAAACTCAGAATCTCACATCTTGGATACCACATTTTTCACACAACCAAGTACTTGTACCTAAAACATTTGCTATACATTCAAGGAATCACCAAAAATTTAATTAGCATTTCAAAGCTCATACAAGATAATAATGTAGTTGTTGTATTTTGTGAAAATGCATGCAATGTTAAGGACAAAGAACTGGGGATAACTTTGCTGCAAGGAGTGGCTGATAATGGTCTCTGCAAGTTGCTATCTTCACACCCTGCACAAGGGTCTTTATTAAATAAATTTTTAGGATCGAGTCTAGGAAGAGTTGAAATCAAGAAACCTGAGTCAATGCTGTCAGTCCTTTTGAGTTTGTCAAACAATCCTTTTCCAAGTGATGAAAAACTAAGTGCTGAAAATGATGTTAATACCTGACATAGAAGACTTAGGCATCCACATATAAGAGCACTCAGAAACACCTTGTCAACCTGTAATGTCACTGGAATTAATAAAAAAATCAATCAAGAATTTTACAATGCATACTAGCTTGGTAAAGCACATAAGACTAACTACAAAAGTTTTGAAATAAAAACCAAAACAGCACTAGAACTCATCCACTCAGATCTTTGGGGTCCTACTCTTTTAACCTCAAGTTAGGGTTTTAAATACTACATTCTTTTCATTGATGAGTATACAAACTTTACCTGGATATACCCTGTAACACTTGCAATTTTAAAATTTGTAACTGTAACATCTACAATATTTAAGAAATTTAATAGAATAATTTAATGTTATTTGATTGAATTAAAATTTTATGTAATTTATAATTTTTAGGTGAATTTTAAAATTTTATTTAGGCACAAATTTAATTTCATAAAATTGGGTTATGAGTGGATTTAGATGAAGGAAATAGTGCTTGAATTAATTTTGAACTTAATTGTAAAGATTCTGAAATATTAAAGGTTATTTTATAATTTTTTAAAAGGATTAAAATGAAATTTTTTTTAAAGTTTTAAGTTATTTATATAATTTTAAAAAGAATAGGGGCTAGTTAAAATTTTACCACCCAAAATAAAGCAAATTGGCTTCTCTTTCTCCCTATCTTGTGGCCATTTTTCTCCAATTCCAGTAAGCACCAAAACCATTTTCTCCACCCCCCTCCCTCTCTCTCTTAAATTTCGGCCAAATTACTTTGAATTTGAGCGATTTTCTTTCAAATTCTAGTTACCAATAAGCTTTATAACACGTTAGAAACTTGAATTTTGATTTTAAGCATGAATTGAAATTGAAGATCACTTTTTATCTGAGAAAATTTTACTTAATTTTATAAAGAAAATGTTAGATTGTGTTGAATTGGAGTAAGAAATATAGTATTGGTGTTTTTGTCTTGGGTAAATAGTATTTTTGAAAGTGCTACAATATTTTTGAATTTGTTACAGTAACTACGATTTGTACAGTAACTGTTTATACAGTACCCATAATATGAACATACTGTAGTTACAGTATCTGGTATGAATAGTAATTTCTATAATACTTTGACATGACAGTATTTACTATAGTAATCCCGCATGAATAGTATTTTATTACAGTTTTTAAATCAAAACCATATTTGTTTGTTTAGGTGAAAATGTATAAATTTAGGATAGTCAAAAATGAGAATTAGAATAAATTAGCCATGAAAATTCATTGTTGGAAATTGGATAAATGACTTTAGTTAGTTAAACTTAGTGATATGGATAAAATTAAGGAATTTTAGATACTAGTTCCATGAATATCGTATTTAAAATATCTATATTGATTAATGGAATAGTAGAATACATGATTTATATGTTTGTGGTATTAGGCTATAAGAATCTAGGAGAAGAATCAAGTTAGTCATGAGGATCATTAGTGGAAGTGATTACCCTCCCATTGTAGTAAGTAAACCGTGTATGTATTTTACTGCTTTTGAAATAATATAATATCTAAGCATATGTTTGAAAATAATATGAAAATTGAGATTTTTGAATGTTTTATATGCTGATATCAAATTCATGAAATAATTGTTAAAAATAATGTCGATGTGTGAATATTTATAAATGAAAATGATTTTATGGCTCTAGTCATTAATTAATATTTATTCTGATTTGACTGGGTCTCGTGTCAAATACGGGACTTGTGAGTTATTCAGAATTCTATTTAACATATTATGCACGTTTCTATTATGTTTGAAATGGAAAGATTATCCGCTTTAAGTGGAATATGTGATTACGTTCTGGATTTGGGTCACCGTGGGTGCAGGTGACACTAACTGACTATGTCATTCTGAAAATGTTTGAAATATGAATGAATTCTTGTGTTAATTGATAGTTTAACAATTCATTAATCTATTTGTGCAAATATTATTGTTTTTTTTAAAAAAAGAAATATATTCTGTATCACATCAATATCAGAAAAACTTGTATGATTTATTTACTAAGATTATATCTCACTCTTTATTGTAAAAATTTTATTTTTCAGAAAATAGTATGTAGAAGTGACAAAGGACATGTGTAAGGTTAATTAAGTATGAATGAAAATTTTGGTATATATGTAATTAATAGAGTAATTATAAGTTTGAGAACTAGTTATATAGATAACTTTTTGTACGTGTAAGGAATTTAGAAATTGTAGACATTTAAGAATCATATAATAGTAATACTCTTTGTATGAAATGATGTAGTATTATGCAATATTGATTAATTAAATAAGTATGAGAATGAGGTGTGACATAACCTTTGCAAGAAAATCAGAAGCATTTTCCACCTTTGTCACATTTAAAGCACAAGTAAAGAAGTTTTTTTTGATAAAACTATCAAGATGTTTCAATGTGATATGGGTAGGGAATTCAAACCATTTGAACCTTACCTGAAACAACAAGGTATCTAACTGAGGTACTCATGTCCATATACATACAACCAAAATAAAAAATCAGAAAGAAAACACAGGCATATAACAGAGGTAGGGTTAGCACTGCTTGCACAAGTTGGTATGCCATTGAAATATTGGTGGGAATCCTTTAGCATAGCTGTACATTTGATTAATAGTCTGACATCAGAAAATTTGCAAAATCAAAGTCTATTTGAAAGGCTTTACAATAGGAAACCAGACATAACCATGATAAGAACCTTTGGCTGTGAGTGCTACCATTTCCTAAGACCTTACAATAGATATAAATTAGATTTTCATACATCTAAATGTGTGTTACTAGGCATAAATGCATTCCATAAAGGTTACCTTTGCATGCACCATATTGGCAGAATATACATAGCCAGAGATGTGAGGTTCAATGAAGGCTCTTTTCCATTTAAAAATTATTCGAACTATAGAGGTAAAGAACCCAAAGCCATCACAGATAATACCACATTAATAAAACAATTCTTCCTAACAACTACACACAATCAGAAGAAACAACTTATGGAGAACCATTCAGCCCCACTTATGAAATAGCAACAGGTATTCATTCATTTTCTCATGCTAATTCATCAAGCACACAACACACATTATCACATTCACAACATGACCTGATCCCATAACCAATTGAAGTCTTCCCAAACACAACAAACAACCAAACACAAGAATTGTCACTAGAAAATCAAACACAAGAAACCTTGCCGACAAACACTGTAACCAAACAAAAAATGCCTTCGCATCCTATAATCACCAGAAGAAAGTCAGGAATCTTTAAACCAAAAACTTACCTTACTCAGGAACATATCACCATACTTGAAGAAACAACAATAGCCCTGAATGATCCTGACTGAAAGAAAGCTATGTTAGAAGAGTATGATGCTTTGATGAAAAACAAAACATGGACTCTTGTTCCATATAAACCAGAATTCAAACTTATGGGTAACAAATGGGTATATAAGGTGAAAGAGAAGGCTGATGGAAGTGTGTTAAGATTGAAGGCCAGACTTGTGGCAAAGAGGTTTCATCAAACAGCTGGAATTGATTTCAATGAAACCTATGGTCCAGTGATCAAGGCCTCAACTATAAGGATCATTTTGAGCTTGGCAGTATGTTACAATTGGAAACTGAGACAAATGGATGTTAATGATGCTTTCCTGAATGGGGAGCTTACTGAAATAGTTTACATGGTGCAACCTCAAGGGCTGGAAGACTCTACAAAGCCTAGACATGTATTCAACGAAGTTTTATATGAATTGAAGCAGACACTTAGATCATGGTTTGAGAAATTGAGAAAAGCTTTAATTGACTGGAATTTCACCAACTCGAAATCAGATACTTCATTGTTCTTCAAGAAGGAAAAGACTGAACTCACCATTTTACTCATTTATGTAGATGATATAGTGGTAACATGAACTAGCAAATAGTTGATAGAGGAGGTGATTAGGAAGCTTAATTAGAATTTTGCATTAAAAGACTTGGGGGACTTGCATTTCTTTTTGGGAATAGAAGTATCAAGAACTAAAGAATCAATCTTTATTTTATAAACTAAGTATGTCAAGGATCTGCTCAGAAAAGCTAAACTGGAATCACGCAAAGTGGTAGATACCCCCCTTAACGTAGGAACCAAATTAACAAAGGATGAAAGGTTTCCATTGCCTGATCAAACACTCTGTAGAAGCATTATAGGGCGTCTTCAATATGCCACACTGACAAGGCTTGATCTCAGCTTTGCAGTGAATAAACTAAGTCAATATGTGGCCAATCCAAAGGTGTCACATTGGGTAGCATGTAAAAGAATATTGAGGTACATCAAAGGAATATCCAACTATGGACTTTAATTTAACAAGAACACAAATTTGGACTTGGTTGGAGTCTGTGATGCAGACTGGGGATGTGATCCTGATGACAGAAAATCTGTAAGTGGCTATTGCATTTATTTTGGAAACAACTTAGTGTCCTGGAGTTCCAAAAAGCAGCATGTGGTGGCTAGGTCCAGTGTTGAATCTGAGTACAGGGCATTGACACACACTTATGTAGAGCTAACCTAGATAAAATCAGTTCTGAATGAGCTACAAATTCATCTCAACAATGCACCAATAGTTTGGAGTGACAGCATGAGTGCTGCAGCCATTGCAAAAAATCCTGTCTTTCACGTAAGGAAAAAGCATATAGAAATCTATTTGCATTTTGTTAGAGACAAAGTGGCTGCTGAAGAATTGGAAATTAGATATATACTGACTGAAGATCAAGTTGCAGACACTTTGACTAAAGCACTTGCATTTTCAAAATTTGCTCAATTTCGAAACAAATTCAAAGTTCTTCCCAGAATGTTGAGTTTGAGGGGGTTGTTGGAATTGATCCACAGAATGCTGACATGATGAAAGATAAAGAAGATGAAGTGGATTTGTCAGTGGCTACATCAGCAGTAGCTGCCAAGGCATTATGCAAGCTAGAGGATGAGCTGGAAGAGGCAAGATTTGAGCAACAAACACAACCAAGATCGAATACGAAGATGCTCTTTTCTGTTATAAAGAATTAGGTCATACATCAGCAAATCTATAATTATCAAACCTGTACCTTTTTTGTTATTTATGCTTTTTTACATCAGTAATTCTATAATTATCAAACTTGTACCTTTTCTGTTATTTATGCTTTTTAAACTTTAGCTAAGTATTCGTTTTGTAGATAAAAGGAAAAGCTGCCTTACTCTATAATATATATACCTGCTCATCTTCAATAGAGAGCACAATGAATAGAGAAAAAGTTTATTCATTCTCGTTGCTCTAAATTCTCATTCTCTTCTTTAAACATTCTTTAACTCTCTTGGCACCTAACTATGCACGATCCTGCCAGTTTACAGGTAGACACACTTCTTAGTGATCATATTTATGAATAATTTCTTTGAGTCTTGTCGGTGGCCAGGACCACAGAGTTTTCTGCCCCACAAGACTTTTAGTCTGAATGTAGTTGGATTTTTTGACAATATAGGTTCTGTAAACATGACTTGTAGAAAAATGGGTGGGATGACAAGGAAATGCTGATGTAGTCTAGACAAAGAGACCATAGCAGTTGATGATAGACGTAGGAGAAAAGAAATTGCAAGACCAATGTGAAAACAATATGCGGAGAGAAATACATATGCATTATGTTTATATGATTGACATATTAAAGATTTCAATTTGTAAGGGGCAGATTTAATAGCTTCATGGATCCTGGTTTATGCTATTACTAAATCAAAGAAATTAATTAGTCTGCCATCGAGGAGATGTTCAGAAATTTCAGTGTTAATTTGTCCCTCAACAGTGCATAAAATGGTAGTTTAATGGCAGTAGTTAGGAAAATCTTTCCATGCTGGCTTCCATTTTAAACAAAATTAATTGAAATTACCAATATTAATTGAATACCATCTAAGATATTGCAATTCAAGAAACTACTTTCATAAGTTGCACCAAGACTAAGATCTATTAACGGCAACTTTCATGAATCCAACATGTATGATCAGTTTGTTTTTTTAACGTAGCTTCTTTTCAGATTTTAGGAAGAAAACAAAAAATTCCAAGATGCAACAATTAAACTTGTATTAATCTGTGTTTTCTCTCATATCTAAGATGGCATTACTTGCTTAATTTGTACAAATTTATCTGTGCGTATATGTTATCTTAACAAAATCACATTCAGATTGGTAGGCTCCTCGTCCAATAATAAATTTCCGTGAAACCAGATGCACCAATGCTGATAGAGTTATCTGTGCGTATATGGAGAAGGTTGATATATCAATATATTAATTGGTTTTTACGTAACCTTTTGAAGTTAACTGAATTTGTTTACTCCAAGTGATTTAACCAGTCTCCTAAATATGGTCTATATATTGTTCATGCTTGTCTATCTCCATTATAGATTTTCTTCCTAAGGAGATCTGGATGGACATGTACTAATTACCAAACCCGATTGATTATATAACATGTGAGACTTTCCTGTTTGATTATGTGAGGTTAATTCTTTATGCGGCAAAAACACAGTGAAGTTAAAGCTTGGGGAACATTCAGAAAGTCAAAAGGCACATAAGAAAGATACATTAATATAAATAATAGATATCATTGCATGCAGCTGGCTCTCAACTGCCTTTTACATTCAAGAAATCAACCGGAATATGCTCATCCCCTATAAGCAATTAACAAAGACATCAACCACTGAGATGAACATTCCTGATAACTGAAATAAGACAGAAAAACAAAGCACACTATATATATAATACGAGTCGGCAGGACCGCTTATTTCTAGCCACTTAGCTTTTCATATATTTAATCAAAATCAGTTGTATGGAGGCTTGTAGGGTGGCTTGTGTTCTGGGAAGGGCTTCTCTACTGGAGGTTTGAAGACCGGTGGCTTGTGTTCCGGGAATGGTTTCTCAATCTTGGGAGGCTTGTAAACGGGTGGCTTGTGTTCCGGGAATGGCTTCTCTATCTTGGGAGGCTTGTAAACTGGAGGCTTGGGTTCCGGGAAAGGTTTCTCAATCTTGGGAGGCTTGTAAACCGGTGGCTTGGGTTCTGGGAAAGGTTTCTCAATCTTGGGAGGCTTGTAAACTGGTGGCTTGGGTTCTGGGAACGGCTTCTCAATCTTCGGAGGCTTGTAAAATGGTGGCTTGTGTTCTGGAAAAGGCTTGTCGTAATTAGCGAGAGATGGAGCAGAGAGAAATACCACTAGTCCAAGGACCAACACTAGCAAGTGTGTGAGAGCCATCTTGTGATATATTTTTTTAGGTACAATGCCAGAAACTGGTGCATTTTTATAGAGTGATCGTGCCTTGTTTGCCCATCCAGGTGTCAAATATATTATCGGGTTAGTTATGTTTTAAGCTTAAATAATGAAATAAGTCAAAGTAATGTTCGTAACTTATTAGGCGATCATAAATGGTACAGGTGACTTTGGGTCCCATTGAGTCGGCAAGGTGGAAAATTGAGGCAGTGCCTAATTTCAAATTATCAAGTTTGAATATTCATAGAGTTGTTTTGCTCCCTTACAATTTTCTAAAGATTGACGTTAGTTTGATTTTATTAGTTCTTCTTTTCAATGAATAAAATATATTTCTCCGAAAACAAAAGCAGATTGTGGTTAACATGTACGTGCCAGGCGCTGGGCCATGAATATTGAAGAGCCAGATAAATTCTTAGGAAGTAGTAGAACTGACACATTGTTGTGAAAAATAATAGGTTTATGAAAGTTATAAAACTCGACAAAAATTGAATGTCAAGATTTTGCGTGTGAAAACTTTGAGCACAAATCAAGAATGGAAAGGCAGAAAAATAGAAGTTCGTTGCCAATGTGTTGCCACCTTATGGTTCGCGCGGCAGAAGAATACATTCTAGAATTTTATTGCCAACCTATCGCTCACTTACGGCTCAAGTGGACTTTCACAGATGTGAAGACAGGGTCTTGGTGCCAATCTAGTGCCACCTTATGGCTCGAGCGGCGTAGATGTTCATAGAATCTTGTTGTCAAGACGGTGCCAATCTGGTCCGAGTCATCGCCAACCTGGCGCTCGAGTTGACGTCGCAAAAATAAAATTTAACCTAGTGCTATTGCGAGTTTTTGAATTTTCTGAGCGGATTGAGTGGTTTTTAGTGCAAGAGAATCATTCTTTCCTGATTTATTTGAGAGAGAAACTAATATAATTCTATGAATGAAAGCATCGGATTTTTTCACTTTAAAAATTCAATTATGAAGTCTTCAGAATTTTGTGAGATATTGGCGAATGAAGTTTCAATATTCTAATCGGGTTGCTTGTAAATTTCATAGAAAATAAGATTTCATAATTCTCAAAATAGAATTATTTAAAGTAAGTCACTCACTATGATAATTAGGATCGAATTATAAGAACTTTCATAAAAAATTATCGGTCATAAAATTTTCTTTATTAGTAGAATTTTAAGGTAACGCTTGTATTAGTTCAGAAATTTTTATACTACAAAAAAATTTTTCATAATTTTTTTTTTTTGATAGCAAATTTATGTGTCTGTTACCTTAATTGTATGTATTGTTTTAAATTTAATTTGTTATAATGATTTTGTGGTATTGAATTTTTTAAAAATTATTGATCTAAATTTGATAAATTTTAATTTATTAATTATTTAAGTTTTTCATTGTTAAAATTTTCATAAATATTTATTGGGTTGAAATAATAGTTTCAAAATTTTACTAAACTGTATGTCAATATCAAATGTATAACGACTGTTTCTTGATTCTTCTTAATGTATATGAGCCCTTCTATACTATAGGGACACCATCTGCCCTTCATTAATGCTGCGTAAGTTGGTGGGAAATACAGGATTAAGCATACTGGCTGTAGCCCTTGTGGCTTGGAACGAGGGTGCTGCCTTCTTAGCTTTCTTATAGAGTAGTTATTGTAATTCCAATTACTGATCAAAGTATACAAGTTCTGTATATATAAACTAGCATACAAATGCAATGAGGCAATAATTATAGAATCATACAATCAAAAGATTACTACTTTCATAAGCAGAGACCATGCGAATAGTGCTCTAG
Organism: Cedrela odorata; assembly: GCA_035584115.1. Lineage (NCBI taxonomy): Eukaryota > Viridiplantae > Streptophyta > Magnoliopsida > Sapindales > Meliaceae > Cedrela > Cedrela odorata. Next base: position 8,142,618 of record JAXCLQ010000007.1, read on the forward strand.
TTTTAATAATGATGTCATAACAATTTGAGTTTCTTTTTAACTTGCCCCTGTTTTTGTCAGCTGATTAAACTTCTTTTAAACGCATTTAATGACTACTTTTAGATTTAGTGGCTCATTGCTCTATTGCAATGAATTAATTACAGTTGTAAGTTTTCGTGCAGAGGAAGTGTTTATGGTAAGAGTAATTTTAGATACTTTAAAATATATTTTTAATGATATATGTAAATAAGGTGATATTTATTAATTAGATTAATTTTTTTTATAATATTATATTTATTATATATTCTAATTATTTTTATAATAAGTATTATGTAATTTTAAATATATTTTGAAATAAATAGTAGATATATATAGCGGAGTCATGCACGTGGAAAAAGAAATGTTTTGTGTCTTAATGATAATATTGACAGAATAATATAATATAGAGTGTCAGATTGCATGTTTTTTAATAAATTATTTAATAATAATGAGGTCTTTAAAATTTTAGGTTTCTGTTTCCATAACAAAGGATTTTTTTTTTATTACTTTTTTATTAAATGCACTAACATATTACAGTTAAAATTCTATCGAGAGTTTAGATTATGATTATAATAGCATAGCACACCCAAAAATATTCTATATTTCGTGAGATTTTCTACTTTCATAATATTAATTTTAGAGAAAAATCTACCCACGACTCATGCCCTCTCCTTGAAGGACATGAGTTTCATCACCAAGCTACTGCTTGAGTGACTTTAAAATTTTAGCTTAAACTAAGAGATCAATATATTCTCACTGCATGGTAGTTGTTTAAAATTGGCATAAGCGTAGCTAACTGGAATTTTCAAAGCCGAATACAAGCTACAAGAGATCCAACCAACCCACTGTGAGCTCAGTTTTACTTGACAATAAGTTATAATCCTGGCTGAATTATAGTATCAATCATGTTAGCATGTTGTAAACAGATTGCTATTTTATTCTTAAAAAACAAAAAATAATAAAAATCAAATCAAATTTACAATCTTATGCAAACAAATACAAACCTAATCGAAGACATAATTATGATTGCTCTTCAATATTTTTCATCTTTCTAATTAGAAAATAAACACAACTTTTTGGTAGCTAAAAGTTGAACTTAAATTTAATTTGTTTTTCACCTTATTTTTGGTAACTAACTAAAATTTTATTTATTATTGATTTCCATGATTTATCACACCTTAAACTCTCTGTGAGATATTTGAGTATTTTTTATAAAATAAAATTCATCAATCAAAAAACATTTTATAATTATAATTTCGTAGTGTAAGTGGTTAGGTGATCAAACAACCGATTCAAAGTTTAGAGATTATCATTAGTTGGTCATTTGTTTATTTTTGAAAAATTGAGTTCTTCGATCTTATAATTATAAATGAAAAAAGTAATTTAGAAAAAAGAAAAATATATGAAAATAATGTGTTTTAGTATTCCTTAACAATTATTAAAATGCGGAAATAAATCTTCACCATCAAATGAAATAATTATTACAGATCAAAATCTCTATAAAAATTTTGAAAAAATTACACGAGAATCTGAATCCTATATAATATACTATATAATTTCAATTTTTGTGGTGATAATTTATCCTGTCTGTTCATGCATGTGCCTTAATTTAATCACGTTAGCATTTTGTAAACAGAAATGGATTAAGATGGATTGTTTATTCTAATAATTTATCATTAATTATTGTAACGCTTGCACGTTAATTATATGCTGTAACTCTCTCGTCTTTCTATCATCTAGCAAATCTCCGTGCAGAGAAAACACGAATTTTTGAGCGCTGGCGTTAGTTTGGCAAAGTTTAAAAACAAAAAAACACAAGCACGTCAGTCGAAGCATAGGGTGGAAATAAATATATATAAGGTAATAGATAGATGTAATGTTACATGCAAAATCAGGATATACTCTTCAGCCACTGCAATGAGTACTGACAGGAGCAATCCAATTTTGGCTAGTAACAATTATAAAGGATAAAACACATCGCACTAGCTAGTACTTATAGGTGTATAGCAGAAATCAGCTCTTATTTCTAGCGATTAATCCCTCTTTAATTATATTGATAGCATCTCAGTTGGGATGAACAGGAGATGGTATGTTGTGAGGCGGCTTCTTATATGGAGATGGAGGAGGCATCATCTTCCGCGGTGGCTTGTGAGGATCTTCCTCTATCGGAGGATATGCCGGCTGGTAGTGATTGTAAGGTGCAAATGGCTCGTGGATTAACGGTGCTTCTGCTTCCGGAGGTAGTGTTGGTGGCTCGTGTTCAAATGGAGGCTTGTGCATCGGTGGTTTGTGTTCTGTGTGAGGCTTGTGGGCTAATGGTGATGGAGCTAGTGCATTGGGAGGCTGAGTTGGTGGAATTTGCTTAGGATGATGATGAGATTTCTCTTCCTTATGATGTTTGTGAAATGGGGTTGGTGGGTTGTGTTCAGGTTTGTGTTCATATTGAGGCGGATGCTCAAAATCAGCAATGGAAGGAGTGGCAAAGGCCACAGCAAGAACGACAAACAATACTAGGAAGAACGTGTTAGACATCTTTAGGCTCTGATATGATATGATGGTTCAGAACTTGTAAGTATGGATGCCATTTTATAGTGCCTCGACGCCTTCTTGTTCATATTTTCATACGCGGATTTGCCATAAGTCAATACAGAATTCGCTAAATTTCAGCTGATAACAAGGTCCATCTGGGTCCCGTGGAGTTCAAAATTTGGACATTTAAGCATCCCGTGGAGTTCAAAATAGAGGGACGCGTGGTTAGAGAGGCACTAAGATTTCTTTCAGAATTTCTTCGCATCAGCCGTCAACTTCAGTCGTTTAATATTAAATTTTCTCTTAGCTTGACTTTAGCCAAGTTTTAACAGTTATATTTTAACCCAAATCGAGGTTTTTTTTTTCAAAGTTAAGCTGCTGAGTTAACAAAAAAGACAGCGTTCATAATGGAGTGAATCGATGCATGATTTTGGCGAATAGTTAATCTGAAGAAAATGACACACGATAAACCAATTCTATGAAGTCATAGGCTCTTTGCCTTTTCTAATGAGAATATGATCATGGATCTTCATCTTTGCACTTTTTTATTGTTTCACTAAGATTGTATAATGGTTGAAAATTGAGCGTGAAATATGCATGCGCATTTCCTGATTTCGCACCTGATTTGGCGATGACTTGTGCATGATTCGGAATAGAAGGAATAATATATATATAAAACTTGTGCATGATCCGGAATAGAAGGAATAATATATATATATATATATATATATAACACGTATCATGGAATCAGTGGTTCTAATTAACCAAATGCGCGTTGCATTTTGAGATGAAAAACGTTGCCAGTTGATGGCGAGAAGTTCGGCTAATTAGCTGCTTAATTTGCAGTAATTAATTATATTATAAAAGCTACTCAGCTAGCAATCAATTTACATTAGTATCACTTATTGGTTTTAATTCTTACTTCCCTAGTCTATTATTAAATTTTATTTATTTAACACGTACTCTTCTTATACTCGATATCTATTCCTTATTAAAATTTATTTATTAATTATTTGTTATTTATGAATCCCAATTTATATTTAAAAAAATCATATTTTCCTATCATTTTACTACTCTATCCTTCTTCTCAGTCAATCTACCGTATATTTGAATTCTATTTTTTTAATATTAGACATTAAATTTTTGCTTGAGACCAACTGAACAAATTTTTGTTCTTCAATTTAGGAAAATTTATTAATAAGAAAAATAAGACTGAAAAAAAAACCTAATCGTGGTCTGGGGATAATAACGAGGCTTACTCTTTAAAATCAGCTTAAAGAGTGGGATTAAACGGCATAATATATGGACAGTGAAGTGGTATAAAGTGTCTCGTTTCTTAACAGTTGAATTTATGAGATGAATATGTTTTCATTATATTCTGTTTAGCTGTTCGGAAGCATATGTCGAAAATCTTTTAATAATTCTGATCTATTAATTACAGTATTTTCAAATAATTTATTTTCCATCAATAATCTTAAATCATAACTTAGAAATAATTTCTTCATATATCATGCCATGCATATGGCACTCACAGGTCCTCCACCGAAGCTAATTCGTTTTTATTATGATCTTTCATCTTGTTTTTATTATGATCTTTCTTCTTGTTTTTATTATGATCTTTCTTCTTATTTTTTTCGTTAATGTGATGAATCTGGGACTGTTGCAAATTAAAAATTGATGCCAAACAAAAATAAAATAAAAGAGAAAGACGAAAGAGCCAGCCAATAATTAAAAGAAGAGCATCTTAATAGATGCACGCGGTAGTCTACGTACATATATAAGATGATCAACTAATATCATGAGTAAATATACTCGATGCTACAGGCCAACAATCTAGAACAAACACTACAATCACTAAATCAAGAACATACGGAATGCTCTAGTATTAGTTACTGCTCCATAGAACAGTACGATCAGCTCTTATTTCTGCAATAATAAACCGATATTGACATAGATAATTAAGCACTGATCAGTTGGCAAATGGAGGTTTATGGGGTGGCTTCTGGTAGTGTATTGGCTGCTTCTCGCCATGAGTTGGTGGCTTCAGCTTCCTGGGTGGCTTGTTCAACTCCTCAACTTCCTCGGCCAAAATGTGTCGATGCGGTGGCTTGTGATTTGGTGCTGGCTTCTCTCCCTTGCCCTTGGGAGGCTTATCAACTGGGTTTGTTGGTGGCTTGTGTCCTGGAAATGGCTTGTGTTCGGGAGGTGGCTTCTCTCCCTTGCCCTTAGGAGGCTTACCGGCTGGTTCTGTTGTTGGCTTGTGTCCTGGAAATGGCTTGTGGGAATCCTCAACTTCCTCTGCCAAGAGGTGTCTGTGTGGTGGCTTGTGCTTTGGTGGTGGCTTCTCTCCTTTGCCTTTAGGAGGCAATTGATGAATTGGGTCTGTTGGTGGCTTGTGTCCTGGAAATGGTTTGTGTGAGTCCTCAACTTCCTCATCCAAATTGTGTCCATGTGGTGGCTTGTGTTTTGGTGGTGGCTTCTCTCCCTTGCCATGGGGTGGCTTGTGCTCTGGTGGTGGTTTAACTCCCTTAGGCGGTTTGCCATCTAAAGTTTCATCTAGTTTTCGTTCGGTGGGAGGCTTGTGAATAGGTGGTTTGGGGTCGTGTTTAGGAGGCTCATGGTGGTGATCAGCGAGTGAAGGAGTGGTGAGAAGAACCACTGCTCCAAGAAGGAACAACACTAGCAAGTATTTGGAGGGCATATTTGAGTTTGGTACTTCGGAATATTGGATGTTGCGTTAAACGAAGAGGATCTGAATTGTCTTTTATAGGGAATGTGGGAGACCCTCTCGTCATCACCTATGTCACAGTATATTGTTTTTGTATCGGTAAGTACCAAAGAAACTTGCTACCAAATTCTTCTTTCGGTTTCTTGTGTTCGCAAAGACGCGAGAGGACCCATTTGGCTCCCTCTTTAAGTTGAAAAGTTTGACTATCTGCCAAGGTGGGTCCTGGTGTAGACTAGCAAGAGGCCTCTTTTTTTGTTTAAAGGTGAAAATTTTTATCGTAAAATTATGTGACAGTATTTGAGCTCTAATAATCATTGAACACATAGTATCTTCTTTGAGAAAACCTAGTGTTAATGAAACAGATTCTTTATTTCTCTCAAGTCAAGAAATTTTCTCAAGTTCCCTTTGTAAATTGTTTCTCCATTTCACATTTGGACAACTAATTTATCAGAAAAACTAGTGGCTCTTATCGTTTTCCAAGTAATCCATTGTACTGGCTACATATTTTATGAATTCATGCTTAATGTAATATATTTGTATCTGTATTTTCAGATAGATTTAATCAGTTCTTTAAAGGGTTTATACGAAATTAATTTAATTTGCAAGACTGTATATTACACCCAGGCAGGAGAGAAGGTTCCATGAAAGTGAAGGAGCACTAAGTGCCCAATAAACTGGTCCATTTACATATTGCCCATGCATGTGGATTTGTTTCGGGTACGACAATGGTGACTCCACATAACACCGACCACTATGCATTCATGAATTCGTTTTCTTTTCCCTTCATGTAGATTTTATAAAGTAATGGTATTCCATTAAATTAAAGTTATGGAGTTACCATGCCACTTAATTGCAGTGGGAAGTTTTATAGTTCTTAATTACTAGGCCTGGAGTTTTTGATAATTACTTAAGTTATTTAGGAGGTTAAGTCTCAAATTATAAAAATAAATGTTTACTTATTACTTAAGCAATTATATTGTGAGAATTAAATAAAAATTCAATAATTTCAAACATTGTTTGAATTTTGTAAAAGCAAAAGAAAGCATATACAAATTCTGCAGCAAGGTGTGATAACGAGAAAAGATAAATTTAACTCCAATTATAGTGATCATACTAGGCATGTATACAAAATTAGATATATCATTCCTTTATCATCATATGGACCTCGTATTCTACATTTCTACAACTGATTCAACATATTTCGCAATCATGCAAGCATTAAGGCTGCATTAATCCCAATTTATAGCCTCTGTCTAGTTTTTCCATTCCCACTTAGGATGATGACTTTCCTTCATTTATAGAACTGGGCGGTGTGCTACCACTACGTTCATCGTTATCAGAAATAAGACCCATACAAATCAATAGAAATTCTTAACAAAATGCCTAGTTTATTCAGGTTGTTGTGACTATTGCTTAACAGAGAGTTTTATGTATAATAGTCCTATCTTGTTATTAGGATGATGCTATAGAACCATCTAATTAATAAGTTGAGAGAAATTCATTAGTTAGTGGTAAATAAAAAAACTTAAAAAATTATTTATTTTATTTTTTGATTTATTTATTTTATTTTCTTATTTTTTTTACCATCAATTTATAAATTTATTTTTTTTTACTAATTAAATTATTCCACTATATCAAAACAATGTCGTATCCCTATAAGAGTATCCTACTTAAAATTTTCTTATTATTTAATTATAAAGTAAGTAAATATTTCATACTTTACGGTTCCAATGGGTTTATCATATTTAAGCAGCCGTGTTAGGTCAAAAGGCATTTACAAAATGGGATGACATTTGGCTCTTAGCCCTAAAGCAATACGAATTCTTGACAAAATATTGTTACAAAAGTGGCGTGGTAAGAACACTGAATAGTAAGTATATGTATCCAATAACATGGACTTTAAAACACCGACCATATAATGTTATCACAAGTCAAAATGCATACCGAATCAAATCCATGCATGTCACAGATAGTGTTAAGTTGAACACTGAAACCTCTCGCATGAGGAAAATAAAATGCACATGTCGTATGCTCTGCCCATCACATAAAAGCCATATACAAACACAATAAAGGGAGAAATATGTCACATTAACGAAACCCAACAACTTCTTGTAAATTGATTGTGGACCACAATCACATGCATGATGGCTGTAATTAATGGATGGGAATTTAATGCCTATATATATACTACACGCATTCGTCATCACACATGTCATGGATTACTACATTTGTGGATTGGGTCTGAGTTGAATAGTTTGACTATTAGATCTCGTGTGCTCCCTCGTATATTATTTAGAATTATCATCTTGTCTCTTTGCGCGAGATATTATTAATAAGTTGAGATGGGAAGAACAAAAGTATAGTCAATGGTAAAAAGAAAATTACATGAAACGAAAATTGGGTACCCTGCAAGGGTTGAGCAAAAGATCTCGCCGAATAGCTTGAGAAGGAAAGTCCCACCAAATAAAAGAATGACTTTGTAGACCAAGATTTACAAGAATATCAGCCACTTTATTGCCTTAAAATATGTGAGACACTCGAAACTCCATAAACTTAAGCAAAAACAAGCAATTGAACTAACAATCAATGATCTGCCAAGGTGATGAATAATGTTGCGATAAAATACATTGGACGACAAAAAGAGAGTCGCATCCAATCCAAAGTTTACGTCATCCACCGTCCCAAGCTTCCTCAATAGCAAAAATTGTTAGACCTTAATATTGAGGCTCACACAGCGATGCGAGAGTGCGCAAAAGCCAAAAGATTTTAGCCTCAATTTCTTGGAGGAAAGATTGAGAAAAAGAGCATGAGAAAATGTTCTTGGTGAATTAAGATGAGAGAATAGAGCAGATGCGCAATGGACTATGCATAAATTCTAATGACACAAAAGTGTCATATGACTATAATGCCAGTAGACAGACTTATCGACATACACTCAGTGGGTCAGTAACATGAGATGTAGCGAAAAAAGTAAAAACAATTAGAGAATGGAGTTAAATTGTATAATGAGTGGCTAAAGAAGAAGATATTGGTGAGAACAGTTGTGGGCTGAGAGTTCGAGAACTTAAACTAGTGGTGGGTGTACTCAGGAAAGCCTAATAGAGAGTCCACGTTCTAGAAGGATGACTCTTATCTTGATGAAGTGCCAAGATAAGATCAATCTCCATATAAAGATATGGATAATCCTGAAATCAAGAGAAGTGGTTGAGTAAGAGTCTTCAAATGCTTTTTCATCAAGCAGTTGGATATGGTCAAACTACGAGGTGGCGACATGTGAGTGGAACTAGTTGCCCTAATAACCAAAGGTGTTGGTTGTACCTTGTAACTATAAATAGATAGTGAGGATCTCATAAGACACACAAGTTGAATTGAGGGCAATTCAAGTGAGGTGAGTTTTTGAGAGCACTAGTCTTGTAATCCTTTTCTTGAAGAGAAATAAGAAAATGTTGAAGGGTTTTGCCTTCGTAAATTACTGTGTGCTTATATTCTTTATTTTGTGCATTAAGAAAGAAAAGAGGTAATTCTTCACATTGCGAAAAATTTGGGTTGCTAGTTAAACATGGTTTAACGCATCACAAGGTTGTCGTATATAAAAAAAGGTCCCCTGTGATAACTGGTATCAAAACACAATTAGCTCATTTTCTCTTTTCTACCTTTTTTTAGCACAAGAATGTTAGGGGAGACATTAAAGGATAAGGTGGTGTAGTTGAAACACATTGTAGGATCCATGCCACTACATGCAGAATCGTTGGCGATTCGGGCGGAACTTAATGTCGTCAAGATATAAATCTTCAACAACAATTGAAGGATTTTGCCACTGAATTTACTGATAAACTCAAATTGATCATGGAAGATATGGCATCGTTGGCAGGAACAATGAGGTTGCAGCTTGTAGATCTTAAAGGCGAGTTCGGAATGTTAAAGCACGCAATTAACGGCATTTTTGCAACCTCAGAGATGGGTCATTCGAAGATCAAGGTGTTGGAACCTAAGTACTTCAATGGGTCTCGCAACATAAAGGAATTAGAGAATTTCTTTTGAGATATAGAGCAGTACTTTAAGGCAGCTAGTATATCGATGGCTAAGTAAATTACCATCACAAGCATGTACCTGGAGGGAGATGCTAAGTTATAGTGGTAGACTCCACTACAAGAAGACACCGATGCACTACGACCACTTATCGACACATGTGGCTCACTCAAACGAGAGCTAAAGAGTCAGTTCTTGCCTTGCAACGTAGGATGGCTTGCGAGGGAAAAGTTAAAGAGACTCAAGCTGTAAACCCTATTCCTTGAACATAAGAGTAAAGTAGTCATTTGTATGACATTCATTTCACACATGTATGGTAATGGTTAGTTGACACAGTATCGAGGCTTAGGTGAATTTAACTTAAGTTTAATAATATGAATATAATGAATTTTATGTTATAATTCAAAATTTTGCGTAAGTTGGATTTCGGTATGTTGCCCTACCCCGACGCTCTCGGCGATCCGCTAGTTGGTTAGTGAAATGGGTCAAGGGGCAGCGCCCTTGCAGGGATGCAGGGAGCAGAGCCCTAGCAAAAAAATAAATTTGTTAGATAAAATATGCGGTTTCAGTTTAAAATTTGTGACAAAATCCAAGTTTGAGCAAGAAGTATCGATATATGAGACTAAGGAGATTGATATATGTACCAAGGTATCGATACTTAAGGAATACAAGTCGATACTTTATGAAGGGATCAATACATTCATGAAAGGTATCGATACTTAGCAAGTAGAGAATTGAGAAGAAATTATAAACTGACCAGATCGATACGTATGGAGAAAGTATCGATGTATTTGAAAACAGAGAGTTTGAAAATAATTACAAGATGAACCAGATCGATACCTTCATCCAATGTATCGATACATGGCAAGACAGAGAGTTGAAAAATATTTATAAAGGGAATCAGATTGATACCTTTATCAAAGGTATCGATACGTGACAAGTCAGAGAGTTCGAAATTAATTACAGATTGAACCAGATCGATACCTTCATCAAAGGTATCGATACCTCAAAAAGAGGGGGATCGATACATAAAGGCATATATATCGATACTCGAGATCGATGAAATTTCTAGAATCGAATTTTTAAGAAACGGATCGATACCTAGACCAAAGATATCGATACCCAGCCCAAAAGTATCGATACATAGTCCATATGTATCGGTACATGACACAAATCAGGGTAAAATTTGATGAGCAATTTAGTTTTTTCACTCACTTTTATAAATACCCATGAGAGGGAATTAATCCTCCAGTGTCTTCTTCATTCGTTCTTTCCTCATCTCTCTTTCTCTCTGGTTTTCTCACACATTTTTGTAAATTCCTTAGCGTTCTTTCAAATTTGTTTACTAAGTGATTACCCATCCTTCCTACATCAATTTGGTACTCTTTTTGGCCAAGAAACAATAAGAAGAGGAAAGGAAGGAACTAGAGTTTCAAAGAAAATTTAGGTGTTTTGCGTTCAAACGATAATGTGAAATGTCTAAGGACTTCTACAGGTTCCAAATAGGTTTATTAAACCTGTTATAAGCTTGATTTAAGAATTTCAGTATGTTAAAAACCTAGGGTTTACTGATCACCCGAGATTTACATTAAGGTTACATAGATTACGTAGATTTGTGTTAACTTGGGTTAATTGGAAGCATATAATAATTGTATATGTGTTGGATATTAGTCTAAATGTGTATATTTCATGTTAGATGAAAATATGAGTTAGGAATACTCATTGCCATGAGATTTCATTGTTGAAAATTAGATAAATGACACCCGTAAATTAGCCTCGAGAAATGTGCATGTGTCAACTAAGAAATCGTAGCCACGTTTTCTACAAACATTGCATTTAGTGCATTTAAGTATAATTATGTGGATCGCGAAATTCACTATTATATGCATGTGTGTTATTAGGTTCTGAAAACCCGAGAGAATGGCCCAGTAGTAGTGAGGATCAGTAGTGGGAGTGGTTACCCTCCCCTTGTTGTAAGTAAATTTATACATACATGACTATGTAAATATATATATGTGTGTGGTATACATATGTATGCTTGTGTGTTAAACAAGCTATTTCTAATTTAAAATAAAATTTGAAATAAATATGTTTTATGTGTTATAATTGTTATTATGATGTATTGATTTATTTAGTCTGCTATTGATAAATGTGTTTAATATACATGCTGTATTGGCCGTAGAGGCCTGATTTATTGAACTGATTTATAATCATTGTTGAAAATGATTTGATTTGAAATATGCAAGTATTTTGGTAATGAGGCCTGTAAGATCGGATTATTGTTATATGGCTAGTGAGCCTGTTTATTTGACTGTATGTACAGGGAGGTAGTCTATGGACGGACCTATGAGAGGTCGTATAGGTGAGTAGAGCTGCAGTGAGGCTAGTATAAGGAGGAAAGGCCATGGCAAATCCACTGTGTACCGAACGCATGTTTGTGCAGTTATAAACTCACTATGGAAAGTCCTGGCGGCTTGACAGAGTTATCTTGGATTTGACGGATTACGAAGACAGTCACTCGTATCACCCTGTGACTACTTAGGGCCAACATCAGTAAGGTGGGCTTGTTTTTGTAAATACATGTTTTACAGTAAATGAATAATTTTACAAAGCATGTGAAATAGTTTTACGCATAAAACTACTTATTGATAGTTACGGTTTAATTCTCAACCAATTTAGTGAGTCGAAAAAGGATAGCTAACCCAATTGATTGTTTTAAACTATTTGCAGACTAATGAAATATATTGTGATCATTGATTTAAATGAACATGTATATATCTACTTTGACTACATTGTGAAATGAATCCCAATATCTATATTTGTAAATGCCTATGCATGTATGTATATATGTATGTACTTTATTTACTCACTTAGTATAGTTATATACTCATTCCTTACTATTTCAACCTTCAGGTTAGGCACCTTAGTACTCGTTGAGCTATTGATAGTCGTAGAGGGCTTTCGGCACTCTGGGTAGGTTATCTTCTTGACTCACATGTATGTTAAGTCCAACTGGATAAATGTATTTGGATTTCTGTAACTTATTTGTAAACCAAAAGGTTATGTAAATGATTATGTTTGTTCAACTCAAATGAAAATGATATTTTATTTATTTGACATTCGTTGTGGATGAATTGATCACAGAAATCAATTCTTTGATGATGCTCTCATGGATGAGAAATTGATTTATAAACTATTTTTAGGTTTTGAAAATTGACAGGAAAACCTTACAGGCTCTCTTGATACATTCTGGGTGTATAGAGTGTATCACGAGGGTCTTGGCGATTGTCATGGGTAAACCACAGGTTCGGGGCGTGACACAAGCACTCTGGTGCAGTGCGAGAGTATGTTAAGGAGTTCAGTTCGTTGATGTTGGACATTAAGAACATGTTGGATGAGGACAAGCTTTTCAATTTCATTTCCGGGTTGCAACAATAGGCGCAAATAAAACTGCAAAGGCAAGCTGTGAGAGATTTGCCTAGTGCTATCATGGCAGCAGATAGCTTAGTGGATTAAAAGTTCGGTATTACTTCTCCTATCGAACATAGGAATACTTAGGGCAAAAAGAAAAAGGCTGGTTCGTCCAAGGGTGATGGCCGAAGGAAAAGGAAAGAATCTAGTTGAAAAAGTAAATCACCAAAGAGGTAGGAAAGGAAAAGCTTGGCATGCTTTATTTATGACAGTCCCCATCGGGCTAGAGAATGCCCAAAGCATAGCAAGTTCAATGTCGTAGTAGCTGAGGATGAGATACCGAAAGCTAACGAAGGCATATTGAAGCTACCCTTTACAACAGTAGCGCTGCAACGTACTACGGATAAACAACTTTTATCGAGGTTTGATGTACACAACTGTGGAGGTAAATGGGAATAATATTTGGGCAATGTTGGACACTGGTACTACCAACAACTTCCTTGCAGTACGAGAGGTGCAAAGGCTCAGGTTGAAAGTTGAAGGATCATAGTGTGATGTGTAGGCTATGAATTCGTTGAACATGGTTGTGCAGGATATAGCCATAAGTTCTTTGAAGGTGGGTAATTGGGAAGACAAGGTACATTTTTCTGTTTTACCTCTCAAAGATTTTGACTTGATTATGGGGATGGAAATTCTGGTGGGATCCATGACGTATGTAATGCCATAAATGTGTAGTTTGTTGCTTACGAGAAGACTCCTGAGCTCGTGCCTTGCGAGTTTTTATAGAATATGAGGATATGACCATTACTCCAAACTACCATTCAATTTAAGAAGGGGATGATGAAACGGAAGATATCCTACATAGCGATGTTTGTAGAGATCAAGCCGGATCAAGTTGTGGAGGTACCTGATGAATATGCTGCTATGTTAGATGAGTTTGAGGACATAATGCCACCCAAGCTCCCGAAAAAGTTACCTTCTAGACGTGCAATTGATCACCACATTGAGTTAGAACCTGGTGCAAGACCCTCTGCACAAGTTCTTTATCAGTTGTTACCATCGAAGTTGGCGGAGTTGCGGAGTAAACTGGATGAGTTGTTTGATGCGAGGTATATCCAACCCTCGAAAGCACCATATAATGCATCGATGTTATTTTAGAAGAAGCAAGATGGGTCACTGCGGATGTGCGTAGACTATCGCGTATTAAACAAGATTACGGTGAAGAATAAGTACTCTCATTCCAATGTTACTACCTTTTTTGACCAATTAGGCAGCACATCTTACTTTACAAAGCTAGACTTCCAATCAGGTTATTGGCAAGTGAGGATTGCCGAGAGATATGAGGCAAAAATAACATGTGTGACCAGGTATGGCTCATACGAGTTCTTGGTAATGTCATTCAGACTTACCAATGCACCAGCGATGTTTTGCAATCTCATGAATGACGTGCTCTACGAGTTTCTATATAAGTTTATGGTCGTCTACCTAAACAATATTGTGGTGTATAGCGAGACATTCAAAGATCATCTCAAACATTTAAAGCAAGTGTTCTCAAGGTTGAAGGAGTATAAGTTGTTTGTCAAGAAGGAGAAATTAGAATTTTGTTAACAAAAAACGTTATTCTTGGGGCATTGGGTTAGCCATGGTAAAATACGCATGGATGAGAGGAAAGTCAAGGCGATACTTGACTAGATCGCATCAAAGAAAGTATCTGAACTATGATCTTTTCTTGGTTTAGCTAACTATTACAGGAAATTCATTACGGGGCACTCGAAGAGAGTGGACACACTCATTGACCTGTTGCGGAAAGATCAAAAATAGGAGTAGACCGAAGCATGTCCACAAGCATTCAAGGATATCAAAAAGGCAGTGTTTTCTGAGCTTTTTTTGAAGCTACCGAACTTCGAAAAATCTTTTAAGTTGCACACAGATGCATCAATAGAGCCATTGGTAGCGTGCTTGTGCAAGAGAGACATCCAATTGTGTTCGAGAGTCGAAAGCTAAAAGATGTTATGTAGCAATACACTACCCATGAGAAGGAGATGGCGGCAGTGGTTCATTGTCTAACCACGTGGAGGCATTATCTCCTTGGAACGCGTTTCACAATGATGACAAATAACGTGGCGTACACTTATTTCAAGTAACAGAAAAAGTTATCCTCGAAACAAGCAAAGTGGCAGGAATTCCTTGCTGAGTTTGAGTTAACATAGATACATAAGCCAGAAAGGTAAAATCAAGTGGGGGATGCTCTCAGCCAGAAATAAGTGAAGGGTTATGTGGCTGCCCTAACATCCGTGGAGTCGGATTTTCTTAACAAGGTGAGATAACAAGTTGATGAAGATACGACCTATTGCCGACTTCATGACGAGATTAGCAATTGGCTCGTGTGAAGATTTTAGGTGGAAGATGACTTGATGTATGCACATGGAGGAAGATTGTATGTTCCTAGTGGTAAAGACCTTAGGAAGATACTCCTTAAAAAGACACATGACCCTCATAAGGCCGGACATCTAAGTATTGAGCAAATGATGACGCTGTTGAAGCGTTTATATTATTAGTCCAAGATGGAAGAAGACATACGGATGTATGTGAAGACTTGTTTAGTATATCAACTAGACAAGATGGAGAAGTAGAAACTCACAGGTTTGTTACAACCATTACTGAATCTGAAGAGACCATGGCAATCGGTGTCGATGAATTTTATCTCGAGTATGGCAAAGGTGGATAGGTTCAAATCGATCTTAATGGTGGTAGATCAATTCTCGAAGTATGAGGTTTTCATATCGGCACCGCACGCTTGTAATACTGATACGGTAGCAGATCTCTTTTACAAGTACGTGGTTAAGTATTTTGGAATTCCAGAAGACATCGTAAGTGACAAAGTGTAACATCTCCAAATCCAAAGATGTTATCGGCAGGTGATGAAACCCACCATCACTCTAAACCTCTCTCTTTCTTTGTCTGTCTAGATATTTACTGCTCTTACATGCAATGCTAACATTTCCATACACATGTACTATATGCATAGGGGTAATATATTTAACCATAAACTATATAAAACATAAAATTCTTCCATGTTTAAAATTTTACAATACATTCTGAAAATATGCTCAAACTCAGCAATGTGGAGCATTTTTACATTGTAAAATGTGCTTGTGTTCTTTATTTTGTGCATTAAAAAATAAAAGAGGTAATCCTCTACATTGCGAAAAATTTAGGTTGTTGGTTAAATATAATTTAACGCATCACAGACAAATTAACTGTGCCATTGCTTTATTTATTTCTCAGTTGATTTTACAATGTAAAAATACAGTGAAGATTGAAGATTAATTTCTTTGTTTTTTAGGTTATTCATGAACCCATTATTACGACAGTGTCAATACATGGAACCCACATAGCTGCTAAACTTGATTATTATGCTATGTTGCACCTAGGGCAGGTTATCTTTGCTTTTTTCTTAATTTTTATTGTTAAATTTTAATTTAATTACATAAAAATTATTCTCTTTTAACAAATTAAAAAAATTGAAGTGATAGAGAAAGAAATTAGGCAATATCAAAGAATTTAAGTGTGAATAGAAATAATATGCAATAATTAATGTTATTCTCTCACAACTCATTTAAATGTTGATGGTGGGTTAGTTAAATTTGACATTAATTATTTTTCTTAGGTGATACAATAAGTAAAAGACACTTTAAAATTCCTATTTTTTTTTCCTTAACACTTTGAAGTCACAACAATATATGAAAAACAAAAAAAATGAATTATTAAAGTATTTCTCATTATTTTTTACATTTTTTTTAATTTTTACATCTATGTGATTTTCTTCTCTAACCAAAATCAATTTAAAGTAACATACTTGTATTTTATAAATTCGACAATAAAAAATAAGAAAGCAAAGAAATTATGCTTTAAGGGAGAGATCGTTTGAAAAGTTATGAGATTTATTGAGAAAATAAATACTAAAGGAATATCAATAGAGGATTATTTTGGTATTATTCTAGGTGTTATTATAAGTATTATAATTTTTATTTTATTTTATTTTTAAGTGGATATATTTAATAAAGAGTTTTATGAGGAGTTTAAAGAAGTTCCAATAGCTTTACTTCGATAAAGTATTTTAACCTAATACTCTATTAATGAACTCTTTTTTTTTTCTATATGTTATCATATAATTAAGAAATTTTAAATGAAACCTCTTTTATGTTTTAGAACTATAAGTGCCAAGAATTAAGAAATAGATTTTCACCATTTACTCTTTATATGATTAAACATTTTCAAGTATTAAGATCCATTATTATTAAAATTCAATTCATTTAAATGAAATTTTGATAACAACTTTTTTATTTTATGTTTAGAAAAAGGCTCGGGGTATAAGTTAAGCCCAATAAGCCATGGGCCTCCAAGTAATACTGAACATAAGCTGAAATCTTGTAAAAAATGGAGGAATTCGAGCTTGGCTTAAGTTTAGGAAATACTAACTAGAGGGTAACAATGACCTCAGGTGTAGTACAGGCTAATACCTCTTAATCTCATATAAAAGACCTCATATATGGGTATTACTTCCGAGACTTCTCCCACTCATGATGGTCTCGAGTATAGCACGGTAAAGGTCTCAGGTATATAACACAGTCTAAGTTCACCTCAAGTAGATGAAGAAGTCTCAAGTAAAGACTTTCGAGACTTCTCAATAATTACGTAGCAAGGGAGAATTCGTTTATTTCCCAAATTCTTTCCAAATCATTTCATAATAAGGATTTTTAGCCCAGTAGAAGTATTCTACGAGAAAAGTTTATTTCATAATAAGAATTTTTAACATAATAAATGTACTATACAAGCATGACTTATTTCATAATAAAGATTTATGACTTGATAAACATATTCTGCAAGAAGGGTTCAAGGTACTACAAATTCCGAAATACCAATTCTTATAAAGTGGAAATTTCATGATTCTTGAAATCTTAATACGACTGAAATTATTATTTCCAGATTTTATAGAATTCTACCAAGTTTGAGAGACTTATAATATATAAAAAGAGTCAATGACGACCAAGTACACATGATGATCATGATGAACGTTGGATTAGACTTGATAACCAAATATCTAGTTTAGAGCACATATTTTACCTTTATCTTTCTCTTTTTTTTTTTTCTCATATTACAAAACAAAACCATAATTTAAATATCGGAGAATTTTCACTGGAATACCAACTTTTACCTCCATAAATTTCATTATGATCGCAAATTAAGCAATTAATAGAACAAGAAAAAGAAAATTGATGCTGGTGTATTGAATCCAAAAAAAAAAAATTTTGCAGCATCAACATTTTACCAATCAAACAAAAATAATTATGAAATGATAATAATGTATTATGATTTAGATAAACATGATTAAATGAAAGTTATATAAACTAATTAAACATCAAATTATATTGAGTTGTAACCAAACTTATTAGTTTATTATTAAAATATGAAGCATCTTCGTTCCATCTACCATACGTGAGGAGTGGTAAAACTATATTATAGTACACTGCACAGCACATCACTGCACTCAAAAATTATTTAATACAAAGGACAGAAGACGACAAGGCAACTGCGATTCCATAGGATATGGGAAACAGGTAATCCGTTCAATTATTTATTATGAAATGTATTATCTTTGGACTTTGTATGCACCAAATTAATTTGATCGTTATCTTCTCTTGCATGTCGACAGAACTACGAATGCCGCCTTCGGTGAAAATTTGAACAAAGTTAACGATGGCGCTTCTCCGTTTCCCTACGATTGCGACCAATGGTAGCGATACTGGTCCAGAAATTAATAGTACTGTATCCCATCAATTCTCTGTCTCATTTATTGGAATCTGATACCTGTCAATAATATGACTACAGAATGTTTAGACACATTTACTTGATTCATTGACTTAGTCTTCACGCTAAACTCACCTTCACGGTAATCTTCTCATCGTATTTAACTTCAACAAAGAATATAACAGAGAATCAAAAAAATAAAAAAATAAAATTGAACAACTTTCATTCTGTCTCAAACTCAATACAATGGATCAACAACTAATAACGTTTAGCAAGATTAAAAGCACAACAAGATAATCATTTTGCTAGAAAGACAAGACATTAGGGCTAATATCTTCAGATGATGTTATTTATGGGTATTATTATGGTTTGTCTACTGGACACTTTGCCCTGAAAAATTACTAAACCATTTTCTCAAATTTGGACTTTCTATCAATCAGTTGGATGGAAGTAGTATAATATGATTCCTTTCGTTGTACTACCCTTCTAAATGTGGCATAAGTTAAATTTCTTTAGCTATATGGAAGCAAGGAATATTAAATAATATTCATGCTTTTACGTTCGAATCATTACTTACTCCCTTGCCGTAGGTATTTCAAAGAGTCAAGCATATGCACCTTGATGTTTTGATTTATATATGTCAAGCAATATTCTTTAGTTACCAATAAGAATTGCATAAAAAAGATAATTAATGTTTTTTAATGTATAAAATTCATTCGTTGTTTTTGTTTCTTGTGGATCGATTAATTAGAGTTTTTTTTTTAAATCTTACGTAATTAAAGGAATCCGACCTCAAAGAAAGTAAATACTGGCAATAAAACAATTTGCTAGTTGTACCATTACTGTAGATGATACCGGATATTATACATAAGAAGGGGCAATGCATGTTTATTTATCATAAGCTACAATCCAAGTACAAACGAAACAAGAAGTCAACATTCAAGAACTTATATAGC
>JAXCLQ010000007.1:8169242-8190612 GCA_035584115.1 Cedrela odorata
TTATTTTTAAAATTTTTACAATAATTATAATATATTTACATAATAAATATATTATATTTGAAAATATTTTCTTTTTAAAAAAATTATAATAAGTAAATTTTATTTTATGAAATATTAATTAACCTGTAAAATAAAAAATAAAGAAATTAAAATAAAATAAATATATATATATATATATATATACAAAATACGGTACTATAGATATAGATTTGAAGTGTGATAATTTAGGGTTTGAAAATTTTGGGATTATGCACTGTAATGAGAAAACTGTAGTGGAGTAATTGTAGCATATTTTTAGTTCCGAAGGTAAAATTATTCAAAAGATTATAAATTAGATCGATTAGTAAAATTGAATTAGGATGGTGGTATCAATAAACAATAATCTAAAAAGGTTATTTTGTAAATTTTACATTATTCTTCTCCACTTTGTTCTCTCCATCTTTTAATATATTCTTGAGATTGAATTTGGAGAGGAAAGACAAAAGGTAGAAGAAGAAGAAGAGAGATATCCAGTTATGGAGCCTTCAGTTCTTGATGGTGTAATTAGGAGGCTTCTTGAAGTTAGAGGGAAACCAGGGAAGCAAGTTCAGCTATCTGAGGCTGAAATCAGGCAGCTTTGTGTTGTCTCCAAGGGTATTTTCTTGAGGCAGCCCATTCTTTTAGAGCTGGATGCTCCTATCAAGATATGCGGTAACTTTCTTCAACACCCCCTATATATATGTATTTGTTTAATCATGGTTGTGATTGAATTATATTGTTATGAATTGGGTTGTTCGCAGTTTTTATTCTGATGATAGTATGCGTTGAGGGTTTGATTAAATTTGATGTATGTCCTGGAAGTATTGCTAATTTTGTAATTGGTAATCAACTTGTGAATTTGACTTGAAAATTCAGTCGTTCCTTCAAGTATGAGTTGAGTTTCATATTTCTCGCTGAACCTTTGTGCCTGATTTTTCGAATTTGGTAGTTGGATATGCGAAGCATACTGGTAATCATAGATATGTTCAAAAATTGATCCATTTGAAACCTGTTGGCCTATTTTCAACTGAACCGTGTGCTTATTGCTTAGTTTTAATTAGGAATTGTGATGCTTATGTGGGTCTAGACTGGATCTTCTGGAATGAATGATTTTTAAATTTCAGTTTTGATGATAAATATCCCACGAATTATTATCAAGATTGTTCCTCCTATGCACCATGTCAGTTTAGCGTATGGAGTGGGTTAATTTGCTATATTTGAGGAACCTCATGACTGTTTCTTGAATTTGACTGGGGAACACCTTCTTTAGTCCTAAGCTATGCTATCAGTTGTACAATAGCTACTCCTTGAGCTGTTCTTGCCTGCAGAACCTCAAGTTTTAACCTGTTCCTACCTAAAAATACACATCCTTTTCAAACTCTTAGCTGCAAATTACTGACATAGATCAACCCTAACTTTTCCTTTCATCCCGTATTGTGTCAGTCATGCAGAAGACAGTGTAGTAGAACCTTTAATTCTCCCTGTCCACCACAATTCCGTGACTTCATTTTTATTTCTAGTTAAAACCACAACGGAATTTGTAGAACTATGTACAACACTGCATTAACTACATTTGAAATACTTTATTTCGAATATTTTTATCTATTAGGAGTAGAAACGGGGAGAGGTCAAATGCTATATAAAAGAGACTATTTGTAAAATAAAATGGGATAATTGGTTCTTTTAATATTGTCTAATGTTTTTTCTTCTGCCCATGCCAAATGATTCTACTTATATGTCTCACTTATTACTACCTTATGGTAACCAGGAGATATTCATGGTCAGTATTCTGATCTTCTGAGGCTTTTTGATTACGGCGGGTTGCCTCCTCGTTCAAATTACTTATTCTTGGGGGATTATGTAGATCGCGGAAAGCAAAGCCTAGAAACAATATGCCTTCTCCTTGCATATAAAATAAAATATCCTGAGAACTTTTTCCTTCTGAGGGGCAACCATGAATGTGCTTCAGTAAACCGTATCTATGGATTCTATGACGAGTGTAAACGAAGATTCAATATCAGACTTTGGAAAATATTCACTGATTGTTTCAACTGCCTGCCCGTGGCAGCTCTTATTGATGAAAAGATACTTTGCATGCATGGTGGACTTTCTCCTGATTTGCACAGTTTGAATCAGATAAGGAATTTGCCGCGACCTACTGATGTCCCAGAAGGTGGATTGCTATGTGATCTCCTCTGGTCAGATCCCAGTAAAGACATTAAAGGTTGGGGGCCAAATGATAGAGGAGTTTCATATACCTTTGGCGATGATAGGGTGACAGAGTTTCTCCAGAAGCATAATCTTGATTTAATTTGTCGGGCCCACCAGGTTTGAGATGCCTTCAAATTGACTCACTTGATGCATGGAGACAACTTAGATTGCCTTTCACTCATTATTTCTTTTAACAATTTGCAGGTTGTGGAAGATGGATATGAATTTTTTGCAAGTAGACAGCTTATAACCTTATTTTCAGCACCTAATTACTGTGGAGAGTTTGACAATGCTGGTGCTATGATGAGCGTGGATGAGACGCTTATGTGTTCTTTCCAAATATTAAAGCCTGTAGATAAGAAGCCAAAGTTCAGTTTCGGTAGTATGACTACTGTTAAGTCCAGTGCTCCTCGAGTATAATGAAGGTACGTTCATACATTGTCACTCCAAATATATGGACTTTTTATCTTTGGGTATTAATGTTGTAATAATTTTTCTGAAGTTTTCTAAGATCTTCACAAATGATACAGGATAAGGAGAGATTAGGATTGTTGTGAAAAATCTAATGATCCGAATAAAACAGGACTGCTACTATTCTGGATAATTATATCATTAGATTATTTCAAGTACCTGAGATATGTTCAAACACTCCCAACCACCTAAAACTAAAATAGATGAATAGTTTCGATAAATGTTTGAAAATTTCAGCTGAAGAATAAAGTCTCTAATATCTTGAATTTGAGCATAAGTTTTGTTAACTCATTTGTTTAAGCGCTATGCTCATTCATACTTGTTCTCTATATTACACATTGAATTTACAGCATGGGTTTGAGATTTGATGTGCATATTTTAGGGGAGGAGAGCCTTTCCTTTTTATGTTTAGCTAAATTTTGCCTTTGGCGGCACAAGATTTTATTACTACTCACATTTTAAATTAAAAACTTGTGGCAACTTCTTTAAAATGTCTTTCCTTTTTCTCTCAGTCATTTCTTGGTGCAAAGGCATAACAAACTCAATCGGCAATGGAGATATCTGAAAAAGGCAATTATTTTAGATAATGCTGAGTAGAAACTGGATCAGATAAAGCCTGTTAGAGATCTGGGTTCCAAGAGTCTGTCCCAACAAGGGAAGATCGGATATTGACAACTATGTTGAGCCGAGGACAATGGTAGATGTTCCTCCACCCAAAACTTTTTTTGCAATCTTTTTATCTTTTTTCTTTACTCGCCCCATGGCCATGTACATTATTCGTGCAACAACTGCCATAAGTTTGTTCTCTCTTGCCTCTTCTATTTTCTTTGGTGATTCCCTATTCAGCATCTTTCTAAGAAGCTGTCTTGTATCGTAATCACAGCATGGAAAATCAGACAGGTGTTTGGCATTCCTAGTGAATTGCATTGTCCTGTCATATAATCATAATGGGATGAGTAATGAGTATGTTGTGTTTCTCAGTGTATGTGAGGAATTCTTGTATGGTACTATATGCTCTCACCCTTCAGAGTCGTTATCATATTTTGAAAGCTAAATTCACTAGCTTATTGTTATTATTTTTGGAACTTAATTGATTTTGCATGACCTAGTTGTTGTGTTGGAAGCTGATTGTATTTGAAAACCATTTTTATGCTTATTGTGTCATTTTGTGCATGAATTGAGTTCAAACAAACTTAACTGATGAATTCTTCGTCTAATTTTTAGATTTTAATTCATTCGTGTAAACTTTCAAGCTCCATCAAACATATTTGTAAAATTTGACGACATATTTTTTTCTTTTCTGCGTTAAACCTCTCAGAGAGTTTTGATTATCATATTTCTTGAGTGGTGACATATGCTCTAAAACAGAATAATCATTTCCAAGTTATGTTTCTAGTGATGCAAAAATAGAACCTGCAGTTCCACCTGTCTTCTTAACAAGGTTTAATGATGTCAAAACATGAGAAAGACAAAGTACTGAATGTTAATATTACAAAATAGCAGGTTTATTATGTATTCATTATCTCTTCAAGCACTTCAGATTCCAAGTTGTTTTTAACAGTTGGATAACTAATGTTTGGGCCTTTATATATCACTTCTGGGCTCAATGTGAAATGCTTGGCCATTTCCTTTGGGTTTCCCAGTGTGAGGTTTTCACTTGTAAGAATTTGGATCATTTTCCTTGTGTAACTGCAACTACCAATTTATTACATGATAGGTGCCTTTGAAGACATGATAAATATTCTGAGCAACGTCAAAATATACTCCAAAAATCGTCGTAAAAAGAAAGTGTCACAACACATTCGATCACCATGCAGCATCTTATCTACAAACTTTTCTTCAAGGGTAATGGAAGATCGCAAAATGTTGATTGATCATCCAACTCCAAGTCTTGCTAATAAGACATCAAACTTTTACAAGAAGGACCACTTTTAAATATTCTGAAGCATGCATTGCAGGCGTAGATAGAATTAATGTTAAGAGTTAAAAGCACTTTCATTGGAAAAATGGTATGCATGCAAGCATAACTTTTTTGACTCTCAAAACAATGACAAAAGTTATCAGGTGGTCCTCCTTAACCAAATTTTCTCTTCGGTCTGAATAGGTAATTATTCTGCATTACCTTTGATGGTATAATCTGTAATGAGGTCCATAAAGTCTTTGGTGGTCATACAGTTTGCTGCTTTTGTAAAGAAAGAGAGTTAGCTGTTCCTCAAGTCTTCGTGGAAAAGTTGGAAAGAGAGAGAATCATATCATAAATCACTGATTTTTGAACAAGAAGCTAGCATATTCAATTCTATAGAGATATCGTCTTTTGATTAATTGGAAGGTTACTTAATTATTATGGACCAACTGAGAAATTTATTGAGCTTCTATTAAAGAAAAGTCAAAGCTTTACCCCTGAACCTAAGCAGGTGATCGGCTTCATGGAAGAAGAAAATGCACAAATCACATACAGCCACGCCAATCTTTTTCTGAAGAGATGAGTTGTAAATCTTTCCCATCGTCAAAACGCGTTGCCGTCTTCGACGAGGTGAGAACCCACGTCATCATCCTTCCTACCTTCAAAGTCAGCATACGACAACAACCAAAAGACGTTGACCGATGGAATTTGAAATTTTGAACCCCCAATATTCATTCAGTTCACACCTCATTTTCCATACCTTACTTTGTCATTCATCTCCATTCTTAATTCACGCGGCGTGGTTGTCTATTTAGTACTATCTCATTGTCTCTTATCATTATGAAAACAACTGTCTGATTAATGAAAAGTTGGAGGAAATTGATTAATTAGGAGAGTGACAACCGCCAAGTGTTCTTATTTGGGGTTTGTTATCATGTATTGAATCTTTGTTAATGGTTGTTTCTTGGGTTACTTCCTTCCTCATAAGAGACATGCTTTTAATAATTAATTAACAAGAGAGATTAAAAAAATCCGTTAATTAAGTTGCTTTTACGTGCAAGATATGCTGGATTTAATAAGAAATTCATTTGAGGTTACTCATGATATGATGGGAAAGTTTCGACGTTTTCTATTTTATTTTTCTTTATATATAAGGCTTTAATTAATATAATAATGTGTTCGACAATGAGATTTTTTGTTAAAATAAATTGATTAATATAACAATCTTTTATTCTCTTTTTTTTAATATTACATGAAGTTCATTGTTTTCTAATGAATTTAGGATAAATAAATAAAATAATGTAAAAGAATTCTAATCAATCCGTAATATATGTATTGTACTAATTGTCAACTATGTTAACGTAATATGAGAATAATTATTCAAATTTAACTATTTAAGAATTAAGACTAAATTTTTATTAAATAAAACTAATAATTTACAATTCAAGATTTTTGGTTTTAGTAAACTAGTATTAATAGAATTGAGTACATCAATTAAATCGGGATGTTTTTAAATTATATGGTAATTAATCATAAATTGTTAAAATACCATTAATAATTGATGTTTATTTTTTGGATTTTGTACTTTCTAGATTAGTTCAAGGATAATGTGTCGTTTATGCTAAAACTTATCTTTATTAATTAATATTTTAAGTTTTTGGGTCTTTGCAAATTGATTTTTATTTTTTGGATTTCTAGATTAGTTCAAGGATAATGTGTCGTTTATGTTAAAACTTATCTTTATTAATTAATATTTTTAAGTTTTTGATTAGGCCAAGCAAAGACTCTCTAACATAGGATGAAAGTTAGGTCTCAAGTTGTTGGAATTCATCTTTATTTCTATTAATTAATATCTTAAAATTTTAGGTCAAGCGAAGACTATATAATAATACGTGTTAGAAAACTAGTTTCAGTTCTAGTTTTACTCGAAATTAAAATTTACTTAAAATAATTCGATTTTTAAATTTTAGAATTGGAATTGCTTTATTTAATAGGGTACCATTTTTTCAGTTCCAATTCCATTCCGTTTCGGTTTCGGTTCGAAAACATAATACTCTATTTATCAATTATCTTAATTTCTCTAATTTTTAACTCCATAAAAAAATCTTATAAAATAAAATTAATTAAATTAAATTATAAAATTATTGTATACATGAGAAAAATTTGAGTGAACGAAAGATAAGATAAATAAGTTATTAAAGAAAATTGATATATAATAAATTATTAAAAAATAATTGTATTATTACTTAAGTTAATATTACACATCATTTAAAAGATAAATTTATTTTTTTATAATTGTACAATTATATATCTAATAATATTATATTATATATATTTATTTATTATAATTATTAATTTTTTTAACAATTTTAAAATAAATATATATATGCATCACTATTTAATTAAATTATTATACAAATAATATGATAAATTAAGTTAAATAAAATATTATAAATATATTGATTATTAAAAATTTGGTATAAAAAATAATTTTTTTATTTTTAAATTAAACCGATTCTTCGGTTCGGTTCTAGTTTCACAATCTTTAGAATTAGAACTTACTATAAAAAAAAAAAAAAAAATTAGTTTTTAATTTTTTGAAACCAAAACCTACTATAAAAGAATCAATTCTAATTTAAAACCTATTATTTTGATTTAGTTCTTAACGGTTTTGTGTTAAACTAAAACCGTTAAACACCCCTATTCAGAGATAGGTCTTAAGTTGGAACGCTTAAGCTTTTAGAACACTTTTGCATTATTATTTATTTGCTAATTAAATATAGTAAAGCAAGTGCTAAATAAATAAATCAGAGTCATATTTCGAATAAAACAGTATTTGATTTCATTGTAATTGTAAGATACGCCAACATCTTGCTCTTTGTGCAAAGTATTTATAAAAAAATAAAAAGGTTAAAATATTTTTAATTTAAAACAAAACAAAACAAAATATTTAATTTTTATCAATTTAATTAAAGTCGTATTGGATGCCATCCATTGTTTATTTTCTTCTTTAAGTAAAATTTATTTTCTTATTTTGATTAATTTAAATATATATATATATATAAGTTTATCTATTATAAATAAAGAGGTTCGTTACTTGTTTTTTTAATTTTATCCGGAGATTTTTGTCATAAATAATATAAATAATTTGATTCTTATCAATTTTGTCTTTTATAATATATATATTTTTTATATACTTGGTCAATTTTGTGTCTTAAAAAGGAAAAATAAATAGAATTGATATAAAAATTTCAAATTGTATGTTTTATATATAAACAGTCAAATTAAAAGCAACTTAAAATTCAGTTTTTTTTCTTTTTATTTATCACATGCTTTAAGGATATGTTAAAAATTGTTGGCAAGGAAATAATATTTCCTTACAATATTGTTTTTAAATATTTAATTTAATATTTTTTTTTGGTAATCTTTCAAAATAACCAACTCATAATTAATCAAGCTATAGAATAGAGGGGGCATCTCAAAAATAAAAAAAATAATAAATCAGATCCTTTCTTAAAGCATATATACTTCATAATTAATTTATTAAATTAACTTGAGCAAAGAATATTTATCTATTTAAAAAACCATTAATTCATCACCCCACTTCCTCTATTTGGTAAGATGCATGAATTTCAATTGAAAACCCCTTCTTATTACAAAGTTATCATTCAAAAGCTCAGGTCAAATGCATATTTTAGGCTGGTGGCAAATTGCCTTATTAATTTAACCAAATTATCTTCTACTTTCGGCTAAATCGAAGTACATTGGGCAAATTGAACACCCAAAGAATTAAAAAAAAATGTCATTACCAACCGTAATCCATAATTGGACTAATTAATGTTTTGTTATTTAGTTCTTTTATTCAATATTATTTTGCTTAATAGGTTCACTAGATTTGACTAGTACACAGTAGACAATGGCACCGACGATTTGCATTCTATTTTCAGTTGTCACAAGTTTTATGGCATTTGCAGAAATATATCTACGAGTTCGTAGGCCAATGTTATTATTATTTGATTTGTTATCAAGATATTTTCAGTAAATCTATATATGTAAGACCCGATTATAAGTTATTATTATTTTATGATTTAAGGGTGTAAAATATTATAAAATTATTTAAAATTATTATTCTGAATTTATTTTTAGTATTAAATATAAAATTTGTAATATTTATGAAAGAAATAAACATGGGATATACTATTAGATTTAATGAAACGATTCTTATTATAGGCCTATGTTATGGGTTTCGTTTAATAATAAAGAATAAGTCTCAAATCATATTAAGTTATAATAAAAAAATTTATAGATCAACTTTTATAAGTTATTATTACGAGTCGGATTTATTTAATAATATAGATTCATAATAAGATTTTATTACTTTATTTAGTATTCATCTTTCTTAAAATACAATAAAAATTCTAATATAAAAGAAAAATATAAATAAGTTATTTATTTTATATAAGGTCATATTCTTGTAATATATATGCTTATTTCAAAGGAGGTTAGGGATTTATACAAGGTAAATAATAGATTTGTGAAGAATAAATGGAAGAAAGAGAAGTTTTGCAGAGTTGATGTATGACAGTAGTTCATGAATTTTATAAAATCATATGTAATTAATTAGGCAAAAACTAATTTATTTAATAAAACTATACATTTTTAGGTTCATGATGAACTTTGTTTTATTTAAAAATATTAAGTTTTCAATTTTTAATGATTTTTTGAATTTGATCTTAAAATACTGAAAACTACTCATTTTTGCAAAATAGTATAAAAGACGAAATTATTGTGATTAATCAAATGATACTAAAAAAAATTATGAAATTTTATACACTGATTTATAATTATCTATTATATCATGTGAACAATTTAGGATCAAATTATATATTTTAAAATTATTATGAATTTTTTTAATGGACATGACTTATTACAAAATTCTATTTGGCAGAATTTGAAAATTCAAAAATAAAATTTATTTAAAATGGTTATAGTAGGAATTTAATCCCCAAATTTTATTATTTTACCGTCTATGTGTCTATATTATCTCTAAAAAATTATAGAATATTTAGACATGTGTTATATTTTTTAAAAAATAGAATATTAGAAGCTACTCAGTATATTTCTTAAGACTGTTATGATAAGTTATCAAGTTTAGAATATGATAAAAAAATAGTTTATGCGGATTTAGTAGTCAATATTTATATGAACTAATATTATGATTCCTAAATATTATACTCTAATTTCATGATAAAAGGACGTCGTTTTTAAGGTATAAAAATAATATTTAAACTTCATGAGGTTAGTTTTGACAAGTTTTAGAGTATTAAGTGGTCAAATGGAATGGATGATGTAAGTTATACAACTGAGGTCTAATGAGTTATATTATACTTTTTTATAGCATATACGAAACTTATGAATGTTAATATTTGATTATATGTCTAAATGCTTAAGTTAATTGGGTTGTAATCATTAAGAGGTAAGTAAGCCAGATTTTTGTTTTAAAAAAATCACAATAAACATAATATATGTATTTATGTATTTTTTTAATGATTGTATCAATGATAAGTTTACATGTAAGTAAATCAAACTTTTGTTTTTAAACGAATCACAATAAGCATATGTATGTATGTGCATGTATATATTTGTTTGTAGTTGTGTCCAAATATATTGGACTTTTGTTTAAAATGAATTACAATAAATATATTACTTCTATATACTTTCACTATGAAACTATTTTTTTTGTCTACATGTTTGTATCCATATGTTATTGATTTTATTTTATGTTCAAAGTATATGACAAATATCATTGTATTTTGTGCATTAGCATATGACATGGAATGAAAGTGTTTTCTGCATGAAAATTAACGAAGTTTTGATGATAAGAAGTTTTGAATATTTTTAAGGCTTAGTGGACTTGAATTGTAGAGCTATGATTTCTGTTTTGTAGATTGAATTTCCATTTATATGTTCCAATCCACCATAATCAGATTTTCATTTATATGTTCGTAGAGCTTTAATTTCTATTTAATGGATCAATATTTTGTTTATACATTTTGATTCGCCATAGTCAGATTTTTGTTTATATATTCTGACTATGATATTCGAATTCCTCTCTATTATGGAAAGTCTCTAAGTAAATGTTTTATAAAATATTTCAAAAAGTTTTTAAGGTCTAGTTGACTTTACTTGTAAAGCTCTTATTTTTATTTAGTGGATCGAATTTTCGTTAATATATTATAATATGCCATAATTAGATTTCTTTTTATATGTTCTGATTATGATGTTCAAACTCCTTTCTATTATGGATACTTTGAAACAAAAAAAAAAAGTGTTTTGAAAAGAAAAAGAATGTTTTATAAGACTTTTAACTCATTTGCATCATTCTGCATAAGTATATATTATGAATTTGTAATTTGATATAAAGATATTTTGATTTTGAAAGCTGAAAAACTGATTTGCTTACTTAATTATCGTTCACTATAATTTATAGTGATTTCCAGAGCTAAAAAAGAATATGGATACATGTGAGGATTTAGTTTGAAGTGTTTCACAATATCTAAAGTTTTGTTTTGAGGATTGTAGTAACATGGCAATCATAATTTCCATTATCAGTAAGTTTTATGAGTTATTTAAATATTTAATAAGGTTTTTGTGATTAAGGAATATTTATAATGATATATAAGTTAAATTTTAATACTTATGCATAATTTAAACTTTGTAATTGATAAAAAATAATAATTAAGCTGCTTCTGACTTTTTGAGTTATATATAAGCTGTTAAGGTTTTGTTAATCTTAATTTTAATTACAAATGTAATCAAACTTAATAAAATAATTATAAAACCATAAAAGTCAATTGAGGTATATTCATATCCTTGCCTGTATCATAATTTACAAATCTCTTTGACTTGCAGCATGGTCCTGCTTCATCTCCGATATATATCAGACTTTCATGTATATAACATGATCATATCAAATATAAAATGGAATGTTAAATTAAATTTATTTGTTTTAAGAAACTAGATGTAGCTGTTCTAATTAATGAGCAGGTCAACAATTGGCCGCAAACATTAGCTAGCTAGGTCAAGTAACGTATGCATAAGGTTACTTACACAATAATCTAAGTAGACGAGTGCATCAATTAGATAGAAATATAGAATGCGACTACATTTAAGGAAACAATAACATATAATCAAATTGTTAAAGAAAATTTGTTGATCAGAGAATCTTTCGTTGATGCTCTAAGTTATTCTTTGACTTCCCAAAAAATAATGACGAAAGACTTGTTTATACTCAAAAGCATTATTCGATCGTAGGTGTAGCAAAGCCAAAAGCTTAAATGATGTGGTTTTACCTTTGGATCCCTTAGTTATAAGGATTCTCCTATGTAATATATTAAAAAGAAACACTCAAAATCTTTATTTACATTGATATTGAAATATAGAAGTGGGTTACAAAGATAAAGGAAGTTGATGCATATTTTTTGCTTTATTTATTTATTTGATAAAAACACTAATTCTGAATCATAAATTGATTCTAATCGAGATGATGAGAACTTAGATGATGCAAATTCGGCTAAAACCTGAATTCAATAGTATGAAACTTTAGCCTGCAACTTGAATATGGAATTTCAGCCAAATAGTTGTAATAAGAGAATAATAAGAAAATTATTAAAATACTAAGAAGAGAATCATATCACTTTCAGTTGTGAACATATAGTAAATCTTTCCTGTAAAGCTAGCAGTGGAAGCCGGCTGCATTATTAATAAAACAGTCAAATATAATATTTAATAATCATAATTAAGCATGTAATGAACATATAATGATGCTTGTTCCCATTTAATGCTAACAGGATATAGCTGTTTCAGGGATGGAAGGTAGCATCAATTTTGTGATTTCACACTGGTGGGGCTCCTCCATCTTATGAGATTGCTTCTATTCTTGCAATTAGCGGGGTTCACATCTGCTTTGTTGATATATTGAAATTGTTGACTATTCTTTGTCCTATAAATGTCAATTACGACTTTACTTTTTAAATAAATTTACAAAAAGTGCATGACGTTTTCACGATTGGTTAAAACTTATTAAATCAATGGTGGCCCTGCAGGCATGTGGATGTGGTGCAACAATATTCCCATCTTGAGTTTTAAATGTGATTTATAATTGCCAGTCATTACTGATATTCCCAAAACTTGGAACATTTGGGAAGACAAAATCAAAAGTAAAAACTAAAAATGTGCTATATGCGGCGCCATAACTAAGAGGTGCTCAACAGTTTTTAAACCTTTGAGCCAAAAGATATATTTATATATGACTCAGTCTCCTGTTTTGCGGACACTGAATCATGGCACATACGTTTAGGTAAATTCGCTTTCATCAATTATGCTCCTACCTACTTGTATGGTGGTGTATGAGCTTCAAGGACTTATCCATTCCTAACTGTACAAGTTAAATAGCTAGCATGACAAAGATGACCAAGTACAGCTAGTCAAATACTCTCAAAGTTGAGTTAGAATAGGATAAGGATGAAAATATCGCATGCAGTATTTAAAAATTTGTAGAAGGAAATGGCACTTGATCATTCGTAATTTGTTTCATTTGTATTTGAATCCATACAAATTATTACTATTCTTCCAGTTCGTATATATTGAAATCAACATTAAAAGGGCATGAAATTTTAATGGACTGTCGTATTAATTGTGATATGCCCAATGGCTCACCAACAAATACGTTTTAAAATATAATAATTATAAAATTTTAAATAATGATAAAATAATATATATGTATATATTAAAATACAAAATAAAAAATATTAAAATTTAACGAAATTTAATATAATTATCCTTGGGTGATGCTGAAAATAAGTGAAACATAAAAAGAAATTTTTAATTATAAAATTTTATATATAGACCATCAAGACTCAATCAAATTTTTTTAATTTAATAGACTTAATTAAAAAATTTTAACTTATTCAAAATCAAAACTCAAGCTAAACTTTTCAACTTAATTCAAAATCAAAACTCAATCTTTCTTTTTATAAGCCAAAATTCAAGAGGAGAAAAAATTTCTATATTTGGCTATTAAATCACAATCCAAGAAATCTTCACATTGATTTAATTAGTCAAACTCTTTGTTTTCAGTAATGCCTCCACATGCACTAAATGATGTGATCAAACTCACAAGATATTGATTAAGTCCAAATACTAATTAAGCTTTATCGTTATTACCACTTTAGTTAACATATTTGAAAGATTATCAGCAATTTCAATTTTCTTAATTAAAAATTTTCCTTCATCAATAATTTCATGAATAAAGTGATACCAAATGTCAATATTCTTTATTCGAAAATAGTATACTGGATTTTTCACTAAATGAATAGTATTATAATTGTTAGAATAAATAGTAAAATTCTTTTGAATAATACCCAATTCATCTAGTATTCCTTATAACCAAATAGCTTTCTTCACAACTTTTATCATTGCCATATATTCAGCCTATGTAGTAGACAATGTAATTGTAAACTGCAACGTAGACTTTTAACTCATTAATACTTTTGCCAAAGAAAATACATAACTAGTAGTAGATCTTTATCTATTTAAATTATCAGAATAATCAGAATAAACATAATAAATTATACTTTGATCACATTTTTCATCATACTCAAAAATCAATCCAACATCTACTGTTTTTGACAAATACTGTAGAATCCATTTTACAATTTGCTAATGTCCTTTAATAGGATTGTGCATGTACTTGTTTATTTTCATTCCAAATATCTTCCTCGCCTTACCTAAATCTTTCATTTCAAACTCCCGAATCAATTGTGCCTTTAATATGCCAATTTTTTTTCTTTATTATAAAAAGTTATCAGCATATCATCAATATAAAATAAGAGGTATGTGAAAGATCCATTTGCCAGGTTGTGAAAATACACACAATAATCAAAATTGCTTCATGTATATTTTTGCTACCAATCTACCCTTGTAATGGACCTCATTCTTACCAGAAAATCTATCTTTCTTTACAAATATCCATTTACAATCAATTACCTTCTTATCCTTCGGTAACTAAGCTAACTGTCATGTTTAATTCTTCTGAAATGATTTTATTTACTCATCCATGGTTATTTTTTCTTTTCTACTTCTAAACTATTGATTACTTCACAATAAATGCTAAGGATGTCAACACCTACAACTAGAAATGCATACGCTATTGTATTATTTAAATAAGCACGTTTTTTTTTTCTTTTTTTTTTGTTTTACGAACTGCAATTGGTAGGCCAAGATCTGAAAGTTCTTAAGTTGGAATCTCTTCTTCTTATTCCATTGGTTCAACATCCTCTTCTTCCACTAGAGTATTAATTTCTGACTGAACAAACTTAAATAGACTCATTGTACTAACCTCAAGCTCCACCTGTTGAGGAGTACACTCCACCTGTTGCAGAGAATGCTCTATATGTTGTGGATTATCATGTGTTAACTTTCTCAACATGACAAATTTATCAAAAGTAACATCTCTGCTAAAAATAATATTCTTTAATGCTAGACACCGTAGACGATATCATTTCACTCCTAAAGTGATACCCATTAATAGCTCTTTCCTCACTCTCGGGTCTAACTTTGATTATTTCACATGATAATGTACAACAAAACCAAATATATATAAAGAATCATAATCATTTGCAGGTTTTTCATACCATAGCTCTAAAAGTATTTTGTTCCCAATTGCTGCTGATAACAAATAGTTAATAAGATGACACGCATACATAACAGTTTCAGCCCAAAACTGCTTGCCCAACTCAACACTGGACAGCATACAATGAACCTATTTTAATAAAGTTCAATTCATACGTTTAGCCACTCTATTTTGTTATGGTGTATCTCTAACAGTGAAGTAGTGAATAATGATTCCATTTTTGCAAATTTGGGATAATGAGACATTCTGATACTCTATGCCATTATCTGATAGAAATTTCTTGATCATTTTTTCAAGTCTAACTCTCCATTATTTTCTGCCAATTGAGAAAAATCCTCAATATTTCATCTATTGACTTTATAATATACACTCAAACTCTTCTTGAGAAGTCATCAACAAATGTAACAAAATAGTGTTTACTTTCTGATGGAGCACGTGCTCAGGAACGATTCTAGAATATCCATCAAAGAAGCTACGGCCGTCACACGAACTGTACGAAAAGCTCCTAAAAGACCATGGACATATACCTATGTATATTTTAAAATTTAAACATTTTAAACATAAACAACAAAGTTTATAAGTCATACTTTTTCAAATTGATTTCCAAAAAAGTAAGTCAAACTCCTCACTTGTCTCCAAGTGTATCCACACGTTGGATTGGTGAAGACGGTTCTGATTTTTGTGATAAAATTTTTAAGGTTAGGGTATTAGCTTCAATAAGCTAACACAAAGTTTTCTACTCTTAAAAAACCTTAGCTTGTTTAATAGGAAGAAAAGAGAAATGAAACAATTTCAATCCATTTCTTTTCTTCCTATTTTCTTTGTCTCTCTATCTTTCTTTCTTCCTTTGGTTTGATTCAAAATTAACACAAGCAAACTCAATTCCAAAAATTGATGCTCACGGGAAAGGAAGAAGTAAAGAAGAAGCCTAAGTCTTAAGTCTTATTGCTTAGCCCTTAAGTCTTTACCTTATTCTATTCAAAATGAAATTAATCCAAATTGATTTTAAATCCATCCATACATAGAAAACAAACAAGCCTTTCACTCATCAAATGAATGAAATCATACAGTGTCAAACAATCAAAGAGTGGATTCCAAAAATCATCTAATATTGTCACTTTAATAATATATATATATATATATATGAAATCGTTGTTTAGATATTTATATCATTACTTTAATAATATAAATATGTGTAATGATTACTTACATATTTAATATTATTATTTTAATAATATAAATATGTAATTATTACTTTAAATATTTAATATTATATTAATATAAGAAAAAAAATATTTTCTTATTTAATGATTTCTTTAATCAATATTAAGTATTAAATCTCAACTATTGATTCAAAATAAATAGATAAAATTTAATCAAATCATTGACACTTGACAACATCACAGGGTGTTATTTATCAACCAATACCACTTATCAACCAATGAATCATTTGATTAAATAACATTAATATAATTAATAATGAATAAACTCACTTATTCATTTATATATATATATATCTTATACCTTTTTCAATATCATATATATTCGTAAATCATATTTATATTATCTTATAAATTATCGAAATATTTTTCATTTACATGGGTGCTAGTGCGTCTTAACCAAGAATATAATTAAGGGGAAATATCATTCTTTAACACTTTATTACAAGAATTTTGTAAATTTTGTACTATAATTAAGAGGAAATATCGCAGAAAATTTATAACATAGTAATTATTTTAGCGAGTAGAAAAAAAGAATGAAAGCTACTTGTGAGCCTCTGTGTATTTGGAAGCGTTGACCTAATTAATTAGCTTTAAAATGAAGGTATATGCCATTAGATGCCGGAGTTGATTCTGGGAGTTGCGAGCTTCACTCCCATAAATAGCCGGCCTACACAACCAAATTCTCACCCCTCTTCCTTCCTTGGTTGCAACTTCAATAATTAAGCAGCAGGTTAGTCTCTCTCTCTCTCTCTCTCTCTCTCAAACAGTGTTTTAAACTTATTTGATATGTAGCCGAGAAGTTCCTTGCTCTCGGGAACTGGCTTTTGCTCTTTTTTGTATTCTAAGGCCACTTTTAGATGGCCAAAAGTTGTTTCCTTAGTGGTTAGTTAACTTTATGAAAAATGAACTAACTGTTCATGATGGGGAACGCTCGCACTTCTTCCATATGAATTTGAAAAGCACAAAACCTTTTCTCATACAAAATCGTCTGCAAATTTCATAGTTTCCCAGTTTCCAGAATCCTCGAAACTCCCTTAAGTAGCTACGAGTTTTAGCTAGCTACTAGTTCGTTTCATTTTAAACCATTTATACACTCGTATCACTTTCTTTATAGAAGAGTTTTTCTTTTTTTTCTTTCTTTTTTATTTAGCTTCTAATAAATCAAGGTAAAGAGACATCGGAACAAGGAATAGACGTTAAAATTTCCGTCCAGGCTTTTCCGCTTATCTTTCTCGTTACAGTACATAGCACATTTTCTCTTTACTTGGTCTTCTTGAATAGTTGGTTAATCAGTAAACGTCAACAGTGTTGTACTATACGCAGATATTTTTCATTCTAAATAATTGTCAACGATTTACATATGTCATCGTTGTTAGTCTTTTGTTTTTATCTCTTTGTCCATATTACATCTATTTTTATGGTCATATATGTCTGCATGCACCCATCCTTGTATGTTTTTCCAAATATTGAAAATAAGGAAGCTTCCTCCAATTCAGCTCTTGCTTGTTTACTTAGACTTTCATGACCCAATAGCTTGTCTATCTGGCTTTTTTTTCAATTCACCAGCAAGTCTTTTGTCGAGAAAGTCTCGGTATATAATTAAATAAAATTTCATTACATGTACTGTAATAAATGAAATATATAAATAATAGGAAATAGTTGAATGATTATACTACAATAATTGAATACATATTCTTTTTTCCCTTTTAATAGGTCAGTACTAACTCAAGTTACAAATTCACTCAAAACATTTTCCTTCTTCCCTTGAGAACATCAAGTGTTAGAAATTTAATTTGTTTCCTTAAAAGACTGATTAATCTTTCCTTAAGCAACTGATAGGTTATCTTTGCTAATCCACACACAAAAGTACCCCTTCGATTTTTCCATTCCATATTTTTTTAACGAATAAGAAGATTAGTCAACTTGAAACTTAATTATTAGTATTGATAACTGGTATATTTTTTCTTCTAGTTGTCTTAATCTTGAATAGCATGGTCCACTCTTGGCACAATAATTTATTAATTAGAAATAAAATACAATAGGAAAAGTGTGAGTTATTTATATTAAATATGAACAAGGTAGTTGATCCATCTATCTTGCCTCTCTGGATATGAAAATGAAATATTTAATACCTTTGAAAAGTAAACATGTTATGCCACTGTCAAACTATGTCCATTGAAATTGTGGGTTTCAATTTTACATTAATTAAGAACGAAAATACTTAACCACAAGCATCTTGTTTTGTCTTTTGCTGGGAATTATTGGAGATGCTTTGCAAATCTTGCTCCAGATATATCGACAAGATCTAACATCTTCTTTTCTCTCTCTTTTCTTTTTTTGGTTCACAAAAAATAGGTAAATTAAAAATCATAAGAATTATTCGAACTTAATTGAATTAGCGAATTTGATGCTAATATGATATGATTTTAAGATTAATATAGTCATATGAATTTGTGTTCTTGTTCTTATAAGCAGGAAAATTACATTCCGAGATCTGTTGGGGGAGGAGTACTTGCATAAGTTGTAGAGTCTAGCCATGGCTAGAGACCAATTGACTGTGCTTAATGCACTTGATGTTGCAAAGACCCAATGGTACCATTTCACTGCTATTGTCATTGCCGGAATGGGATTCTTCACAGATGCATACGACCTCTTTTGCATATCCTTAGTCACCAAATTACTTGGTCGCATATACTACCACGTTGATGGGGCACCAAAGCCAGGCACATTGCCTCCTAATGTTTCAGCTGCTGTTAATGGTGTCGCCTTCTGCGGCACTTTAGCTGGCCAGCTCTTCTTTGGTTGGCTTGGTGACAAATTAGGTCGTAAAAAGGTTTATGGTATAACTCTTATTCTCATGGTTATTAGCTCTATTGCATCAGGACTTTCCTTCGGAAGCAGCGCAAAGGGCGTCATGGCAACCCTTTGCTTCTTCAGGTTTTGGCTTGGTTTTGGCATTGGTGGTGACTATCCACTTTCAGCCACTATTATGTCTGAATATGCAAACAAAAAGACTCGTGGAGCATTTATTGCTGCGGTGTTTGCAATGCAAGGTTTTGGGATTTTGGGTGGTGGTATTGTGGCTCTTATTATTTCAACTATATTTGATCATCAATTCAAGGCCCCTCCATATTCCGTTGATCCAATAGCCTCAACTGTGCCTGAAGCAGACTACGTTTGGCGCATTGTCTTGATGGTTGGTGCCATACCCGCGGCTCTTACATACTACTGGCGTATGAAAATGCCTGAAACTGCTCGTTACACAGCTCTTATTGCTAAGAATGCAAAACAAGCCGCTGCAGATATGTCAAAGGTTTTGCAAGTGGAACTTGAAGCAGAAGAAGAAAAGGTAGCAAAGATAGCTGGAAAGGATGCCAATTCCTTTGGCTTATTCTCTAGGGAATTCTTGAAGCGTCACGGCCTTCACTTGTTTGGAACTACTTCCACTTGGTTCTTGTTGGACATTGCATTTTACAGCCAAAATCTTTTCCAAAAGGATATCTTCAGTGCAATTGGATGGATTCCTCCAGCGGCAACTATGAATGCCATTCACGAAGTTTACAAGATTGCAAGGGCACAGACACTTATAGCACTATGCAGCACTGTTCCCGGATACTGGTTCACTGTTGCTCTTATAGACTACATGGGGAGGTTTGCTATTCAAATGATGGGTTTCTTCTTCATGACAGTGTTCATGTTTGCACTTGCTATACCTTACCATCACTGGACTTTAAAACCAAACAGAATTGGTTTTGTGGTAATTTACTCGCTGACATTCTTCTTTGCCAATTTTGGGCCAAATGCTACTACATTTGTTGTGCCAGCAGAGATATTCCCGGCAAGGTTGAGGTCAACATGCCATGGAATATCAGCAGCAGCTGGTAAGGCAGGCGCTATAGTTGGTGCATTTGGTTTCTTGTACGCTGCCCAAAGCAAAGACCCCAACAAGACAGATGCTGGTTACCCACCTGGTATTGGAATCAAGAATTCGCTTATTATGCTTGGTGTGATTAACTTTGTTGGTATGGTTTGCACTTTGTGTGTACCAGAGTCCAAGGGAAAATCACTTGAGGAGTTGTCAGGCGAGAATCAGGATGATGGTGATCAGGCAGCAGCTGCTACTACTAGAACTGCTCCAGTGTGATTTTTAACTGATGAAGAAGAATTTAGTTCATATCACACAGACCATGTGAAAACTGATTGTGGTTTTGATTTCTTGCTCATATCGATCCAAACACAATAATGTAGATATTTGCTCTTGAATGCTTTATCCAAGTGCAACTGTATACGTCTATGATGTGTGTGTGTACTGAATTCATTTTATTGCATATAACTTAAAATATATGAATGTTTTTCTTTCTTCTTTGTTTTTGGTTCACTAGGTTGTCTATAGCTCAATTTTGTTTCACAATTAGCACTTTGAATGATAGTGAGCATGCAATTATATTTATGGTTTGTACTCAAATTGTTTTGGTGGTCATTGGATCCACAGTTCTGTTTGTACTCGTGAAATTGGGAAGGAATGCATTTCCTCTCCTTTTGATCTCCTCTATAGTACTAGAGAAGGTTATGAACTTTATCAACTAAATAATCACGAGAACTCAGTACACCCAACATGACTATATGAATCTTTAAAGAGAGGGGGAAAAAAGATATATAACCAAGCCTCAACCAT
This sequence comes from Cedrela odorata, assembly GCA_035584115.1. NCBI lineage: Eukaryota > Viridiplantae > Streptophyta > Magnoliopsida > Sapindales > Meliaceae > Cedrela > Cedrela odorata. Next base: position 8,190,437 of record JAXCLQ010000007.1, read on the forward strand.
CTTCACTTCTATGCTATCAATACCATTCACCACACCGTCATATACATAATCACCACCTTCTATTTCATTTGGGATTTAATTCAATTTTCCCTATGCATAAGTCATTGGAAATTTTTAGAATAGTGACTTGACACACTTATGTGATATGCTTTCTTTAAAGTGTTATTTGCCCCTCT
>JAXCLQ010000007.1:8190712-8202155 GCA_035584115.1 Cedrela odorata
TAGGTCCACCTAGCCAGTTTGCCATATGATTTTTTCTTTAACAAATCTGGCTGGGTATTCTTAAAGGTGACATCTATATGACGTCAATTTCCTTCAGCCATAGTGTACACAATATATTAACCCAGGCCCAGGGTAAACTCCAGATATGTGAACCATTTTACAAGTTGCAGGAGTTAGATGTAAACTTGTGGTTCAAAATCTAAAATTCAGTTTCCATGAATCAACCAAGGTAGTCTATTTAATAAGACATGATATATAGTCTACACAAAAATACAATGTAGAGTATGGCTAAGCTATAAAGTTAATGGAGTCTACTTTTATTATTAGGAGACTTTGCTTTGTCCCGTAATGTCATACAGTTTTATAACAGATAAGGTATTGTACTACCCTGCCTCAGCCACTTGAAATTAAGACGTTAGGTTAGTAGTTGCTATCTATGAATGCCAAAGGCCCAATGCAACTTTATTGACAAACATTACAAGAGAATAGGGCGGTTGCGGCTCTTTGTGTATAGCCTTCGTTCTGACCAAGTAAATTTCTAATCTTTTAGGTCAACATCTTTATAACACTTCTCAGCTCTTAAGACTTTCTATTCTGTTGTGATTGCTACCCATCTCAGCTCTTAAGACTTTTAGCCCTTCTTTGCTACTTTCTGTTTAGAGTCCACTCATTCTGGCCAAACTACATTCTGGTTTTCTTGATTGTGTCATGCATGAAGTATGAATACTATTGAATTTACATACAATTCAAAACAAATTACTTAATCCACTAACACTTCAATTGGATTTTCCCTCACGTCTTCAAAATATTGTGATGCAATTGTCATGGGACATGGACAAGTTAGAAGATTTGTGGCACATGGCACTGCCCAGCTTGAAACGAAACCTTTCAAGATTCTAGACTTTCCGCCATCCTAACTACATCATACCATTTTATGAGTGATATCGGGTCAACTTTTTCCATTCCTGCAATTGTTCAAACATTCTCACATATCTTTTAGCTTTTTGACCATGATTTGGGTTAGCCGAATCCATATTATTTCCTGTGAATTATCACATAGTATCATTCAGGTCAGACGCTGTGTTGAGAACACATAACATCATCACTCATTACATATATATATATATATATATTCTGAAAGAGTTTTAAAGTTAGGAGTAACAGAGACCCCTTGGCTCAATCGAATATGAAAAAGGAATTAACAACATACAGAAAGAAGTACTAAAACAAGGAACTTATACTTGTTTTTATTCTTACTACAAAGAGTTACAAACAAAAGCATTAAACTTTGGTAATGCCTAACCTATGTATTGCCTACAAATATTCAACGTTCAAAGGGTGACAAGTGTTGTGTAATTATATATAATTAATGAACTAATGATTATTCCTTTAGTAAAGATAGAAAAAAGTTTTGATAGTGGGAAATTCTAGAGTTATAGTCCATGCTTGTGCAAGTATATATTACAAAAGAAAAATCAATTGACTGCGAGATTAAGTAGGTTATGACATATGTGAAATTCTCCACCTACTGCAGTGGAGTTTTGAAGATAGATTAATGATTTTAAATTGTTTTTTTTTTTAATGGTAATGGAATCATTCTTGAAAGAAAATTTGTTTGTAATATGTTTGTTTGTTTCGGTACTTGTATATATTCTTTATTGTATAATAAGAGATGGTCCAAATCATGAAGGATGACTGAAAATTTTACAATGAAAAGAACAGATTTTGGGGTGAGTGAAGATTGAAAATGCAGTGTGTCTTTGGAAAGTGAATGATTGCAGCGTTGTATTAAGAGTGATCAATTTTTAACACACGATTCGCTAATTCAATAGAAACACAACATAAAATTTGCGATAATTAAAATATTGTAATTAGGAGTGATTAGTTTTTGATACGATTTATCAACTCGATAAAAACATAATATAAAATTTGCTAATATGAGTTAAGATAAGATGATACGATTATTAAACGGGTGATATGACACAATTAATAATTATATAAAATTAAAATTTAGAATTCTTAACACGTAAATCCATTTATGTAACAATTAACTGTTCAAGTAATCATATTATACGAACTCATTTATGATTTAATAAATTTATTTTATAATTTCTTATTTTAAAAAATTTGTAGTTGTATTCATCTATTTTTAAAAGTTATTTAGTTATATTGAAAATAAAATTAATTTATATTTAAAAAATATTATCATAAATATTATAAATATTTATTAAAATATAAATAAAAAATATTAAATAGATAATACAATTATAATCTATTTAATTGTTTAATAATCGTATCTCGTTAAAGTTTTTACTTATTAACACAATTATTAAACAAGTTAAATTTAGATTTTTTTTATACGATATAATTACATGAATTATCAACCCTAATTGCAACCTTAGAAATTGGATTTAATTGAATACTGCATTTAGATTTAGGTTAAACATTTAGCGCTAAGGTGAAGAGACAGAGGATATGGATAATAGAAACGAAATGATGTGACAAATATTTGATTGAAGTTTCTAGCTAGTTTAACTTGTTAAAGGTTGAAATTAGCTGTACACAAATTGTAAAAAGCATCTCCTTTTTTATGTAATTGGATGGAAGAACTTATCATTGGAAGTTCAAAATTAAGGGCTGAAGCTACAAGTTCGAAGGTTGTGGTACACGTTGTTCCTTTCCCAAAAAATTAGTGGGAATTTGCCTAACCCAAGAAAAATGTTGAACGATTGAATACGTGCATTAATTAAATGTCAAAGACAGAGGAAAGTAAGTAGTCATTTTCGTGATTCAGTTGACTCGTTGAGATGGACTTTTCAAAATGAATTAATATCCAATTAACATTAATGGACCTGAGCCCACCACCCGACCCTTCAATGATTTCTCTCTCGTTTTAAGGTAAGCATATCACACTAGCTTGTTGAACTTGAACGGGAGCCATTTACTCGGCGACTCGAAATTGGATTATCATTAATATATATACAAGTTAATATTATATGCATGCAATGTTGAAAAGCTTATTATATTATTGTATTGTTCATAATTGTACGAGACATTCCTATCACTTACTACTTATTCGCATAAACATTCAAAGATTATCTTAATTCTAGGAACGATTCAAACAGTAAACCAGATAAACAAGGAGACCCATTTCAGAAAAATCATCAGAAATGTTACCAAAAAAAAAAAAAAAAACCAGTAGCTACGTAGATAAGTTGACCAATTAAGAGCATGGCACGTAGACACAAGTAAACTTTGAAAGGGTAAATATTAAGAGAGAATATACCAAAGGAAAACAAAAAGATTCTGCAAAATCACGGGAGTAAATAGAGTAAAAGGAGAGGGTCCGTTGCATATAAATACGGTACCAAACTTCCTCTCTTTCCTTCCATCTCAACAACACAAACACACCACTGTCTCTCTCTCCGATCTCTGTGTTTTATCAAATCATGTTTTTATCACTTTATTTTTAAAGGAGAGATTGAGTTCTGTTAAAAAGGGTAACATAAAGTTTTTTCCTTTTCCTCCTCCGACGCTCTTCTGTCTTGTCTCTCTTTCTTTTGGTGATCATCCACGTTTGGTGCTAGCAAACTATAAGGTATGAAACATATACATGTTCAGTTTGTATACACTGTTTCTGATCTTTGTTTTTGTGTCTTTAACAAGGATTTCACGTTTGTATAAGAGATGTTACAGCTGAAAAATTATATAATCTTGAATTTGAAAGAGATCATGGCTAAAATATGCTGAAAGTTGGAGCTCTGTTTGCTATTTACTAAGGCCTTGAATTGGGATTCATTTTCTATGATTAATTAACGATGAGACACTCAAAGTCATTTATGTAATTAGACATCTCAATTGTTTCATTTTACACAATTATAATTTCTTTTATCTTTGCATCTAGCCATTCACTGTACAAGTTATTACAGAAAACATGTTAAATGGGTTTGATTCAGCATCTGGTTTGGGAACTCTTGCACAAAACACCATTTCTTTCCCCTTTAATTAACAAATGAACCTTCTATCTCGATTGTATCATATTATATTCTCAAGATTCATTTTTTTATTTGGATTTGGAACTAACTGCTATGAATGTTTCCCATGCTGTTCCAAGTTAATTTCTCTGGGAATTTTCAGTTTTCCAGGCTCCTTGTTATACATTGTCAAAGAGTTGTATTTATTATTGGGTTATTATTATTTTAGTTACACTTTATTGACCTATGGCTTGCTGTAGTTCTTAGTCAATGACACAATGGTCCTCACCTTGGAAACTAATTTGTTTGTTGTAGTTCTTTTTTTCTTCTCCTCAAATGATCTGTTCACTTTTTGTTTGTTGCACCATCACAATCACAAGTGCAACCGTTCAACTCGGCTGAGTCAATCCATTTACTCTTCTTGAGTTAATTATTTATGAACTTAGGTTTCTAGTTCCCTTTGGATTATATAATGATACTTAAACTTTCCTTTGTTCAATTTTTTCAGGGAAATCAAGAACAGTGTCAAAGCTGTTGACAAGAGCTAGCCATGGCAAAGGATCAGTTGCAAGTGCTTAATGCACTGGATGTTGCTAAAACACAATGGTACCATTTTACAGCAATTGTGATTGCTGGCATGGGATTTTTCACAGATGCATATGATCTCTTTTGCATATCCCTTGTTACCAAATTGCTCGGTCGCATTTACTATCACCAGGAAGGTTCTGATTCTCCTGGCTCTCTCCCTTCAAATGTAGCTGCAGCTGTTAATGGTGTTGCATTCTGTGGCACCCTTTCAGGCCAGCTCTTTTTTGGCTGGCTTGGTGACAAAATGGGCCGAAAACGAGTCTATGGCATGACCCTTATGCTCATGGTCATTTGTTCAATTGCTTCTGGCCTTTCCTTTGGCAAAAACCCTAAAGCTGTTATGGCTACACTTTGCTTCTTTCGATTCTGGCTAGGCTTTGGGATTGGTGGTGATTATCCACTCTCTGCTACAATCATGTCTGAGTATGCCAACAAGAAGACTCGCGGGGCTTTCATTGCTGCTGTTTTTGCCATGCAAGGTTTTGGGATTTTGGCTGGTGGCATGGTAGCAATTCTAGTTTCGGCGGCTTTTAAGGCCAAGTACCCTGCCCCAATTTATGCCGTGGATCCAATTGGATCAACTGTGCCTGAAGCTGATTATGTTTGGCGTATAATTTTGATGTTTGGTGCAATTCCAGCTTCACTGACTTACTACTGGCGCATGAAGATGCCTGAGACTGCTCGTTACACTGCTTTGGTTGCCAAGAATGCAAAACAGGCTGCGTCTGATATGTCAAAAGTTCTTCAGGTAGAATTGGAAGCAGAGCACGAGAAAGTTGAGCAGATTTCTAAAGACAAAGGGAATGATTTTGGTTTGTTTAGCACACAGTTTCTTCATCGCCATGGACTTCACTTACTAGGAACCACCAGCACTTGGTTCTTATTGGATATAGCATTCTACAGCCAGAATCTATTCCAAAAAGACATTTTCACCGCAATTGGTTGGATTCCTAAGGCAAAAACCATGAATGCCATTGATGAAGTTCATAGAATTGCTAGAGCACAAACTCTCATTGCTCTTTGCAGTACTGTTCCTGGTTATTGGTTCACTGTGGCTTTAATTGATAAAATGGGAAGGTTTGCCATTCAACTGATGGGTTTCTTCTTCATGACAGTTTTCATGTTTGCCTTAGCTTTTCCTTACCATCACTGGACTCAACCGGATCATCGAATTGGGTTTGTTGTGCTGTACTCACTGATCTTCTTCTTCTCAAACTTTGGTCCAAATGCCACCACATTTGTTGTCCCTGCGGAGATTTTCCCAGCAAGGTTAAGGTCAACTTGCCACGGAATATCAGCTGCATCTGGGAAAGCCGGGGCCATGGTAGGTGCATTCGGGTTTTTGTATGCAGCAGACGGCATTGGAGTGAAGAAAACACTCATAATTCTGGGTGTGATCAACTTTTTGGGAATGTTGTTTACATTCTTGGTACCAGAATCAAAGGGAAAATCATTGGAGGAAATGTCAGGTGAAGGAGAAGAAGAGAAAGGAACAACAACAGCAGACCTAAGAACAAATCCAGTTTAATTGGGCCTTCTATTTTATCAAATGTTGCATAAGTTTGGAGAGTTCATGTAAGTTGCACAGCCTAGTATAATTTATGTTCCTAGCAACAATATACGCTACTGTATGTGCTTCTCGTACAGGCACAGCCAGCCACCTATGACGAAATTAGCTCTTGGAATGCTAATTTATCTTTCTCATCTTGCTTTTTGGAAACTTTGTTTCTATGTCCAAGCTATGATGCTGCCTTAACTTTTCAAATTGCAATAGAAAGTAATTCAGCAGGTATTTAACAGATGTGTCTGTATAATTTGTTCCATTTTGCACGATTGATAATCTCATTGGAATACAATGTATGATTGTTAGGTAATCAAATTAAAATTGAGATCGAAGTCGAAACTTTAATGTTTTGGTTCCATACTTGCTACAAATAGTACATTTCATCTCCGTTGTCTCATTAAGGTTGGACATATCATTACTATGAAATTAAAATTGAGTGGAACCGATTGATTGGACTTGCTACCTGCCATAGGATATTAATATTTGTAACCAATCTTGACAAACATTTGTTAATTGCATGCAAATACAAGCCCACAGTATCATAAAAGAGACGGTGATTAACTATGATTTCTTCTGTTTAAGGAACGATTATTCAACTTGACATACCCTATTAACTCTTAGATAAAAGAGGGAAAAGTTGGTGGCACTGTATATAACTATTATTGAATTATTTAGCATTAATCTTGCAAACCCATCCCATAAATGAGTGGACCTAAATTAATTAGGCCTAGTCTTTGCTCGTTCATTTACTTTAAATTAAGTATGAATCGAGCTTAAACATTATCTTAGGTCTAATATACCATGTTTACCGAAAATAATGTTCATCAGTAATCGCAAATTATTGCTCCATGGGCCTAATTGGCATAGACAGTATACAACAACTAACAAGCGAAATTTAGAAGTAGGTTTCATAATGGGCCTTGAATTTCATCTGTGGACTGGACAACACCAAAAGATGGACCCTTAAACGAAATACTTGTCGAAAGAAATCCATGGGCCAGATTTATAGGCCTGCTTAAATTTGTACGGTGAAAATGAGGTTGAAGGTTAGAATTGAAATATGGTCGGTAGTTGGTAGTCAATTCTTTTTACCTATTTTTATGTTAAACAAACGAGAGAGGGTATTAGTAGGACTTGGGACCATTCAACCAATTTAATTAACAATGGGAGAAAAAAAATTATAAATTAATAATAAATAAATAAAATTAAGAGAATTTCGTTATTCAATTATTTTTTATTTAATTTATTTATTGTAATTTTTATTTTATTATTATCAATTCATTATTTTATTTTATTAATTATAATTGAATGATTATATTACTGTCATTAGATTATCCCATCTAAAATTCTCTCAACAAATAAAGGTGATTTTTGTGACATGAAAAGAACAAATTTCAAAGAAATTAGTTGAGAAAGTGTCCACATAATAAACCAAATTGTTGAAAAAATGAACATTGATTAAGACATTAGCTAATAGAAGAAGAGATAGTTAAACATTACATCTTAGTGAATGGCAATGATCGAATCAAACCCAATGTATAGTTGAAAGCTACAATTCAATTGATCCCAAATTTTTCCAACAAGAATGCAACAAAGAGCCCTACATAAACCCTAACCCTAACCCATCACCATGTGGTACTCATAAATTGAATTAATTTAATTATTTTGGATAAATGAATCAACCAGAGAGGAGTTGAAGTTAGAAAGAGGAAGAAAATTGAAAGTTGGACATTCCATAAGAAATGTTTAGACCTAAGCAGGCAAATTTCCTTTTAATTTCAAAGCAAAGTAACGGTCCGACTTATCATTCCTATTTATATTTTAAACGAATAAATAAATTTAATAATTTAAACATTTATATCATATAATTATTAAATAAATAATAAGAATACAAAACGTACTGTATTTTGTTAATCGAATTTTGACTCAATATGGTATTAATTAATAAACCGCCCCGTAGTCCTCCCAACTGCATGAGCAATTATTTATGAACCGTACACGTATCTATTTATTTATTTATTTATATTTTCAGAAAAAACGTGCAGAATCCCCATTCCCCGCCTACATTATTATTTTGCTTATTTTATTTCGAATACGGAAAAGTACGGCCAGCGCAACAAAATAGGGTTAATTTGGACATTTTAATACTCACGACGTGTCAAAACGAAAATGTAGCACAGGCCAGAGTCAGCAGAGCAGAACCCCATTAATAAAGCTAACGGGTTGAAGATGAATGCCCACGCTTCCTGAGCATAATGGAAATACCACGATTAGCGTTAATTCTAGCCTTACCATCTCGTAATGATTGTGATTATCAATAATTGTGATTACTGCACTGCTAATTAAAATAATTTTTCAGGGAGATTATTATTTTAAATCGAACAGAGAGTCGAAGTGGTTCTCGTCAATAACAGTACAACAACTACAACATTCTTAAAACATGAATGAACAAGCGGAAAGCAGTAATAATAATTATCGGAAACTCCGAAATTTTCTTCATAGCATCACACATCCATACATGAACATGAACATGAACACGAACACGGACATGGAAATGAGTCTCTCTTCAACGCCAACAACAGCCAAATTCTCTATCAGCTAATAAACCCCGCTTTACATATACAAGAACACACTCTTCGGTTCACTCTCTCAAGCATAGAAAAACTCGCTTTTACATAAAAGAGCAATCTCTCTATATGTACACTACCAAACATCTCTAACAAAGTCCACCAACATTATGATTCAATAAACCTTGCTTCATCGTTATTATAAGTAGAAAGATCCTCCTCAAGTTAGATCAGCCACTGTCCCGCTTGTTATCCATGGGTGTCCTGCACCAGCCACCACATAAACAAACTTATCACCAATTTTGATACTAGCTTCGTTTGAAAACAACAAATCAAGGAAATGTTTGCAAAACCAAATCTTTTATAGTTTAGGTAATTGATGTTTAAATAAATAATTAGAATTTTTGAAATGAAGAGATGTTTGTGTACTTACTCAGAACCTGGTCTGCAGAGAATCTTCTGGAGACATCCTTGCAAAGCATCCTCCTCAGCAAATCCTTAGCCATCGGAGAAACCGACTGAAACACCCGACTCGGAAACCTCAGATCCCCTCTCAATACCGCCTCGAAAATTTCCGTAACCGTTTCCCCGTAGAACGGTGGAAATCCAGCTAACATTATGTACATAAGAACGCCAGCACTCCACACATCCACTTTCTCGTTATACTCTCTCCCCGCCAACACCTCCGGCGCCACGTAGTACGGCGTCCCCACCACTCCTCTCATCATCTCACCGCTCTCCTCGTTAATAAGATCAGCCGACCCGAAATCGGAAATTTTAACTATGTTTTCATATGAGAACAGTATATTGTCTGGTTTTAGATCGCGATGAACGATACCTAACTTGTGCATGTGAGAAATTGCTTGGAAAACCTGCGTGATGATGGATTTTGATTCAGATTCTGAGAGAATGCCTTTGCTGATTATTCGGTGATACAGATCTTGCGAATCGCAGAGCTCCAGGACAAGGTGAAGATGAAATTCGTCTTCATAAATGGAGAAGATTTGAACGATGTGAGCGTGAGAAGTGAGGAACTGGAGGATTTTAGGCTCCGTTAAGATGCATTGAGCATCGAGGTTGTCGCCGGAGATTAACCGCTTGTCGATGGATTTGACGGCGAAAGAATCGCCAGAGATGCGAGAGGTACACCTGAAAACGGTGCCGAATCGTCCCCGGCCGATCTCTTCGCAAACTTGGTAGTCTCTCTTCAAGGATTCAGTCATGAGAGCTTTGTGTTTTGGTGATATTGGCTTGTAATTTGCGGAATAAAAGTTGGTGTCTTTGATAAGCGGAAGATGATTGAAAGAATGTTTGAAAGAATATTCGGTTTCAAGGATCTGTGCGTTGGATCCAACGGGTGAAAATACGGTGAGTATGTATAGCCGCTAGATCTGAGACAGAATCCGTTTTAACAAAAATTACGTGTTTACCCCTTGCTGTATTAAGTCTTCAGGAAGAATAAGAAAGCAATGGAGACGTGGACTCCGTACAGAAGGAGTCTTCAAATGACAGTTGGGTCAGGTATCCATATATGGCGTCGTACAAGGGCACGGTTGTGTGTATTTAAAATAATTTGCCTAGCTTTTTTACGAAGTTGCCAACATAAAGTTAGCATGCTTTTAGGCTTTTCAGTAATTTTAACTTTTGTGTCTTCGACTCGCAGGTACACAACTGTCGACTGTGGCCTTCGTAACGATAGCGCTTTAGTCTAAAATCAATAATGTTCGTAACGGGGTGTTCGTGGTATGAAAAAGCACGTCACTTGACAACAAAACATGGGCATCGCGGCGCCATAGATTTTCATTGACTTTGGTGGCTTCTCATGACTACGAAAGGGTATGGCATGTTTAGGCAGTACAGAAAGCCAAGCCACCAACACCAAATATATAAAGACAAATTACACACAACATGAAATATAGTTCTCTTGAGACTACCGGGGGAAACTTCAGTGGGGGACCGATTGATTTTAGATTTGTGATTTCGTAGCAAAAAGGTAATAAAAGTTGCAACAATACATACGAGGCTCTGGTTTTTGCTTCTAATATTTGACTTTTGGATGAAGCAAAGAGTCAGTGGAAAAGCAAAGCAAGTAGTGTTACGTAATTGTTGTTAGTGCTACGGAGTCCGGACAATGTAAGGTACAACAAGTAGTAGATTCGTCGGTCGGTGCTTTCAATACTTGGACCACTTTCCAAAGAGGAAACAAAATATCTTATACGAGTCCATCCATGGCTTTAAATTATTTCTTCTTTCGGGGTCTCTAAGGACGAAGACAATGGAAGCTGATCCAAATATAATCCAACTGTAATTTTGTGTATGTTTTTATAACATGTGTCGACAGAATGTTGATCCTTGACATTTTTATAATATATGATTTGCTTAAGTCTAAGGTATAAGCAAACACAAATAATGTGTTAGTGTTACTCTTTATTATATATTCATATTGCTTAAATATCTTTGTTTATATCACCAACTTATTGTTTTAAAAATGTGGTTTAAGTTTCTCGTCCAACTGCAAACAATTTTCAATCGGGATTGTTGGCTAGTTTGCCTTTGCCACCGCCTTGTGAAATTTATGGGACTTCCTGCAGGGCCAGCAAGGAAGATAATTTATGGCTTCTTCAATCAACAAGGTCGGTTGGTTAGGTGTTCCATTGCAGCAGACAGTGTTCAGATTCAGAAATAAATGCCTGATACCATTACCATATTTGATGCATAACACAAAAGAATACTTAGCTTTGTGGATGATT
>JAXCLQ010000007.1:8202255-8220253 GCA_035584115.1 Cedrela odorata
ACAGACAGAAAGACAAATAATTATGTGGATAATTCATAAACCAAATAAAAAAATTTTCTTAATATAAATCCATGAATAAGTGAGATGATGACTCATGAGTCATGCCACTCTGAAATATTTCTATAATTCTCTCGATAATCACTATAACATAAACAATGTGCATGCTGTGTTACCACTTAACATGCAGTATTGGAAGCAAAATATCTATAGAATTTGTAATTTTTTAACCTGGATATCTAATTATTTATATCCTAGGTCGGCTGCTTTGTCTTAAAGAAGAAAAACACTCTAGTTCCTACAATAATAATGACAATAATATCCAGTTGTCAACCTAGGAGCATAACATAAATCTTTCTCATACAACTGTTTTCTAAGAAACAACCAAAATTTTGGTTGTTTGATCCCAAAGACAACTATTTCATAATAGTTGATATGAAAAACATACCATCACAAGATTTCCTTGTATATCTATACACAATGATATGCAGAAACAGGTAAGAAGTGCGTAAAAATACATGATGTTTCATAACAAAATAAGGTAATTTGTATCCCCTAGTTATGAAAAATTGTTCATGCATAAACACCATCCAGATCTAGTTGGTTATTATCAACCTGACTGCATTATTCAAATTTGAAATCAGCTAACCATCATCATGCAAATGTATGTCATACGTATCACATTCATCACATTGAAAGCAGCCACGGCATGATTAATTCTAAAGGCATGTATCAACTCTAAATTCTAATGAGTTGATGGAAAATAGATAAGACACTTTATTACTCTCTACAAAGTATATAGTAGTGTGCAACTGTATGTATAAAATGCATCCATGCAGAACATGAATACATAAGAAACAACGATCTACATCAAAAAGTTTGAAGCCTGCTCTGCAACTCAAAAGTGGTGGAGAAAACCAAGGGACATGGAATCAGTCAATTAGACTGAACATAGAAGGAAACATATTCAAGTTAAACGAGCTGCAATAAAGTAGTACAGAACAGCAGCGTTCATACGATCTTTTTTATCAACATTACAGTTTCTCGGGAATTGATGATTGATTCTGACATTATATCCCATAGCTTCTGCAAATTCAAAACAACAATACAATGAATAATATATTCATAAACCTACAAACAACTGCATCAAAAGCCAAGAAAGCTTTAATAGTAAAGATAATTAAGAAGCCACAGCACTTTGTATTGATTCTACCTTTGAAAAAATACTTAATTTGCAATATTTATATATCAAGGATTTCAAAGTACCACAGGATTTTGTTCTGTTCTTAAAAGAGAAAATAACCAAATATATGCCCAACACCTTCAAATAATTTTTAGATTTCAAAATATTTTCCAAACATGTTCCATCTTGAATCAAATTAGTGGCATATGTTGTTGCTAACCGCAATTATTAACTATAATAACCTGACATATTATTGTAGGTTGAGGATTGGTACTGGTACAACTTGAAATGGATATTTACATTAGAAAAATCTTCATAAGACAATTCTTATTTTCTAAAAAATACCTCAGATAAGGGTTTCACAGTTTTAAACATACTACCAAACAATAGCAAAGCTCCTTAATTACTCACCATCTTTGCTAGAACTCCATTCTGTGTCAATTTGTTCTCACAATGGCCGCTTGATATCAGAAGACTCGCACTCCTGCAATGCCTTTCCTTCAGATGAAGAGCAAGACTGGGGAACAGAAAATGAAACATTGCTTGTGGTCTGCCTCTTAGCTGCTGAGGATTCAGCTGTGGAGCACAAGTCTTCATTCGTTCTTGAAGTCCCAGCTTCGTTCTTGTGTTTATGCAATTCAACTAGGTATTGATGTTCTTCCTCAATTTTTGATCTCTTCCTACAGGGTGGATTAATCTTGCCATTCTGTACTGATGGCACCCTCTGATCATTTGATGAACTAGTGGGACAAGCAGGCTTTTCCCTTAAGACAACTTTTGGAATATCTGGAGTTTGAATATGATCAGAATTATCAATTACAACTTCATTTGTCCCATTTGAGTTTGTAGCCTTGGCAGCAGCTTCCATTTCCCACATCTTGAATATAGCTTGAGTTAAACGTTCTCTTGCTAAGTCTAGATCAATAATAGGTTTTGGATAGTTTAATCCCAACTCGACCCCAGAAGCTTTAAGAACTGTAACGGGAGCATCCCAAGGATGATGGATCCACTCAGTTGGCATCCGTGCTAGCTCAGGCAGCCACTGTCTTACATACTCACCCTCTGGGTCAAATTTAGACCCTTGAATCTGACTCCCAAAATTTACAAAAAAGAGGTACAAGCAATGGGCTGTTAAAATATTGCTCTAATTTACAAATTCTAAACTCATTATCTACTATCACACAGTAGTATGGATTTTAAATTCTTTCAGCTGTTAATTCACAAGTAATTGAGGAAATCCAACTTACCTCTGGGCTGTCCAATCGTTCGAGCTCATGGCCATCTGGTAAACTCCCAGAGATATACTGCCAACCAAGGATATCGCTTTCCAAATCTGCATCCAAAAGAGTGTCCCAGAAGTACTTCATCCCCCATCTCCATGGAAGAAGCAGAAACTTCACAGCAAAACTTGAAACTATCACTCTTATTCTGTTGTGTATCCAACCTGTAGCCCAAAGCTCCCTCATTCCAGCATCCACCAATGGATAACCAGTTCGACCCTGTCTCCAAGCCTTAAAATGGCCCAGGTCAGCATGCCATGGAAAATATTTCAGGTTGCTCAGTAATGATCTCTCATGAGTGAATGGAAAGTTGAAACATAGATATCGGGAGTATTCTCTAAGCCCCATGGCCCTAAGAAAAAGGGTCACACTTTCTTTTCCTTCAATATTCTCTTCTTTTGCCCACAGTATCTGCTTCATCCGCACACATTGGAATATTTTCCTCACGCTTAGCTCTCCAAAATGAAGATACGGAGACAAAAGTGAAGTGAAGTTACCTCCAAGCTTTTGTCTATTCTTAGAATAATGAAGGAGATGCTGTTCAACAAATTCAGTCAGAAGCTTATCAGCATTGATCCATCCCGGAGACCATCCTCTTCCTAATAAAGCATTACTGGATTTTTCAGATTCATCTTCAAGACCTAAATCCTCGATAGAACATTTATCGACAGCTCCTATCATAAACAAAAGAAAAATTTTCTCAACTATTCAACCTTCCTTCGTACATATTTCATAAGTGTATACATTCAGACATCTTGTTCACACTATTCAATTTCCCTGTCATAAGCAGAATAGAATGTGCACAGATGAATGGATGTTGCTCATTCTACATTTGTATTTATGTTATTAGACAGTTTTGGGGGGGCAAGTTTAAATTCTGAGATGAATACCAGGACAGTTACACTGCCCTCTTTTTCAGATCTCAGGACAAGAAAAACTTCTCAATTGTTCATTCTTCTTGACCTCCGTATAAATTACCAGACATGCATACATTCATGCATTTCCTTCCTACTCACAAACTCTCCCTCTCATTCTCACAAGCATGAATAGATTTGTTAACACATACAAGTATGTTCTTCATTCAACAATTGTACTTGTATAAGTATAGAATTTTGGGGCTGGGTTAAATAATGAGCTGAAGACCAGGACCATGATACTGCCCCATGTTCTAGCTCATAGGACCATATAGTTCCCAATATGAAATTTGCTCACACAAAAAGCCCATAATATACACACATACATGCGACTTTTGAGGGAGATTGAAGTCTGAGAGAAAGACCAGGTCCATATTGTTGTCACCAACAATATTTCCCCAACTAAAGGAACAAATAAACAAACACAAAAATACATAAATGTTGGCACTAAATATGTTGTCCAAACAAAAGCACATCTGTCTTATATCAGCATTCACTGGTAAGTTAACCTCTTAACAGTGGATTAAGCTACAATAACCAGACTTAGGCTTCATTTGGGATTGTGGAGCTTCTGCTGTGCTTTGAAAGCAAAACTGGTAACATCAACTTCAGTGGGACTCACTCATTTTTCCATTAATATTCAACATCTAGTGCTTCGATCCCAGAGCAATTGTGGCTTTAAAGCCACAGCAGTTGTGACTTCAAAGCCACAACACCTCAATGCCAAATGAAGCCTAAAATGTCTTTGTACAAATTTACCTGCAGCTTGCACCAAACGCCATGGAGGAAGAAGTGAAACAGGCTCCATTTGCATGTGCAAACACTTGTCCCAATATGCATTAAAAGTTGTAAAAGCATGTCCTTTTTCATCGTATATTTCCCAGGGTTCATACAGCAAATCTCCATTATAGCTTTGCACTGAAATGCCAAGCTCCACCAGTTTTTCTTTAATGCTGTGATCACGTACAAGGGAGACAGGATCTGGGAAAAAATTAAAATAAAATGAAAAAAGACAGAAAAACATCAACACTTAACCATCTAATTAATATTTCATAAAGGAATGGTCCTCACAGACCATTCCTCCAAGGCTCAATACAGAGTTGTTCCCCAACTAACCCGAAAGGTTGTTCAGGCAAAAATGAGAAATACCGTGGCTCGTAAAGTTAGAGAATCTCAAAACACATTTCAATCTGCTTCTTCCCCTCTCTCTCATTTTGTCTCTATGTATACTGAAATAAATAGGACTACTGCTCTGAAGGGAACAAGGTATTGGCATCTTTCCTTTTCCATTATTATTTTTTGGTTAAAACCAGGGAAAATATTATATGATAATAACTATAATATCTCAACAAATGATCCTCTATCTCGTAGAAGCCAAATGAAAGAAAGGGAATAAGCAATACACTATGGTTGCTCCTTTACTAGCACGGTGAACACATCCCTTACCCTGCAATATTAAGAAATTTTCTTCCTATTTACATTTTATATGTCTAACTGGGAGTAGCAGACATTTTTCACAGCTACACATTCTTAATATTTTCAGCCAGCTGCTGAAAAGAAAATGCTTAGTTTTATTGTGCTTAAGGTTAAAACAAGCAAATACCAAATGCTTTGTACTGGCGTTGAGCTAATAATCTTTAAATCTTTGATTGTTTATTGAGAAAAAAAACTTAAGTGCCACAAAGATATTCTAAACAATTCTGCAATCCAAACATGCTTTTTGTGTTCTTTAATGCATTGCTTTTTTTCCCACCAAACTCATTTTAATTTTCAGAAATCACAAGTAATATATTTCTGATTAATTACTGAAGTTCAAATACCTCACAATAGAAACTAAGTTTTCCGTAGTTTGTTCCCAAATTAGATGACCTATTTCCCACTCTTTTTAATACTTATCCTTACAAATAGAAAGGCATTTACAGTCTTTGGAAGTGATGCCAAGAGATTATCCCTATCTGAATCCTTCAGTTTTGACTTTTATAAATTCCTTTCTTCTCCTTTACAAATTTAGTTAACAACTCATCAAGCTTGGATTTCTTTACCCCTGATCTATAATATCTAATGGTTACAATTTATAGGATAATTTTAATATCATAATTATCTTCCAGAAGATTGTAGTATGGTTATAACAGTTTATAATCTTAACAAAAACTGCAAGGATTTTCAGTTCGACAGAGATCCATATGGTTAAATTCTTCCAAAACCTACATAGAATGACAAAAATACTGAACAGCTTATAACATAGAAAATCCAGATTTAAAAATCCATATATTTAGCAAAACAAATACGTCATTGATATTTGGATAAAGCTATCTAGAACATACCATAAAGATGGTTGAATACGATTTTTGTCGCATTAATAACACTGATACACTCCAAAAGAGCAGCAAGAGTACTCTGGGTTTTGATCAACACAAGATCAGCCCCAAGAGATTTTAGGGATTGTTGCAAGTGAGTAAGAGACAGCTTCAGCCACCACCTTGACACTCGACCCGGATAGAATTGTCCTTCTTCTTTAGGGCACCATATATAGACAGGAAAGACACAACCATCCCTTGCAGCAGCTGCTAATGCAGGATTGTCCTCAATCCTAAGGTCCCTTCTAAACCATACTATTGTCCTATTGCCACCCATGTTTGATGATTCAGATCCCTTCAGAGACAAAACCAATTACTTATTGTCATAATTCTCTCAATAACCTCTACACTTTGTTTCAATCCAGAACTATGAACATAAACAAAGAACACATCAGTCACATCTTAAAAATACCAACTTTATAGTATTCAGTTAAAAAATACATAACCAAAAGTTTAACCATGAGACCTAGGGTTTGGCTGAAAGATAAGAAAAATATCTACTAGATCACCAAAAATCTACCTGATTGTCACTGAAGCTGCCGAATTCATAAACTGGGAAATCCTCAGTTAAGCTTTAGCTGTCAAAATTAGTTGTAAACAATAAAGTCCCAGAAAACCAGCCTTTGAAGCTCTTCCTCAACTTTTATAATACTCTTTCATACAAAGATATCCAACCTAAATATAAATCTAATCAAGCCTTCCCTACATGTCTCACCTGTCCAAATCCCACCAAAGAAATGCTAGCACTTGACAAAATATCTACAGACCTCAGACCCTAAAATGAAATTCAATATTGACCATCAGAAAACCAAAAACAGCTTCGAGAAATAGCAACCCAAATTCACAAACTTCTTCAAAACTGAATAGAAATACTCATGAAAGCATGGAACACAGCGAGCTCTTCAATTGAAAATTCTGTAGATAACTAGAAGATCAGACTTCATGTGAACAAAGAATATAGATCTGAAACCCACCACAACTATTCCTTAATAATTCATATTAAAGAATATTATCCACAAGCAACTACAACTAGTATACACCGACATATATCAACAGGAAAAAAAAATATAATAATAACTGAAAAAGTACCAGAAAATCAAACACGAGTTGTATACCTGAACCAAGTCCAAATTTTGGCTATTAAAACCGACAATATAACCTAAATAGCTAACAAACACAGCAACCCACATAAAAATACTGAGGTTTGGTGGTTATACTGATTGCTGATGATATATCTTACAGTGAAATTCCTTAGAGCCAGTGGAAGAAGTGCCAAATAAATATCTTATTCTTATTGAAGAGGTGAGATATTGTGGTTCATTTCTGTGTCAATATCACGTGGGAGAACTGGCTAAGGTGATATTGATTGTGGTGGGAGACATATCGTGTCTGCTTTGTGTTATGGATAGATCCAATCTAAATTACAAGATAAGGTCTTTCTGTCTTTCTCTAAATGCTTTGCTACTTCGCGTGACCCTTGTATGTAAACAACTTTTAGCCTCTAGAATCTATAACCTGTTACTTAACATTTCCCAATATATTATACTATTTTTTGGTCCTGCTTCTATTGCCAAAATAGGAAGCATTGATACGTCTCGTTACATTCCAGCTTCCATAATTGTTTAATATTCATTTTGTATATGAAGATATAAAGAGCAGATTAATTTATAATAAAAAAAGTACAGTATAGATTAATTTATAACAAGTCTTTGGCATGATTTTGATGTACCCTTTTAATAAATTAGATGAATTTATGAATCATGTGGTATATCCTTTTTATTTAAATATTTAATTCTGTCCAAGTAACTGTTAGACATTTACCCATAGATGTAGTTCTGCTCGTATTCATTTTAATAAGAGTTATAGGTTACATGAAAAAGAGTTGCCCGGGGGAAATTTTTCTTGGAATTTATGGTTCACAATTCGCAAAATTCTGGGTAATTATATAAATCCCTCCTGTAGATTTTCATTTATTTTTATTTGGTTCAATCTTTGCTGGATCTGCATAATTGAAGCTGTTTTCTCACGGTACAAATAACCACATACTTTGGCCATTTTTTTATGCTCAGTTACAGCCCCAGTTCAGGAAAGGGAGAAACTACTAAAATTATACAACTGATCCACCATAGCTTTGGGCCACATTCACATATAAGGCTGCCGTTTTGTGTACAATAAGCAGCAATGGGTCAACTTTTTAATAGGACATTTGTTGGTTGAAAGTTAAAATCAAAGCCAACTCAAGAAAGGCATGACATCTTCTTAACAAACTGATGTCCTATAAAAACAGCTATTCTAGTAATTTGTTGGCAATTAAATGTGCATCAGAATCATACCAACACTCTAAACCACTAGTTTTTAAGGAAGCTTGCAACGAATATGAGAATTTGTTTGCGGTAAGAAAAATGCACTCTACTTGGCCCGCAGGGAAAGAAGATATTGGCAGCAACCATCCAGACTTCCATGAAAAACAAAATGACAAAATTTCACCTAAGAATTTCAACAAGAAAGCAATAACCAAACATTTCTACTTGAGGATCCTCTTCCTTTGTAGACCAAAAACATTCATCTCTGCAGCATAGCCAGTTAGAAATCTAAAACTTGATGAATGGAAGCCCTACTGAGAATATAGTTAGAGAGCAGTTATAAAATATGCATTTCATTACAAAAAGTCAAACAGCATAAATATCCATAACCATATCCAATTTCACCTGAGAAGCATCATGGCAATAAGGAGCCCAAGTCTTAGTCAGCCATGAGCTCCTAATCAGCCTTCCCAGGTGCTGATTATTTAATAATAAGCTACATGTGTTATGTGCCAGACAAGTACTGCACATAACCAGCAACTAATTGAAGCAGAACAGTTTGTTCCTTCTGACCGCAAATGGAATCTCTCAAGGGGAAAAATCCTTTGCCTTGAGAGAATCCTCAGTGTGCACGGTCTCTGAGCACCTCAAGATCCATCTCAGTTGGGTCAGTTGCCTGGATTTCATAGTGGATGCCCTCCAGCTCCCTCCTGAACCTGTCCTTAGATGTTGCATATAGCATCTTAGCTCGGATTCGGGACACAGAAGGAGACCTGAAAGGAAACATTGGACAAGCAATCATAAACTAAATGTAGAGTGGAGGAGAAGGCTAAAAATAGAACATGAGCCCAAAAAAATTTCTTATTATATTTCTCATTAATTATAAGTCAAACAGAATATCCAATGACTATGCACTTTGATATCAGGACAGTTTAGTGCATCTAACAACAATTGGTCGACAAGTACACTCTTCTAGTAAAGGATAAAGGAGCAAACATACTTTATCCAATATTACTTGTATGGAAGATACACAGAAGTTATATGGTAAAATAAAGAGATCCAAGTTCACAACCATAGAGCAAGTGTGCCAAACAATTAATCATCATCTATTTTCAAGATATTAAACAACATTCTTTATTTAAGACCTTAAAGGAACCGTCATGAAAGCCAATATGCACAAAACTTAAACCCAACTTTGACAAGATGATCTGATGTGTTGCTTCAAACATCCTCTCCTTTATTATTAACCTTTACAACATCTGATAATGAGAATTAGAGACACAGCACTTTTCATAATTCCTGGTAAATTAAGGTCATACAAAAACTTACTTGTTGAAAAAAACATTTTTTACTCTAACTGTCCATGGCACATGAGTTTGGAAAAGCTTCTTCCCACTCTCTCCTCTCTTCTTTATCCCAAGGAAGGTGTTATCGTAAAGATGTAAATATGCACAAATTGAAGACACCATAGAATGGTATCCAAACAACGTAGTGGACAAACAATGTTGTGGCTATAGCTATAACAAATATATCACACGTGCGGAAAAATTATAAGTATAAGAGCTTACCAAAAAAGGGCAATAGCAATTTACATTGAATGATGGTACTAGACTTCAATTTCTTAAAATAAATAAACAAACAAAAAGAATCCAATACAGTTAGCGATAAACATGATTAATAAGAATAAATAAACCTGAGGTTGTCAAGCAAAAATACAGCAAATTTAATGTGTTAATCCACAGTGGCACAAGCACAAGTAAAACAGTTGAAAGGATCACAAACCAAGCGATGAAAAAGATCTTGCTCTTCTGGCAGTTCTCAGAGGTCACAAAATCAAAGTCATAAACTGCATATCGGCAATCATTCTCAGGCAAAGAAGCAGTGAAATCTTCATAGCTCTCAGCCGGGCCTCCAGTCTTTTCAACCACAACCTCCTTTTTCTTCTCATCAATCTTAAATATCACATACCTGTATACCTTCTTCCTCTGTAGTTCTAGGAACGTGCTCTTGCTGTGCTCAGCAACACCCATTCCGGAAGAAGCATTTGACTAAAAACCAAAGATCAAACATTAAATTCCACGTCCACTCAAGATTAACAAACTAATTAAAAAAAATTTAACACTAATATCTTTTAATTACTTCAAATTACACCTACTAAAATATCTTTTAAACAATTTTCAAAACTGCAACGCAAATCCCAAAAAAAAATATTTGATTGTAGCCAATAAAATAAAACTGCATTTACCCTTAAGCAAAAAATAACAATAGTAACTATCATGCAAACACATCATTCAGTTTAATACTAATAAAAACACTATAAAAATCAAAGAAGAGAACTTTATAGGCTAATAAACACTAAGATCTACCCAAAATTGAAACTTTTCAACTACCCATATACCGAAATACTCAAAATAATAGAAAGAAAACAAAAAAAATCATATTATCAGCCCACAAAATTTATGCTACCCGCAAATCAAGTAAACCAAACAAGGCAAAGAAAAACTAAGAGAATTCCGATCTAAATAAACAGTAATTAGGAAAGAGAAAGCTTACTCCTCTGAAAGACATGGCTGCTTTGAATAAACTGTAAGGCAAGTAGACTTATGGAGAGAACGTAATGAGAAAAAACAGCCACCAATGATCAGACTCTAAAAACGGGAAATTGAAATTGCGAATTAATTTTTTTAATTAAAAAAAGAGAGAAAATAAATGAATTATTCTATGTCTAATTTGAGGTTGAGGAGAGGGAAAAGAAAAGAAAAGAAAAGGAAAGAAAAATATTGCGAAAGAAAAAGGAAAGGGCAAGAGATGTCGTGTCCGTTCTTTTCTGACCGTGACCGCCATTATCTTGTTGGTTCAAATTATTCTAATTTTACAGCAGACTTTTAAACTTCGTGGTAACAGTCAAATTCTTCACCGTGGATTTGAATGGATGGAGACTAAGATGTTATATTAGCGTTCCACGTGTACTTAAAAGACAATCTGTACGAGGAAAGCGGGTGAGATGTGTTAATCATTCCAAGTATGATTAATAATTAATTGTACTGTATGTTTCTTCGTTTTATTTATTTATTAAAATATTTATTATTATTATCAAATAAAACGTATTTAAATAAATATTTAAATCTATAACATTGTAAGAAATGGGAGCACGTACACATCAAAGGTTCTGACATCATCACATTAATCAACGGTGATTAATGCCTCATTTTACTGTCGATCCAGATCTCATAAATCGTAGGCTGCCACGTAAGCATATTACCTACACTCAAACGAGCTTAAACGATTTTCTTCTTACCCAAACCCGACATCCAAACTCGTAAGCCGCGTGCATAAAGAGGCGATTTTTTCAATTTCCCAATTAAAGCCTTAATAGACGAGTTTTTTAATTTTTGAATTTCAACGTTCTAATCAGCTTTCTCGTAAATTCAAATTCCCCGCGAAAATGGATTCCGATGGTAGGAAGGAAACCCTAGATTTCTTGTCTTTTCGCTTACATTACGTTATCCTTCAATTTTAAATCTTTTTCTAGAATCTTCCACTCTAAAACCAGAAGTTTTATAGAAAATTTGGGTTTTTGGATTTCTTGTCGTTGCCCAACAGAGTCTAGGATTTTCTGATTTTGTTTTAAAATGATTTTAGGGCAAAGGGGGAATTCAAATCCTGCGGCTATGCTTGCTGCTCTCATCAGCAAGAGAGACAGGTTCCAAGAAGAGCTCCGTAGTATCGAAAAGCAGGTAAATTTTGTTTATTTAATTCAACCAACTAAACATTTTGTTTGTTCAAAGAGACAATTCTTTTTTTAAGTCCTTTACTTTTGACAACGA
The DNA here is from genome assembly GCA_035584115.1 of Cedrela odorata. Classification (NCBI taxonomy): domain Eukaryota; kingdom Viridiplantae; phylum Streptophyta; class Magnoliopsida; order Sapindales; family Meliaceae; genus Cedrela; species Cedrela odorata. The sequence goes on from JAXCLQ010000007.1 coordinate 8,214,117, forward strand.
AAACAGGTCCTAGTATGTTTTATATAGGAATGGTTTTGTTGATTCTTTTTAATGTTTATTTACTGAAATTGTTTGTGCCCATGTTGCCTTTTTTTTTTTTTTTTTTTAAATTTTAATAATTGTGGTTCAATTGATAGGTTTACGAGTTAGAGACAAGCTACTTACAAGATTCGAGCCAGTTTGGAAATGTATTGAAAGGATTTGAAGGGTTTCTCTCTTCTTCCAAGAGTACCCCAAAGTATTACTGTTCTTATCTTTTACCTGTTTACATTGTATATTTTTACTGTGATGTCAATGTATGTATTTGATGGCTGTGATCTCAAATCTGTTTTTTCATTAAATGCTATTGTTGTTAGTTTGGTGTCTATTTTCAGACTGATTTGCTACGTAAATAATGGTGATTAAAACTGTTTAGCATTGTAAATATCTATGATGCACTTATAAAATGCAGCACATTTGGGATAGTCTTTGTACTTTAATATCATGCTAATTTAGGGTCTAGTGAGTAAAACTTTAAATATTTTGTTAATTTGTCTGTACTTATATCATTACAAAGTAAACTTCTGAAATTTTGGATATAGTAATGTGTGGACTGACAAACTTGGCTTTTGAATTTTCAAACTAGTGTACAAGGTTTTATTACTGTACCATTTTAGCTAAAGCTGAAACTGAAGTTTAATCCCATGCTCACATTTAAATAATCTGGTTAGCTTCTAAAATAGGCCTCCATTCTTTGGCAGTAGAAGTCTAAATAAGAACTAAGTTGAAAGTTATGATAGAATATTGAAGTTATGGTGGCTTTTAGCTAGTTTAGTTGGTGAAGTTGTTTGTCGCCACACAAATGACATTGCGGTCTAATCACGATATCTTGTTCAGACTGGGGAAGGGAAGGATTATAGAACGAGAGAATCACCTTCTGTTCTGTGGGCCACAGGCCTGACAGGCATCCGGCTGACTGGTAAAGAAACAGGAAATAAAGATGAATCAAAAAAGCTTTATGGACAGGAAACTACTAATGATTTGTATTGTAAAGTAGAGCTAGCTTATAGATTGTTTTTTCAATTACTAAACAGTAGTACTAAATCTAGAATGGTGTGGATAAAGAAATTATCATTAAGGTACTATTAACTATTCATAACTTGCAATTAAATCTTGTGACCATCTGTAAAGGGGGGTACAGATAGCCATAAGCTTCAGTGTGTTACAAAGAAGATAGCCAATTGCACTGGAGAAGTTCTCTGTTGATGAAGGTTACATTGTGATATTAGCTGATGAGATTGCATTTTATGTTCTTATCTAATGCCATAGGGCATCAAAGTTCAACGACCTTATCAAAGTTTCAGTTAGTGCTGTTGAATTATTTTTAGCATGCAAATTATTGGATTTTTAATTTTCATAATTACAATGTGAAATTTTATGAAAAATTTTGATTGTGATGCAAATTCTAATGTCCCAATCAATAAATTTTCATCAAATTATTGTGATAACTGTTAGTAAGTGCATAAGTTGTGAGCATTTTATCTCTGATTTATTTTCTGCAGGCCTGTATAGAATGCTATTGATATTCCCATGTCAACGTTTCAAGTGTGACTTTAACAAGATTTCTTTTTTCTTGACAAATCTTAAATTGTTCTTGTAGTTTAAAAAGGCCTAGGAAATTACAGCCTGAAGATAGAATCTTTTCGTTGTCTTCAGTTACCTCACCAGCGGTATGTACTAATATTTGAGTGATGTATTTCTTTGTTGAACGATGCATGGTCATTCATAGTGGTAGAACTAGTAGAATGGTCTGATTTTTTACCTGTCATAGAGAACCTCTATTTTATTGATGGTAGTAAGCCACATATTTGCCTGTTAGTTGTTTGAAGATCTATAAATTCAAAATTCTCTGTTATAGAAAATTTTACAGTTCAGTTTTGTCAAAAATATTTAATGTCCTCTGTTCGATAGTTTCTGTATAATTAGGACTTGCCACTTTATGATAATTAGGCATGCTAGAAAGGGATACCATATTTCAAATGCATTAGAATGCAGTTTGAATTTGAATTTATTTATTTATTTTGGATAGGAAACAACAGAATTTTAATAGAGTGAAAGTGAAAAGATAAAAGAGTGAACCAAGATGTCCACGAGGGCAACAAAAACAGCCCAATAAAAGATTAGCATGCAGTTTGACAAATCCTTACTGTTTCTGTACTTTGTTTCACGGATGGAATTTTTTACAAAGGCATTGAGAAGTGAGTGGTTTACCAATTGCTATTACAAGGGGTGAAGATACCATAAATGACTAGCCATGTCTGCACTATCATCACAAGACAACTGTCTCCATTTCCAGTTGCCGGTATCTTTATTAGAAAGCATGCCCATATGTACATTAAATGGGATTAATTCTCTAGATAAACATCATTATTGCAGAGGAATTTCTTCAAGTTCTGTAGACTTGAACCATTTCTGGAGCGAACATCCCAGTCTGCAGCATAATCTATGACTTATATTTGATGTCATTAATTAATTCTATTTTAATAATACATTCATTATCTGAGAACATGTGGAAAACTTATATCCCTTTATCATGCAAATGATGCTAATGGGATAATGAGCCTAAATTGCAGTCAATATTCCATTGGACCACTTTAATCAATTTAGAATCAAAATAATACATTGCTGTTGTTTTTAGGAAACTCTATGATTGACAATAGACCAATTATTTTGTTGTGCATCATCTGGTGTTCTAGGAATTCAATATTCTTTTGTTCACCAGATTAATAGTACCAATTCTGGTCACTTCCTAATTTACTGGTCGCATGTAATCCTTTTAAGCTAACATAATTTAAAACCCTCTATCTTAAGAGGTGACAACTTTGTTTATATAGATTTATGCTGCAATAACTAACCATTTGAGACGTGGCCATTTGCCTTTTTTCTGTCTTATCATGTTTATTCTACATCTTTTATTTTTGTTTTTTCCCCTGTCAGAATTTTAATAGTGCAAATCGTCATAAGGAGGCTGCATCTCACATGTAAATATAGTTGAGATAACCAGGTTTAGAGGGACTGGTTTGTTCACTTTGTGTTCTTTATGTCTAGGCTGAAGAACTTGGACTTGGGCGTGACGGTAAGTCCTTGTTTATTATTTTAGAAATGGTGTTTCCCTTGCTAGCAATAAATTGACGATGGTTTTTCCTCATTCTTGGTTTGTTGCAGATGGAAGATCCGAATATGGCCCTGGTAGGTCCAAGGGCGGAAACTTACCTTCTAATGGACAGTAAGTTTACCTTTCCACCATTGACTGCCAAAATTTTCTGATATTTATATTGGAGAACAAAGAAAAATAAGAAAAGAATGAAATTGATATAGCTGTTCAAGAATGTTGTTGTATTTCACAAACATGAAAACCGTTCATTCATCACTAAACAATCAAACCCTTTTTTAGGGGTAAACCAAAGAAGGGCAGAACAGCGTCAGCACCCAGAGATGGGAAGAGAAACAGGCCATCAAGTGAACCAGATTTTGACGATGAAGATGATCCTGATATGAGCTTGAGATAAGTTCACACCAAGGACTTGTAATGTATCTTCTGAATGAAAGAGAACGTGTTTAGTGTAGGTAGTTTCAGTGTTTAGGCCATGTTGACTAGCATTGTTTGGGATTGTTGTATTGCATATGCACCATGCCACGAGACTTGAGATTTTTAATTTATGTTGTACTCATCTTCCCCCTTCTATATCTATGTTCGATGCCACTAGAGTTTATTATGAGGCTGTTGCCATGATTATGTAAACTTAGTGTTCCAAAGAAAAGGAAATGGTTTATTGTGCAGACATTAGTCCGGAAAGCTGTGAAGTTTGATGGGTCGATGTTAAAATTTGATGAAAATTAATGCTTTAATCATTCTTGTCCCTTAGAAACATGAGATATCAATTCATTTCAGTTTCAGATTCTTTTGTAAGATGAGATAAACCATTTTTGTTTTATAAATGAATATTAATTAGGTTTGTAATATCTCTGTCATGCGTAAATGCTTCCCATCTCATTTGTCTCACAACTTGGTGCATGCATTTGGAATTATTTAGTGATTAAGATTTGTTCCTGCCTAACTTGTATATGATTTACAACCATTAAAGTAAAAGTCTCATTTTTTGTTCGGTTGCCAGAGAAAGTGAATACTTATTTATGTCATTAATGATTATATAACAAATTTAACAATAAATATTTTTAAATGAAAACAGTATATACATCGAATATGCTACATTTTACGTATACTTGATAAATACATTTTTATGATAATCTCTGAAGAATGGGCCTGTTTCCAGATCTTGTAAAACAAGACTAAATCAAAATCAATTGTCTAACTTATGATTTGGTAATCACAGCTCGAAAGTTAAACATCATTTGATTAAGTAAAAAGAAATTTAAAAAAAAAAATTGGTAAAAACCTACATTGTTTTACCCATTCTCATCCTTGAGCTAATCAGTTCAATAACTAAGACTAGGATTAAGAATAGCTAAAGACTCGGTTAAGAGCTAAATTAAGGTCAACTGCGTGCATTTTAATACATAATTAAGGGATGAAATTAATGCCAATTCTTCTCGTTAACCACAAGACCTGCCTTAAGCTATGTATATATATATACTGAAACTGTCCAAGGAGAAAAGTAAATCAGATTTTAATTAAAATGTTAATCAGTTTTGAAATTACAGGAGGATTTAATCTAACACTTTGGTCTCTCTCTCAAAGTTGATGAATTCAAATGATCTTTTGATTTCGATTGATTTTAAGTTTTTAACGTGTTTATCTTGCAGCTATGCAGGGGAAAGTAAATTAAATGCTAGACTTATCCACCTTCTTAGAACACTGGCAGGAATTTGAATTGGTTATTGATGCATAAGCTTTTAATGTGCTTAGCATGTAAGAATAAATAAATATATAATCCTAATATTAGTCGGGGAGCAGCCCATAATAAATAAATTAATTAATTAATTAATGAAGTCAAAATATTAATAATACTAATAATCGTAATGAAGGGTAAAATCACAAGTTGGTGACAAATGATCCAAAGATCTTAATTATTAATTAATAATTAAATCGTGTTTAGGTCGAAATGGAGGACCATTAACAAACCGATCGATGATGATTGATGACCATCGAATAGAAAACTAAGTAGGTGGAAAAACAACATAAAAGAAAGACTAAAAGAGCAATTGGGTAATTAAATTATTTAATATTTCATTGATTCATTACAGTCGAGGAAAATTATAATGATATTGAAACAAAACCGAATAGAAGAAAACAAACAATATTTGAAGGACAAATGTCTCAAGTCTTGTCTAGTTTCGTCCAAGGAGGTGACGATGCCATTTGCCTGCTTTCGTAGATCTTTCAATTCGTTATTATTATGATTTTTAATTCAGAATGCAAACAAATCATTAATACATGTTTATATAAACACATTATCTTCTGTTAAATTATTTTTTTAGTAGTAGTTGGATTGTCTACTTGTGGGAACAAACATATACTTTGGATTAAGCAGCAACGACAACAACAAGAATAATACAATATGAAATAAGAATTCATAGAATATATACTCCATAGGGAAATTGATTTTCTATGCACGAATTATTTTATGATCGAGTGTTTATAAACGTGTGCTTTTGATACAAAAGGTTAGCCCCAAAATTTGACTCTTAACAAAAGTAATTATGTGCTACATATTGCAACTCTCGATCGTTTCTTTGTTGCCACTTCAAATTTGGGAATATTTGACTTGATTTTCTACATGCTCATGGAAAATCAATCATTCATTAGAATCATTAAAAACTTGTTATGAAGAAAACACAGATTACAAGTAGTAAAACAAGAAAAGAGAAGAGAAGAAAGTAAAGATACAATCCTTATGAATATAATACAGTAACAAAGAGCAACAAGTAGAAATTGAACTTATAAAATTTGCAATTTGCAAGACAATCTTATCGGATCATTTACCCAATTGTGCAAAAATATTAAATATGTAAAGCAATAATTAGCTTTTTGAAAGCGTAATGAGTGATAATATTCGTTTTAGAGCAGACATTATTGTAAACGATGGGACCTATGTCAATATTTAAATTTATGTACATCGGTTAAAACGAGCAGCCTA
>JAXCLQ010000007.1:8220353-8244927 GCA_035584115.1 Cedrela odorata
TTTTCTGTAAACATTCACACGTTATAGAATTTGAATTTGATACTATACTTTAAAATTATATATCATTATCTAATATTAAATCTAAATTCTATAATGTATGAACTTTCATACAAGAGATGATAAATTGAATCTACTCAAAATTATAATAATCTAATATTTATCTTTGGATAAATATCATCAAACCGTTAAAATTCATAAATTATATTAAGGGTATGTTTAAAATTGAGCTACCGAATCATTTAAATTACAACTCTTATAAAACAAAAATATTGTAAATCAATTATATGTGAAGAAATTGAGTGAGTCTCATTATAAATTAGTGTTAGTCAAACTGTTTTTTTAATATATATATATATATATATATTTGCTTTTAAAATGAAATGAAAGTCAAGAGTATCAAATAGTATCCTAAGTTATTGATAAAACACCAAACATGCGAGGTTGAAGCAGCACAAAACAAAAGAAGGCAAAGCATGAGCGCACTCCACCGAAAAGGAACGTTGAAGTGGCTGGCATTGTCGCACTTTAAATTGTGTGTCGTGCGTTTTGAACTTGTAATTGTAATTATTCATACGTCCATATCGACCCTATTCCTCGTATGGTTGTATATATAATCCTATTAATATCAATGATACATTAATCATTCTTTGTTTTGTTATGAAGGAACACCGCACGTATCTCTTTCTTTGACCCGTTTTAAGCCGTTCCTTTTAATTTATGAAACCAAGTCAACAAATGTGAGCACAAGCTATCCCGATTTCTTTTCTTAATTTCGACATAAATATTACATATTTATTCTTATTATCTAATTCTTCTTCTTGTTTTAATAGAAATACCATTATCTAATTCTAAATTATACAAAAATAGATTGCGGCTCTAATATGATAAGAATAGAATAGAATAGAAAGAAATGGCTACCAAATCTCACCAAAATTGCAATCACATTTTGCTTTGATTCTTGAAAGCTTCAAAATAATAATGCAATTTAATAAAAATTATATCAATCAAATTAAAATTAATAATAATAATAATAATACTTGTAACCGGCCGAACCCAATTTTCTAAAAAAATATTTAGGGGTAAGTTTGTTTTTGTAGTTAAAAAAATAATAATAATAATCAAAGCGTGTGTGTTCACACTTTAAAATGTGAAAGGAGTTGCTTACTATAGGATGAATGTTTGTGTGGACAAACTTGACCAATTAAACCGGTCCACATTCGACTCATAGTCATGCTATTCTTGCTCTGTAATGCACATACAATTCATTTATTAAATAATAATAATAATAGAGAAAACGAGGTAGACCGTGTAGCCTCTATTGGTACTTGTATGAAAACATGAACGAGTCATTTGTCAAAAAGCAAATTTCTTTTCTTTTTTTTTTGGCAGCTTCGTCTGCATGCTCCGTCATTAGCTTACTTCACTAATCACTCGTAATTTAATAATAACAATAATTTCATATGCATGATTATTTGTCTGATATATGATCCATAGTGCATTGGTTCTCATGTAGTTTTACTAGTCAGTACATTGACTGTAATCGTTACTAAATATTAATTGCATCATGTAGTTATCCCCTTTCCGGGAAAGAGCTGTTCTGTTGAATATCAAGATGCTTTCATTGTCTTGGACTTTTCAAAGCTGGTTTGTGGAATATCCTAGGATAAATAGCCACCGAAATGCCTTCAAAATCATCACTTGAAAAAGAGTTGTATTGGAACTAGCTAGCAAGATTAATTCATTACTACAGAAATTAACCAAGAAATTAAGATCATGGTGAGAGCTCCTTGCTGTGAGAAGATGGGATTGAAGAAGGGACCATGGACTCCTGAAGAAGATCGAATATTAATTGCTCATATCCAAAAACATGGTCATGCTAATTGGCGTGCGTTACCAAAGCAAGCGGGTAAGTTAAAAAAAAAAATAATCCCAATCTGGGTTGTCTTTCAAGATGTCTGTTAGGACACACTCTTGATTCTTGTCTGTAGTCATCACTGATACATGGGATTTTCAGCAAGTTTGGTTTCTAATCGTCTCTCTTGTCTATATATATATATATATATAGGTCTGTCGAGATGTGGAAAGAGTTGCAGACTCCGCTGGATCAACTACTTGCGTCCGGATATAAAGAGAGGAAACTTCAGTATAGAAGAAGAGGAAACTATCATCAAGTCACACGAAATGTTGGGGAATAGGTATGCATCAAGTTAAACAGTAATCAAAGTCTTAGAATAATTCAAGTTCTTGTACCAAATCTAATTTTTCTTCATTTTTCCAGGTGGTCAGCAATCGCAGCAATATTGCCAGGAAGGACTGATAACGAGATTAAAAATGTGTGGCACACCCATTTGAAGAAGAGAGTACTGAAACAAAAACAGGCCAATAATTCAGATACCGAACAAAACCGTAACACAATAACCAAATGTTGTGATTCCAACATCTCAACGCAATCAGAATCTGACAACTCGAATAATTTTCCTACAAGTTTTGGAAGCCGTCCAATGTCACTGCAGCCATCTTCCAGCGACCTCTCTTCGGTCAAAACTGGGGAAACAAACCAGTACATGGATGTCAAAGATGAACAAACTGACTCGTTTGAAAATTTTCCTAAAATCGACGAAAGTTTCTGGACAGACCCTTTATCAGACGAGAATTCCAGCATTATACAGCTGTCAGATTTTGGTGGGATCATCGATGAATTACTACTTCAGTCTCAGTTTACAACAACTGATCAAACAGTGGAACAAGGCTATGATTACAGTCCAAAAACTGATGACAGCATGGACTTCTGGTACAACATTTTTCTTAACACTGGGGGAGAATCAACAGTACCTGCATTTTTCTAATTAATTTCCTCAAGGAGTATCATACCGGTTAGAAAATTATGAGTATTTGTTAATCAGTCTAGTCTTCGTGGGCAGGATTGTGAATCATTAAAAAGCGTAGAATCATACTTTGACCAAGAAATTAAAGCAGGTCTTGGTTAAAAAGATACCAGGAATTATATCTCTATATTGGTGACTTTGTCAGTGATTTGATGGGGCAAACAGAAGAATAAGGAAAGACAAAGTGAATGACTTACCAAAAATTTGTATAGTAGTCATTAGATAGAAAAATATTTGTGGAATTAAGGAATATTAATATAGCTGGAAAAATGTTTATGCTAGCTTGGTTCTTCTGATTCGTGTACTTCTTGGCTTATCAAACTTATATGATCGAGGATGAGTGATGATTGCAATGTATATTTTCGAAGAATGCATCACAAATATATATATATATATATATATATTTTAACTTTGTTGATTCATGCAAAATTTTTCTTTGGAATAAAACATCAATGAATATTTCATTTGCTGAACGTTTACTCATTGAGTGCTTGTATTTTTTTTAAAATCTTTTTTGTTTAGTTGTTGCAAAGTTGCATTCAAAAAGAGTATTAATCTCTTAATTTACATTAAAACTTACATATGTACCCCATGAATGATATATAAAACAAGTTTAAGCTTCATTCAAATCAATAATTGTTTTTTTTTTTTTAAATAAGATGGTTAATATGTGTTAATACTTAATATTCTCTTCTAGTTCAGAGCTGCTTGTGGGTCGTGGTGATAGATGATCATGTATTGCGTAATCAAGTAATATTCATGTTCTTGGACAGAAAGAATATGAACTAGTAAGATAAGGGTGCTACAACCGACAAAAATATAATACAAAATGCATTCTAATCTTCGTAAATACAACACTTCTAGACTTCATACATACAAGTACTGAGAATTAATGCATAAAAATAAATTCTGTCAAATGTAATATATATATATATATTATTACATCACTGCTTGAGACTGATGACTCACCGTGATCTAATAATAATTTTGATGGTATATATAAGATATCAAATTTCGATTTAATTAGTGTAAAGGCAGAGAAAGTCGTGCAACAATTTTCCAAGAAAATCAAACATCGTGCATGGATTTTGGTTTGTAATGAGGCCCAAAAGCAATATTTAGATAATTTTTCTGCTCAGTATTCCATGACTTTAACCGACAAGAAACAAAAAATAAAAAAGCAGTATCAGTCAAGTCAAGAAAACAAAAACAAAATAAAGTAGGAGTGCTCTGGATTATGAACATGATCCTCTGCTCTTAAGTCTTCTCAGCAAAATTTCAGGTCATTTGCTCATGTTTTGTCTCCTAATTTTCCAAGTCTTCTTGGTCGATCTCGTGCAATCAGTTTTCAGTCATTGATATTGATGCTGATGCTGATCGATATGTGACACTTATAGTGGGGGGAAAATGCAAAGAAATGACGCAACATTTTCGTGGTAATTTAAGGCCTCAGGAGCACAGAATACCAAAAGACTGAAAATTAAGAAGAAATACATGCATTTGTGGACGTGTTACATGAGATTAGCATATTAATTTCCAGGATGAATGCATGTTGAAGATTTTCCTAGAATATACAAGATGAGATTCCTGTGAAATTCAACAATCTAATAAACAAATTTCAGCAAATCTAGAAACCAAATACTTTTCTCGTTTACTTCTCTAATATTTCTTTTCGGATCAGTCAAAAGACAACGTAAAATCCGGCAATTGAATTAATATGCTTAGGCTTGAATATCAATAGAGCATTTATTATTGCCTTGCTTCTTTTCCCTTGTTTTTTAATTTTGTCTTGACTTTGGTGGCTTGGGCATAGTTTTCAGCTTCAAGCAGTACCTATACCTGCTACTATCCTATGAACCGTGAAAACTACTCCGAGGATGGTAACTTACAAGGAAAGAATTGTAAGATGTCATTTTCTACCCAATAGCTCCTGCAGAATGACTAGAAATGGCACTTTGAGAGAATGCTGTGGCATCTAGAATTCGATTCGCCCTTCGTGTCAAAAGTAAATTATTACTACTATGAACCGTGAAAACTACTCCTAGGATGATAACTTGCAAGGAAAGAATTATAGGATGTCATTTTCTACCTAATCTGCTCTTGCAAAATGGCCATTAATGGCACTTTGAGAAGATACTGGGGCGTCGAGAATTCGATTCGCCCTTCGTGTCAAAAGCAAATTATTAGTTTACTTTTCTTTTCGGCCCAATGCTTAAATACTAAACCTTATCCATGCATTGACATTTGACCATACCCTCTGGTCAAACAGCTTCGGCCGACGGGTGTCTGAAAATTCTGAATGTGATGAACTCCTGCTTCTGGATGGAGAAATATCTACGAACAATTTTAACCTGTATATTTATACGTACAAACTTAATTGATAAACCTTATATTTATAAATTAGATAACAATGTTAAATACTAGCATGTATTGTCACCAATTGAAAGTTTAATATCAATTCAAAAGATTAGCATGTTAGGAGGTATTGGCTATCCACCAAATTTAAGATCAATTTATTTTCTATCCAATGTAGAAACATGACAATATTTTTACCCACCTAACTATGTAATGTTCTCGTCATTCATATCTATGAAAAATGGACTTATATGGTCAATTAACTCATCCCCACCATCTTTGAGGGACATACATCTAACATAACAATTTTTTGTGAAGCCACATGACACTCTTATTGAGGCATATGACACAGGTTTTAGGAGCTTGATTCCGAATTAAAAAAAATATCCCTTGTTAGAAGTGCTTGCTCTCAATTTGACATCAATCTATTAGAAACTATTGTCTACCCACCGTCCAAGACCAACTTACCATCAAGTCATCAACTAGCCTGTTACCCGGTACTTGCCTACTAGCCCAACTTATTTTTTTCCGACATGATTGTAACATTTTCACCCACCCAACTCATTTACATTATGTCCTCCCTCGCCCATAAAAAATAGGCTTATCTAATCAATTAATCCATCCCCACTATCTTTGAAACTCGCCCATTAAAGAATTAGGCTTGTCTAACCAATTAATCTATCCTCTTCAAACTCACATCTGACATAACAACAATTCTTTATTGAGCACATGATAGATCCCATGTAAAAATTTGGGCCTACTCTGTAACAGTGATGCAGACTTGCCATCAACCCAAAAAATTAATACGAAGGAAAAGAAATAATAGACAACCATAAAATATAGAAGTGCAACGCCCTTTAAATGTCTCCTTTAATTCATCATTTTGAAAATGTAAATAGAAAATAAAAGGAAAGAAAGAAAACAGTATATAAACAGATCGTGTTAGTCTTTTCACGGGACTCAAAATAAGGTAATAAAGTAATTAAATTTGCAAAATAGCAACTTTAGATGAAAAACTTACTGCCACATATCACAATAGCCCTTTAATGGGGCCCTTTAATATCCATTAAAGGTAAATGGAATCTCATCCAGAATAAGTAATAATATCTGAAATCACAATACCGAAAGACAGACATAATAACCTCTCCAGCATTCACAGTTCCCCCAGATTTCAGTAATGGTTTTATTCAAAACTGTAGCTATTCCTACTTGAACAAAATGAGAAAGGGCATTCTTATAACTAACACAATATTAAAGGGAAGAAGGCATTTAAGAGAGGCATGAGTATGCAAGAGCCTTCTCCTCACTGAGCTCCTCTGCAGTCAAGTCCAACTTCTTCCTTGAAAATTCATCAATGCTGAGCCCTGAGCCAAGTAAAATGGCCATAAAGAATATAATAAGTATATATCAATCACCCAGAGAAACTTAAATTACAGGCAAACGTCCAACAAAGCCACAGCATAAAATAGAATAAAATAAGTTAATTTCAGAGGAAACAATAATGTAGATGGAAATCCATAAGATATTGAACTTTGGCTTTCACCAAGCCAAAGTTCCGCATCTTCTAGCTGATGGATATAGCAGCTGGTTTTATTTTATAGACAGAAGTTTCTTCTATTTTCAATAAAACTAAGAGGCACTGTCTTGTATGTTAAAGCTAAAAAGATGACTTCATGTTTAAAAGAGAACTGTGAGGGAGGAGGCTAAACAAGCTGAAAATCTTTTGGAGTTTATCTATTTTATTTGTATTTTTGTCCAGATTCTATAATTTGCTTTAGGGAAGAGAAGAGGCTAAAAATTCTTTAGAAATGTGCGGTGACAGCTCTCTTCTGGGTAATATGGCAAGAAAGAAATGATAGTATTCATATGGAAAAAAGGCTGACAATCCATCTCGTAGCTTTGCTTTGGACTGCGTTCTCTAAAGAGTTAAAAGTATTCCATTTTTTTTATTACTATCAATTGGGAACGGATTTTGGGGTAAGGTTGTAAAGGCTGGTCCAGCCTTACGTTGGGGTGGATGGGCATCCTCTGTACTGAATCTTTGATAGTGTTTTTAGAATGTTTTGCAGTTTTTGTTTCCAATCCCTCGGGTTCTTTTGCCTATTTCTTGTAAAGCAGGTTTACTGAATATTTCATCATTAATAAGCTTTTCAGTTTCTTATATTGGTAATTTAAATGAAAAAAAAGAACTTTAACGAGCCAAAAGGCTAACCAACAAAAAAGGAAAAGCAGGAAATACAAGATAAAAGATAGAAGGTCATAGTACCTTGAACAATACTCCATTCTCCATTACGGCAAGTCACTGGAAATGAGTAAATGAGCCCAGCTGGTACATTGTATGAACCATCAGAGTATACCCCCATGGAGACCCAAGTGCCCTACAATTGCAATCAAAAGAATTAAAATCATGAAATCAATTAAATATATTCATTGGAGAAAAAGTCAAAAGATAACCAACCTCAGGAGTTCCAAGGACCCAATCACGGATGTGATCACAAGCAGAGCTAGCAGCAGACAATGCACTTGAGAGTTTGCGAGCTTTGATGATTGCAGCACCACGTTGTTGGACTGTAGTTATGAATTCTCCATTCAGCCTTCAATCAATGAAATAATAATCATTACAACACTTCAATGAACTTGCACCAATGAAAAACCACTAAATGCTATTATTAAGGAGAACTACTAGATTTTTACCAAGCATCATCCTTGACAAGCTCACGAACAGGCTTTTCCCCAGATGGAGTCTTGACAGTTGCATGGTTGACATCAGGATATTGAGTTGATGAATGATTTCCCCAAATGATCACATTCTTAACATCAGATACTTGAACATTCAGTTTCTCGGAGATTTGACCCAATGCCCTGTTATGATCCAATCTGGTCAAGCATGTAATGTTCTGAGCAGGGATTGATGGTGCATATTCCTTCAGAATCAAGGCATTGGTGTTTGCAGGGTTAGCAACAACTAGAACCTGAAATAAACAGGAAGAGTGTGTCCAGTCAGAAGAAACAAGCACATTAGCAGCTTCATGAATATAGTTTACAACTAATATCTATGGTTCCACGTAAGCATAAAAATCATATGAAATACAGGTAAGTTTGTTTACACCACATTTGGATTTCTGAATGAATTAAAATTTCCTGCTCTATAAGAGTCAGTATGCACACATGCCCGTTGGCATTTTGGCAATATATCCCTTATTACCAATGCAGCCAGTAATGCATTTGGAGTGACTAATTGATATGGAATGCTAATTACTGACTGTAATGGCAGCACTTCCCATAGAACACTATAATTAATAGAGATGAACTGAAACAACAGCAAGAAAAACTTTGAGCGACTAAAACTTCATAGAATGTCAATATGGTTTTCCAGAGCATTTAATATAATGTTTCACCTATTATTGCAGAATTGACTTCACATTATTTGTGAACTATCACATTGTCATGTTTTCTATAATAATAATAAATAAAAAAAGAAGCTAATGATACTTTTATAATAGATCTGTATGGATATTATTTGTATAATAATTTAAAAAAAAAAAAGTGAATTATGATAGATCTGTATCTATTCATTATCACAGGCTTAATTTGTAACCACATCAAATGAAATGAAAATCACCACTGAAATATTCATATTTCAAGATAATTCTAATTCCAAAGTTTTTCTATTTAAATAAGTTTATCACCTTGCAGTTTGGAGCTGCATGCTTCTCCAGGGCAGAAGCCTGTGCCTTGTAGATAGAAACATTCTTTGACATCACGTCTTTCCTCTCCATTCCTTCTTTTCTTGGAAAACCACCAACCATAATTGCAACACTGACCCCAGTGCATGCCTCAACAGCATCAGTTGTAGCAACAACACCTGAAAGGAAAATGATGTCAGATTTTAATCATATAACAAATCCCATACAAATTTCACACAGAAATAACAATGGTTCTCAACAACTTCATTCTATTTATCCACAACTAGGGCAAAAATGACTGATACCTTTAAGAAGAGGGAATGCAGCGTCCACCAACTCCATCTTCACACCATTCAACGCCTCTGCTGCAGGTAGGATATCAAGCATGTGCAGAATCACAGGCTGGTCGGGACCCAACATCACTCCCCTAGCAATCATGGGCACCAGAGCATATCCAATTTGCCCTGCATATTGAAAAATACGGCAAGTCAGTATCAACACTAAAACTACCTACATCTGGATCTGGCTATAACATGTAACTATTAAAATGTGTTAACTTACAAATATTACTAGCATTAGTCATGCTAGTAAGAAACAGTATTCCCAGAAATTTAAAGAAATTTAGGACCTGCTTAAATTGCAATCCAAACACAATTCTTTGTTTTCAGAAAAAAAAGGGACAGAAAGTCATAAAAAAAAATGCTTTTCATTGGGAGTTTCCAAAATCAACTTGTGTATACAATTCAAAAAAATTAGCTTTAAATCTAATATCACTAAAAAGATGTTATCACTTTTTCTACGAAACTGTATTCGAATATATCAGGAAAGTCCAAGATGATATTTAGTTTTGGAAAACTGTTTCCAGATTACCAACCAAACACCCCCTTACATCGCAAGCAACAGAGTAGAGCGTGGACCTCTAAGTAACATCATAAAACTTAGCTTTGTAATCTTTAACAGGTAGAAAAAAATGCTGCTTGCTCATCCGGAAAACAAAAAAGACGATTTCTGAAGACAGGATTCAGTAACCAATTAATACAACAAGAAAACGATAAGAATCTGCTAAACATTATAATAGTTATCATCCTCGATTAATTCTGATCCATTGAAAACAACAAAACAGTAAATCATTAAAACCATAGATATTAAATCAATCCATAATTATCTGGATAACGTGGGTCGCTGGATCAAATCATAACTAAACTACGAGTATTTGATTAAAATGGTTACGATCGAAAGCGATAATTATCTCAAAATCACGTCAGTCAATGTCCAACATTTTTAATTTCGATAGTGTAAAATACTTCGTGGAACAGTTCTTTGACAGTTTCAGATCTTCATAAAATAGATCTAATCAGTGTTCCCAAGTAAAATTAAATTAAATTAAATTAAAACCTCAACAGATCTGAATCGAAGGAGTGACAGATTACAGTACCTGCAGCTCCGGTAACAAGAACGCGAACAGGTTCCTTGGCCATTGATTCAGATTAAAAAACAGCGAACGATATGTTTAAGGATAGATATCAACGATGCAACAAGTACAGTAGATGAAGAACGAGTGATAGTGGAAGGACTGAAAGAGGGGAGATATTTGTCCTGCAAGGAAATGATAAAGCCAAGGGGTGCTGATCCAAACAAGGTCAAATTTAAAACGACAACGTTTAGGAGTTCTAGGTATTTATAAGATTAAAATACATTACTACCGCATCATGTTTCGAGATTTTTAATTGAAAAGGGGTTTGGATGAATGGATAAGAAAAGAGATGTTAATTCAAATGATCGTACGTGGTATTAAATTGTGATTAATATAACTTTATTTTATTTATTAATTGTATTAAAATAATTAAATATAAATATAATTTATTTAAAAAATTTTAAATAAATTGAGACAATTATTTTATTCATTTATGATAATAATTTATTTATGATCTTTTTATTATTATTATTATTTTATTGTAAATGAATTTATTTCGATCGTTTTATTCGTTTTTATCATATATCGGTAAATCAATATCATAATAGCATAAAGGTAAGAATACCTTACTCCTATAAGCCTAAACAAAAATCTGTAATGCGGATGAATATAAATTATATATTCGAGCTCATACACATATACTAATGGCTTTATGCTCATTTATGAACTCATACACATATATTAAAGGCTTCATGTCCATCAACATTATGTCAAATATATACCAGAATACTCATAACAAAAGAGTATATACACAGAAACATACAAAAATCACATTATATTGTGTATACATTATTGGGCGTTATGCCTAATATATAAAATAGAAAAAAATAATAACTCCTAAGTGACTGCATGGAGAATTTGGAATTCCAATCATCTTTATGAATATCTCATAGAGTTCTTACCTAAAAAGAAATCATGTGATCACTAGAAACTATAGTAAGGTGAGTTTTGGGAAAAACTCAGTGAGTGGATACTAAAATGAAAATTTTAAGTAAATTCAGTTTCATATAAAATATGTTCAAAGTTAAAATCAATTTAAGATAGAAATCATACTAATAGGACATTCACTGCATGTTATAATAATTTTCAGAATTATCATTTTAAATAGTCAAATGAAAATAGAATAATATACAGGGATGTGTACAAATTTCAGGTCAGATATCAAACCACTCTTTGCTCTTACTTCTTACATGTACCAGTACCTCCACAAGACACAAATCAAAATATGATTTCAAAGTACATAAACTTCCTCTCTTCTATCTCTTGGCTAAAGTTAAGTAAAAATTAAAATAACGGTTAACATACTGTCAGAAATACATAAATTAGAAATAAAACATAATTCAAAATACAACGGCAACCTCGTAGTCTCAAAATCAATATCTCAATAACTCCTCTACAACAATATATATATATATATATATAACTCAAAGTAAGTCTCATTTTTCATATAAAATAGAATGTAAATCAATTTATAAATAAATTATTCCTTATTTTGTAAAATATTAAGTTTTATAAAATAGTTTTAAAGAAATGAAAAGTAAGTAAAAATTCACTCACAGATGTTGCAAAAAATAGAACAGAAACTCAATCACTGAGGGCTGGATGGCCGCTCCCGCGACGTATCTATAATACATTTATACAAATTATTAACATAATAATTAAAATACAAATGCTTAAGATTAAACTATAATATTAATGAAAAACAAGATTTTTTCTCATTTTTTAATTATATTTTTTTTCTATAATCTGAATCGAACGATTAATAATCAGGGTGTTGATTATACTTAATTCACCATTACTAACCAATTTAGCACGATAACACATTATTTTGAAATCTAAATCAAGTGCGAATGCTACTATCACTATTCATATTTTCAGATAAAATTTAATTTTACCTAATATAACAGCTAATCAGTTTAATTCTAGCATAAACAAGTATAATCGACAAAATTATCCATGATAAAAGTAATTTCGTGATGAACAGTACTATTATAAAAAAATTATTGTAAAAATACAATAATAACGATGCTGGGAATCATACCAAAGGGTTTATTTAACCTTAAGATGTCCGAATTGTGAGTAATTTTGAAAATCTCCAAATTATAAATAATAATACTATTTTCCTCCCGACTTAATTGTAGACCAAATCGTTTAAACAAAGTTCCTAAAATGTAGCCCGTTGTGTATGTGTGATTAGCAGTAAAAAATGAGACTTTAATCAGTTAGAAATTAAGCAATTTGAAAGAGATTGAAAAAAATTAAAAACGAAAAGCAAAAAGGAAAGCTATTGGAAAAGAAGAAGAATGCACTATGTTTGGTTCTTGCCCAACTTTAATTGAAATTAAGATTTGAAGAAATGATCATTTTACCCTGAAAAATTAAAAAGAGATTAAATAGAAAAATGTTAATATGCTATTTGTAGTTTTCTACACATAAGTTATGTTCTGGGCTTTGATTCTCTCTCATATGATATTGGATTTGACTTAAATTTGATTCATATCGATCATTATTGAGTCCTCTTTCAGTAGAAATAAACCGTTTATCAATCGAATTTTTCAATCAACGCTAATTTTTGTTTGAAGGTCAGTTGTATAGATAGAGCTTTAAAAAATTTTTTTCTAAACTTATCATATGTTATCAAATCACTCTCAATAGCTAAGTAAGCATTAATATAAAATTATTTACTCGGTTTTCAAAATACCGACATAAATTTATAAAATGACAAAATTACTCCAGTGTATAAAATGACTAAAATACCTTTAGTTTAAATTTTGAGTTATTACATTCTCCCATCTTAAAAAAAATTTGTCCTCGAATTTAAAAATTTAAAGTAGAGTTCAAAAATATTTACCTTCATCTTCGAATAAGTGAGAAAATTTCTTCCTCATAACATCTTCTAACTCTCAAATAGCCTCACTACCCTTATGATCTTGCCAGATGACTTTCATCGAAGGAATCAATTTCAATCGAAATTTTATCACCTCCCTATCTACTATAGCTACAGGTTGCTCTTGATAAGACAAGTTTCGATCTATCTCTACTGTCTGAGGTTCAAGAACGTGAGACTCATCATAGAGATATTTCTTCAACATGAATACATATTTCTTCAACTCATATGCCCTACCCCCAACTCATCGGAGAATTTGGAAGAGTCCAATATACCTCAGGCTTAACTTTCCCTTCTTGCCAAATCGCATAACTCTTTTAAAATGAGAAATCTTCATAAATACATATCTCCCTCCTTGAACTCGAGGTCTCATCGTCGATGATTAGTATATGATTTCTACCTACTCTGGGTTGTCATGATTCTTTCCCGTATCATCTAACTTTCTCTATAGCATCTTGTATCAAATTTGGCCCTAATAACTTGTGTTCTCCAGGGTCAAACCACCCAACCGGAGATCTACATTTTCAGCCATACAGGGCTTCGAATGGTGCTATTTGTATACTCAAATGGTAGTTGTTGTTGTAAGCAAATTCAATCAAAGGTAAATGCTGATCCCAATTTCCCTCAAAATAAATCACGCATGCCCGTAACATGTCCTTTAAAGTCTGAATTGTCCTCTCTGATTGTTCATCTATCTGAGGATGGAATGCAGTATTGAAAGGGAGTTGAGTGCCTAAAGCTTCTTAAAAGGACTGCCAGAACTTCGATGTAAATTAAGTACCTCGATCTGAAATGATAGAAACAGGTATACCATGCAAAGAAACTATATGATCTAGATAAATTCGGGCATATTAAGAAGCAGTATAGGTGGTTTTAACAGGAAGAAAATGGGATGACTTTATTAATCTGTCCACGATGACCCATATAAAATCATATCCTTTAGATGTGAGAGGAAGGCCTACAATGAATTCATGGTCACTTTATCCCACTTCAATTCGCGTACATCCAAACTCTAAAGTGTGCCAGACGATTTTTTATGCTCTGCTTTTACTTGCTGACATGTTAAACATTTGACCTCAAATTCAATAATATCTCTCTTTATGCCTTCCCACCAGTAAATCTCCCCCAGATCATGATACATTTTTGTTCATCTTAGATGCATTGTATAGGAGGAAGTGTGAGCTATCTCCAAAAGTCGATTCTTGAGTTCTTACATTTGTGGCACTACTATCTTATTTCTGTATCTCAAGATGCCATGGTCATATACTCTAAAGTCGCCGCTTCTACCTTGCTGAATACACCTCTTATTTTCATCAATATACAGGGCTAAAAGTTAAGCTTCTTTAATTTCCTCCACTAAGACAGATTTTACCTACACTTGAGCAATCAGTACTCCAAATTCAGGAATTTGGATTTCAATACCATCAATCACGCACGTATGCAGCTCTTTAGCCAATATCCTTCTATCGCCTGAGATATAGAATAAGCTACCTATAGATTTTCTACTTAAGGCATCGGCTACCACATTAGCTTTTCCTGAATGATAATGAATCATGCAATCATAATTCTTGAGCAATTCTAACCTTTATTTACCTGAAGTTCTGGTCTCTCTGATCAAATATATACTTGAGGCTTTTGTGATTCGTGTATATCTCGAAGGTTTTCCCATAAAGACAATGTTTCCATATCTTCAGTGCAAATACAATTGCCGCCAACTCAAGATCGTGCATAGGATAATTATGCTTATATCCTTTTAATTGCTTGGACGCGTAAGCTATAACTCAGTCATGCTGCATCACCCAAGACCTACCCTAAGGCATCACAATACACAATAAATCCACCGCTATCATAGGGTAGTGTAAGGACAGGTGCCGAGGTCAAACAGTTCTTAAGCTTCTAAAAAACTACTTCGCAGGCCTCCGACCATACAAACTTTACTCCTCTTTGAGTGAGCCGAGTCATCAATGCTGCTATCCTGGAAAAATTCTTTACAAACCGTCGATAATACCCCGCCAAACCTAAAAAACTTCTTATTTCTGTCACACTAACTGGGCAAGGCCATTTCTGCACGGATTCAATCTTCTTAGGATTAATGTAAATTCCATTCTTCGTTGTGATGTGACCTAAGAAAACCACCTCCGATAACTAGAATTTACACTTGGAGAACTTCTCTTATAACTTGTGTTCTTTGAGAATCTGAAGAACAATACAAAGATGTCTCTCGTATTCTTGGTGATCCGATGAATACACCAAAATGTCATCAATAAAAATTATTACAAACTGATCCAAGAAAGGCTTAAAGACTCGGTTTATTAGATCCATAAAGGCGGCTGGAGTATTAGTAAGTCCAAAAGACATTACCAGAAATTCATAATGCCTATATCGGGTGGGAAAAGCAGTATTTGGGATGTCTTCACCCTTAATTCTGAGCTGATGATACCCAGAATATAGATCTATCTTCGAAAAACACAGAGCTCCTTTCAGTTGATCAAATAAGTCATTTATCATCAGCCATGAATACTTGTTCTTAATGGTAACCTTATTCAGTTGCTTGTAATCAATGCATAGCCGCCAAGATCCATCTTTGTTCCTAACAAATAGGACTGAAGCACCCCAATGAGAGGTTCTTGGGCATATAAATCCTTTATCCATCAAATCTTAAAGTTATACATTCAATTCCTTTAATTTGACTAATGCCATTCGATACAAGGGAATTGAGATAGGGTAAGTTATTGTAAGAAGGTTGATATTGAAGTTGATCTCTCTTTTTGAAGGTAGTCCAGGTAACTCTTCAGCAAAAACATCCAAAAATTTGCTAACTACTAGAACTGTCATCAATATCTTGAATAAATGCAAAGTACTCAGTACACCCCATATTAAGTAGTTTACCTGCATTAATAGCCGAGATAAAGTTACTAGGAACTTTACTCCTATCACCCTGGACCTCAAAAACTGGATCATTCGAAACAAAAAAAAAGTGACAGTTTTCTTCAAACAATCCACTGTCGCATTACATCTAGATAACTAGTCCATACTTAAAATCACATCGAAATCTAAAATCTTTAGTAAGATCAGGTTAGCAGGATATACATGCTCACTAACAGAAATGACACAAGATTATATAATTTCATAAGTTAATATCGCATTTCTTACCGGAGTAAACACAATTAAAGGTGAATCTAGGGTTCTAATCTCTTTGCCCAGATGATATGCAAAGTATAAAGAAATAAAAGAATGAGTTGCCCCTGGGTCAAACAAAATTTTTGCATAAAGAGCCTTAAAAAAAAAGAATACTTGTCACAACTGTATTTGATGCCTGAGCATTCTAAAGAGTCAATGCAAACACTCTCGCCTGGCCTCTGTCAACCGATTATTGTCCTCCTTCACTAGATGGTTGACCTCTATAACCCCTTCTTGAAGAAGGTTCTGGCTGAGATGATGCTACCTGTTGAGCATAAGAGGGCTGAATAAGTGGAAAATGACAATCTCTGACCATATGGCCCATCTGACCATATCCAAAACAAACACCTGTCTCTCTTCTACATAATCCAAAATGAAAACGCCCACACCTCAAACACATAAGTACATTAGGCTTAGTTGTCGAGGCAGACAATGCAGCTTGTTAATGAAAATTTTGGTCCTCTCTCCTACTCGGACCTCTAAATATCGAAGTTTCTTTTTTGGAAGTAGAGCCCTTGAGATGAGGCTCACTACGTGAACCGGCCTGGCCACCCTATCGCGGTCTCCCAAAACTTTATGTTCTGGCCTTTTTTTGGAACTCTTTTTCAGCCCGTTGCTCCTTAGCTCTCAATTCAAACCGAAGTACTGAATTGAAAGCCTGAGTATATGTAGTAGTCTTTGTGACTTGCATTGATCTGAAAAGATAGTCTCGCAACCCATCAACAAATCTCTTTACTCTCATCTGCTCTATACTCACTAAATGAGGAGTAAAGTATGAGGAGTAAAGTAGGATAAACGAGTAAACTGTACATCATACTCTACTATAGACATATTCTTTGTCTAAACCAAGTGCTCAAATTCCCTCGCCTTAGCATCTTTGATACTCTATAGCATAAAATGGGTGAGGAAAGCTTCACTATACTCTAGCCACTCTAGAAGGGTTCTGCAACACTCCTCCTCTGAACAAAGGACATATATATATATATATATATATATATCAAGCATAAGCCATGTCTCTCAAATGAAAACTCACCAACTCCACTGATCTCACTGGTGTGCATCCTAAAGTGGTGCATATCCGGTGCGACTCCTCTAAAAACCTACTGGGATCTGGATTTGCTTCAACTCCTGTAAAAGTCGGTGGGTGCATTTGTCAAAAATCTTGCAAGGTCACCACTAATCCTTGCCCTGAGTTAGCAGGAGTATGAACAAGTTGTTGAATTTTTGGATGAGGTTGAAGGGAGGAATCTGAGTTTGTTGCTGATGTTGTTGAGAAACTAGGTCTACCAACACTTCTATAGCATACTAGATTCTCTGCATTCCCTCAGCAAGATCTATCATGTGCCTATCATCCATTCTCTCATTTGGCACTTCAGGCTCTTGGATTTTAGCTCTACCCCAACCTCTACCTCGTCCTCTACCTACTCCACCCTAAACTCCAACAGATGGCACTAGAGATCTAGACAAATCTTAATCTGAAGAAGAAATCCTTTGATTTCTATCGGAGGGATTTTGATTTCGAGAAGACATAATTTAGCTGCTAAGATACAGAAGCACAAATCAAATAAATTACAATTTATTCTATAACATCTAAGGAAGGAAGACGCATTGGATTATTCAGATACTCAAAGAGGCAACACCCTTCACGGAAGTATCCCGAACATACTACACATGCGAAGCATTACACTCTACTTATCGTCATTGACCTCTAGACCATGCTCTGATACCACTTTGTTACATACCGGTAAATCGTTATCGTGATGGCATAGAGGTAAGGATATCATACCTCTATAAGTCTCAAACAAAACCTGTAATGCAGATAAATATAAATCATATTCTCGAGCTCATACACATATACTAAGGGCTTCAAACCCATTTATGAACTCATGCACATATACTAAAGGCGTTCTACCCATCAACATTATGCCAGACATATACCAAAATACTCATAACAAAAAAGCATATGCACAGAAACATACAAAAATCATATCATAATGTGTATACATTGTTGGGTGTTATGCCTAATATGCAAAATAGACAAAAAATAATAACTCTTAGGCTTTTCACGAATATCTCTTAAAGTCCTCACCTAGAAAAAAATCCTGTAATCATTGGAAACTGTGGTCGGGTGAGTTTTAGGGAAAACTTAGTAAGTGGATACTGAAATAAAAATTTTAAGTAAATTCAGTTTCAACATAAATTACGTTCAAAGTTAAAATTAATTTCAAACAGAAATCATACTAACAAGACATTCACTGCATATTATAATAATTTCCAGAATTGTCATTTCAAATAGTGAAACGAAAACAGAATAATATGCAGGGATGTGTACAGATTTCGGGTCAGATATCATACCGCTCTTTGTCCCCTACTTCTCACATATATCGGTACTTTCATATGACACAAATCAAAATGTTCTTTCAAAGTACATAAACTTCCCCCTTTATGTCTCCCGGCTAGCGTTTAGTAAAAATTAAAATAACGGCTAGCATACTGTCAGAAATATAGAAATAAAAAATAAAACATTATAACCGCCTCTTGGCCTTAAAATCAATATATCAATAATTCTTCCATAACAATATATATAGCTCAAAGTAATTCTCATTTTCCATATAACTTATTAAAGTAAGTCTCATTTTCCATATAACTCACAAGTGTCGCTAAAAACGAAACAGAAACTCAATCACTAGGGGTTGGATATCCGCTCCCTCGGCATATCTATAATACATTTATACTAATTATTAACATAATAATTGAAGTACAAATACTTGAAATTTAACTACAACATTGATGTACAACAATGTTTTTTTTCTTCTTTTTTAATTATATTTTCTTCTACAATATAAATCAAACGATTAATAATTGGGATGTCAATTATACTTAATTCATCATTACTGACCAATTTTACACGATAACATATTATTTTGAAATATAAATCAAGCGCGAAAGCTACTATCACTATTTATATCTTTCGATAAAATTTAATTTCACCTAATCCAACAGTTAATCAATTTAATTCTAGCTTAAATAAGTATAATCAACAAAATTATTTGTGATAAATAGCAATTTCGTGATGAATAGTAATTCTGTGATGAATAGTATTATTATAAAAAAATTATTACAAAAATACGATAATAACGATGATGGAAATCATACCGAGGAGTCAATTTAACCCTAAGACATTCAAATTACGAGTAATTTTAAAAATCCCCAAATTATTAATACTAGCACTATTATCCTCTAGGCTTAATCATCGACCAAATCGCTCAAACAAAGTTTCTAGAGTGTAGCCAATGTTGTGTACGTGTGATTAACAGCAAGAAACGAGACTTTAATGGGTAGAAATTGATTTGAAAGAGATTGAAAAAAATTAAAAACGAAACGCACAAAGGAAAGCTATTGTAAAAGAAGAAGAATGCACTATGTTTGGTTCTTGCCCAGCTTTAATTGAAATTAAATTTTGAATAAATAACTATTTTTCTCTGAAAAATTAAAAAGAGTTTAAATAAAAAAGGATGAATATGTCATTTATAATTTTCTATCCATACGCTATGTTCTAGGCTTTGATTCTTTCTCATATGTTCTAGGCTTTGATTCTTTCTCATCTGATCTCAGATTTGACTCAAATTTAATTCATATCGATTCTTATCGAGTCCTCTTTCAATAGAAACAACCCATTTATCAATCGAATTTTTCAATCAACGCCAATTTTTGTTTGAAGGTTAGTTACGTAGATATAGCTTTAAAGAAATTTTTTCTAAACTTATTATATTGTTATCAAATCACTCTCAATAGCTAAGTAAACATTAATATAGAGATATTTACTTGGTTTTCAAAACTCTGACATAAATTTATAAAATAACAAAATTACCTTTAATGTATAAAATGACTAAAATACTCTTAGTTTAAATTTTGGGGTATTACAATTTACGATACGAATTTATTTACGAATCATTTATGATTCTGGTTTTAAATTAATAAACAAATTTAGTAATTTAAATACGAATACGACATGATTATTAAATGAATGAAACAAATATCATTTATTATTTGTGTCAAATTTTTTTAATTCAATTTCGTTTATTTACTTTAAATTCATGCCGAATAATCTTGTCATAACCCATATTGTCACCTTTACGTACAACCGTACAACACATATGCCATTTAGATGCATGCGTCTGTATAACGAATGGTGGGTGAAGCATACACCGTAAAAACCACACATTGTGCTTTATGGAAGGTCAAGCGATCAACAGTTTACAGGAAAAAATATAATGAATAATATCTCAAAAGTTATTTTGTTGATTTAAAAATTATCAAATTATATATATATATATATATAATTTTTTAATCAACTAAAAAGTTTCGTAGCCACAAAGAACTCGGTCCCTCGCGTGATGGAATGAGTTTCATTTTACATATTGTAGGTATAGAATGTTGTTCAATTTAAATATGAAAGATTCATTTTAATAAGTATTTACCAACTTTAATTAATTTGTAAAATTAATTAATTTAACAAACCACATAACAATTAAACAGAAAACCATCATGTAAATAGAACCTCTCACACGCTCCCTTAGTACAATTTTTAAACAAGTCACCAAAATCAGAATCCGTTACATACAACTATGTAATGTACTTAAATCCAAACAATTTAGCATCAAAGATTAAAAGTAAAGCGTACCTGCATGATAATGCATCGACAACTACATTTTCTTTACTATGCTTGTATTTGATTACATAGGAGAATGTCTCAATGAACTTCACCCATTGGACATGGCGTCTGCTCAATTTGTGTTGCCTTTTTATATGCTTTAAGGATTCATGATCCGTTTGAATCACAAACTCTTTTGGCCAAAGGTAGTGCTACCAAGTCTCTGGGGTTTGAATTAATGCATACAATTCTTTGTCTTAAATGGGATAGTTTAGGGCTGTCCCATTCAATTTCTCACTAAAGTATGAAGTCAGTCTTCCCTCTTGCATCAATACGCCTCCAATACCTATACTTGAAGCATTACACTCAATTTCAAATGTTTAGCGAAGTTAGGTAAAACAAGTAAATGTGCATTAGTCAAATTTTCTTTGATGAGTGAGAATGTCCTTTATTGCTTATTTCCTTAGTTAAACAAAACATTCTTCTTGATGGCTTTTGTTAGAGGTGCGGCTATACTTCTAAAATCCCAATCAAAGTGTTGGTAAAAACTGGCCAAGCCATGGAAACTTCTTAATGACTCACCGAATTGGGCGTTGACCAATCTTAAATTGCCTTCACCTTTTTCTTGTCGACTTCAATCCCTTTAACACTCACAACAAAATAAAAAAACAGAAGCTTATTTGAGCAAAATGTACATTTCTTAAGATTAGCAAATAACGTATTTTTCCTTAAAACTTCTAAAAAAAGTCTTAAGTGCTAAACATGATTGAACAAATTTTCTATGTAAATCAAGATGTCATCAAAGTAGACAGCTACAAATTTACAAATGAAAGCACGTAAAACATGGTTCATAAGTCTCATGAAAGTACAAGGGGTATTAGTTAATCAAAAAGGCATAACTAACTATTCATATAAACCATATTTTATTTTAAATGCAGTTTTCCACTCATCACCTTCTATCATCCTAGTATGATAGTATCCACTCTTAAGATTAATTTTAGAAAACACACAAAATCCATGTAATTCATTTAGCATATCATCTAATCGAGGGATGGGATGTTGATACTTTAATGTAATGTTGTTGATGGCTTAGTAATCAACATACATCTTTTATGTCCCATTCTTCTTAGGCACTAGTAGCACTGGAACTGCACAATGACTCATGCTTTCTCTAACATACCCCTTCTCTATAGATTGGTTGATTTAGAATTGCTACACTAGAAATGAAATCAATTTGATGTTTGATTCCTTGAATTGGAGGTAAGTCAAGAGGTACCTCTTTAGGAAAAACATCATTGAATTATTGCAAAAGAGAGATAACGCTGCTCATTAAAGATCTGACAAGATCATTAGTACACAAAAGACATCATTGTACATGAGTACTATAAATGGCTGTTGTAAAAGTAAAACTCTCTTGATCTTACTTTTTTTTTTCCATGAAATTGTATTTTTCCTCTCTTTTTTTCTCATCTCATTTTCTTTTATCTTAGCTTCAACTCTCTCTCTTTTTCTTTTCTCTTTTCACTCGATTTTTATATATTTAGTTAGTATTCAAAAACTAGTTTTGGAGTCAATGTTACAAGTGATATAGGTTTTTTTTCAATGATAAAAGAGTACCTATTGTAAAACCGTCATGTGTAACTCATCGATTGTATTGTCTTGGTCTTCCCAAGAAAATGTAACATACATGCATAGGTACCACATCGCAAAGCACCTCATCTTTATACTTGCCAATGAAAAACGCCACCAACACCTATTTTGTTACCTTAACTTCTCCGCAATTGTTTAGCCACTGAAGCCGATACGGTTGTGGATACTTCATGGCAGGTAACGTCAATTTCTCCACTAATTCAATGCTGGTCACGTTGGTGCTAACTTTGTTATTCACGAAACACTGAGTGTGAAACAAGTTTTTGCACTAATTATCTTCTTCTTCCTTAACCTGCGGGCTAAAAGCTCGTCTTACCACTAACTATTCTCTTTCCACAGTACATTACCCTTTATAGGCGTCTTCAAGAGGTAGCATGTCATTTACTTTGTCTTCTTGTTCATCTACTTACTTAACCTCCCCTTGAGCATTAATCACAATTACCATTTTATTCGGGTATTGGCTAGCTATATGATCCATGCCTTGACATTTGAAATACTTAATATCACGATTTTTAGAAGTAGTGGATTCCATGTTACCTTGTTTTGGCTTTGCAACTTTTTTGGCATCCTTAAAGGGTTCGATCTTAAGCCTAGTTGATGGAAACTCATCCCATTTAGGGTTGGTCTTCAAGAGCTTGTAGTAGTCGTACTTGTTGCCCTCCTAACCATGTTCCTCCACTTTAATTACTACTCAACTTTGATGGCTTGCTGCATCATATCCGTCAACTCTATATAATGTTGCATCTCCACCACTTCTGTTATTTCATGGTTTATTCAAGAACTTAGCCATGGTAGTTTCTCTGTCCTCTTCTATGTTCATTCGAATTATAACAACTTTCATCTCTTTATAGTATTCATCTACGTTATTGAATCCTTGAGTTAGACGCTGCAATTTTTTAAGCAACTCCTAATGTTAGTTGCTTGGGATGAAACTTCTTCTCATGATTGCCTTCATCTCGTTCCACGTTTCAACAAAATGTTCTTGATTTCTCCTTCTATCCTTCAACAATTGATCCCACCAAACAATAACATAATTAGTGAATTCAATTGCAACAAGTTTTACCTTTTTGATCTTGGAGTAATTGTGTTAATCAAAGACCATCTTCATTTTTATCTTCACTTTAGATAAGCGTTAGGATTGTTTCTACCTTGAAGGTGTGGAATTTTCACCTTAATACTTCACAAATCATTATCTCACCTAGGTATACACATCCTAGCTTCTCTATTCCTATTACCACGCCCAAACTTACCTCAGTTCATTTGTGGTTCATCCAACTCCTTCCCATTGTACCCTTGGTTGCACTCACCCAGGTGGTTGTCTAATGGGAGTGTTTTGATACTGCCCTGTAATTGTAGATTCGAAGTAATTGGTTATTGTACCTCGTCGATTGAATTTTTATCTTAATTATATGACATATTTAGAATTTGCAAAATAGGGTTAGAGACCTTACAATCACTCCCTCACGCATGTCATTTAAGAAAGATTCGCTCACTCTCATGTTTGACACTCAACGGCTTTTATCATTTTATGTTCTCACACTCTTACCTTTTTCCACTTGTTATATCTTTTTTTCACTCTTAAAGAACAATTGAGATTCAAGGGGTGATTAAAGATAAAGAGCAAATGAACAAACCATAATATTCAATAAGCAATTCTTGCAAGCAATTAAAGTGACAGTTGAGATTCAAGAGTAAGGAATGCTAGATCAACTCCACAAGAAATTACATGAATAATGAACAACAACAATTATGAATTTATTATTTTCTTTCTTTTCTTCCTTTCTTTTCTTCCTTTCTTTTCTT
>JAXCLQ010000007.1:8271709-8288107 GCA_035584115.1 Cedrela odorata
TAATTAATATATTAAAATTAATGTACGTATGACACACAATTTCTACTATTTAATTGAGACTAATCTAACCTGATATGTATAGTGCGAGTGGTGAGTAATTCAAGTTGTTATAACCTTGGATAAAATCTCAATTTCAATGTAAGAAGTTTGAAGAATGATAAATGAGAATGATAAGATTTGGTACAACCCGAAAGGCCATGTAATCGGGCTATACTTGAATTCAATCCATGGTCTAACTGTGCACTGACACGAGTTCTGTTTTAAAATCGTACGATTAAGTTCGTTGTGATAAGGCAAAATAAACAAGAAACGAAGCGCCACTAGTGTTTTCAGTTTGCTCAGGTCAGGCGCAAGTTCAAACGCTACCATTAGCCAATGGCCATGTCAACCACTTTCTCTCCGATTCCTCCATTGCGCTCTACCACCGCCACCACCACTCGTATTATCTCTCAGCTTAACCGCACTCGCCATTCGATACAGCCATTGTTAAATGCCAGAAGAAGAAGAACGAAGCTTGTTAGGACAAGTCCTGTAAAGACACCAATCAGTGCAAAACTAGCAGATAAGAATGCCTTGCAATACAGGAAGCTTGGAGACTCCGATCTTGAAATCAGTGAAATCGCTTTGGGAACTGTAAGAATTTCGTTTTATTAAAAACTGTTGTTTCTTATGTTTAATATGAAAGTCGTTTGTTTTTTTTATTTGTAGCAATGGAATTGAATTGGGTAATCAATTGTTGGTTATTTCTGTTTTCTTTGTCATTAAAAAGTGTTCTCTTTGTTTTGCTTAGTATTTGAAAAATGAAAGCTGCTCGGTTTTTACACTTTGAAGACAGTTTCTAATTTATTATATATTTGTAAGATTTTGGTACACATGCTGGATATGTATCACTTGATGGCTAGAGACTAGCTGAGCCATTGGGAAAGGCAACACATTTGCTTACCTAGTTGTTTTGACTGCCATTTGAGCATTTGTTTGAATTACCCAAATTTCTAAAGATATGCCGGGCTTTCATTGAAATTTGAAAACAACCTGTTATCTAAACCGTCAAACTGCAAAAACTTTCAAGTTGGGAAAATGACGATCCCTTTGCACATCATGTTTTGACATCAACTCTATTGATCACCAAAAAAGAAAAGAATGAAAAAGAAATGATAGTTTGTAATTGATTAAGTCAAAAGTAATAACATACTAAAAGTGTTCACTATATCAATGCTAAATTTTTTCTTTTGAATCCCTATTATAATATTCTTGCATCTTTTAAATCCTTGAGTGTGCTATGTTGGATCCTGAATTGAAAAATTTTAAGTTATTTTGCAAGTCTCAGAGTTGTATGGAAATTTTGTGAGCTATTTGGAATGCATGTGATTCAGGAATTGATCGTGGAATTGTGATTATGTTTGACGGATACTAAATAATATGGAAGATTAGTATCCTTCAGTTTGGTCTTATCATCATTAGTTTGATTTTAGATTATATAGCCTGTTCCCGTATTTTGAATGAATTATTATTGGTATACTGTCAAGTGTTATTGTGCATGATGAAGTCTTTAATATTTCAGATGACATTTGGACAACAAAATACAGAGAAAGAAGCTCATGAAATGCTTAGTTATTCATTTGAACATGGCATCAATATTCTTGACACTGCAGAGGCTGTAAGTTCCCTTGCACATTAGTTATACATACATGTAAATGAAGACGTGCATACAAATCCTCTAAAACCTCCACCTGACCAGCCACTGACCAACGGACAGAGTCTAAAAGTCTTCATACCACAAACAAATTTATTCTGGTTCATTTCATTTTGTCTTTTCTTCAGTTTCAGAAAACCTTTAACTTGAAATATATCTCTTCTTTTTAATTGCCACCCGTGCAATCATTACTTTAATGTCAAAAGCTATTTACTTTTCCTCTGCACAAAATAAGAAAAGAAAACGACCCTGTTACTTGGCATTGTCCCTAAAACTTCCATCTTATTACCCTGAAAATATCTCAATTGACTTCAAGGACTTCTATTCCTTTGATAAATAAGAAAATCCTTTATAGAAACTTGACTTCTTCTTGAGTCTTGAATACATAATGCAAAATATAGTAACGTTTGCTTTCATCTGAGATTAATGTGTGCATTATAACTAGATACTGGTTAATGCAAGTTTGCATTTCTCTCATATTCTCAGTTAGTTACAGCGATTCTTTGCCTTTTGTCTTACAGTACCCAGTTCCAATGAAGAAGGAAACACAAGGAAAAACAGATCTCTACATTGGCAACTGGCTGAAGTCTCAGCCCCGTGAAAAGGTTTGAACCAATCATGGATGCCTTGCTTTATGTGTCTTTCTTCTATGTGAATGCATAACAACGATTTTTAATTTCTTAGATAGCTTCATTATTTTTTATTTTACAAATGGATCAAATCAGCTTACTTCAAGCCACACCATTTCCTCAAATGCCTGCGATTTGACACAAGGCAGTAATGAAATCTGAATTAACAGTTATTCTTTTATAAAGGTTTGATTTCTAAATTTAGTACATTAAATGTCAACTGATCTGGTTATGATAGAAAATTAAATTATGATTGGCAGTTTACAGCTTGAAGCAGCTCTTGAGTTGTAACTTATAAATGTATTGCAGAATTGTGAAGTTGATTCATCTGTGGTGTCATTCAGAAATCAGTTTCCTAGCTGCTCCTTGTATATATTTCATAGCACTTTTTGTTTTGGGGTAGATAAATTGAGAATGATGGACAAACTTCTGCTCCTGGGCTGAAGTGACTGAATTGTTTATTTTGCGTTACCATGTAAATTGTATTTAAGAGTGATATCTAAAGTCTTCTCCTCCTATCTAATCTTTTTAGTATTTCTTCTTGTCAACTCTCATACCAGATTTCTGAGTAATGGCTTCAGATAAATATTTATGAAAATCCGTCAATACTGTTTTCAGCAGATGATGTGGAGATATTAATGATGAATTTCTGAAAGGAAGAATCTGGTATTTGAATACTTTGAGATTATTGATGTACATGTTTATCTCAATCATGGATAGGTTATCGTTGCAACAAAAGTTTGTGGTTACTCAGAACGGTCAACTTATCTGCGTGACAATGCAAAAACCTTGCGGGTCGATGCTGCAAACATAAGAGAAAGTGTAGAAAAAAGCCTTAAACGCTTGAATACAGATTACATTGACCTATTACAAATTCACTGGTAACTTTATGGTTTCCATATTACTTATCATCTTAGAATATAAAATCTTGCAGGTTGTATTGTTTCCTGAAGTGTAGTTGTCCAGTGAAATATGTTATTAGTACATATTTACTATTAACTGTGGCTGAAAAACTGTTCCATTTGTGTATCACATGCCATCTGTCAAAGTCAAACTAAATTATTTTCAACTAATTGGATTGTCTCAGCAGCATTCAAGTTCCAATTCTGCATATTTAAACAGAATTTTCGCTGATTACTTTCTCTCCTTGATAGTAATTTTTATTTTGACAGGATACAAATGAGAACTTGAAGTTTTAATGGTGCTTTTAGAATGTTGAAAATTGTTTTAAGTTGCATAAAATATGGGGAAAGTTTCATTGCAGCATGCTTGATGGTGGGTCATGTAGACATTACTTTCCCTTCTGAACAGATCATGGTGGACCTTTTCAAAGGGAGATTAGGCCTCTCCCTCCCTTACAAAACAGGGGAAGGAAAATTATAATTTTAGTCATCTGGTAAGACAATTAGGAGACGACATCAATTGTACTATATGGCAGTTTACTTCGTAATGTACTTTAATGTTACCAGATCAAGTATTGGATGTTGAATGTGACAGAGTAAAGTTTCATATGGCTTTACATTACTGCAGATACTGGACCCTTTGTTTTGTGCTTAGATTCCTACAATCTTTAACTCATATTTCTTACAGAAAATAGTTTGATTAACTTGTGGACAAATACTTTTTAATGTCTACTTGTAGATGTGTGTAACAGTGCAAGCAGTCAAATAAGCATGATTTTCTTTATAAAGAAATTAAGAGTCAGAATGGTAGAACAAAGTTTTATGAAAAATTCTGTTTCAACTTTCATTCCAGGCCAGATCGTTACGTGGCATTATTTGGTGAATTTACATACGATTATTCAAAATGGAGGCCAAGTGTGCCATTTGTAGAGCAACTGAGAGCCTTTCAAGAACTTATTGATGAAGGGAAGGTAATGCCTGCTAAACCAAGTAAACTTTAGCTTCAGGTGTCAAATAGCTGTGTTGTAAGCATTCAAAAGAACAATTATCTGATGTTCTATACAGAAAAACAAAACTATCCCTATTCATGCAGTGATGTAATAGAATATAGCCTTCTAGTTTTTTTGGTGCCCTTCAGAGATATCTCTTGATAAGAGCAAACTGTTGAGCTCCTTCACCTCAAAAGAATTTGGTATCTGGGTGTGCCTATATAACATGAAACAAGAATAATGGATTTCAAAAGCTGTGTTCCATTGCATCTAAGATAAAATGCTGCTCGTTCGTAATGTCATAGAGATGCTCATCTCTATAACTGATATGTTTGGTGCTTTTCAACTTCTATAGGTACGTTACATTGGTGTTTCCAATGAGACTTCATACGGAGTGATGGAGTTCGTTCATGCGGCTAAAGTCGAAGGACTACCAAAGATTGTTAGTATCCAAAACAGTTACAGTCTGCTAGTTAGATGTCCTTTTGAAAGTAAGTTCTCTTTTAAAACTCTATCATTGTGTCATTATAAATGGAAATTTTGAAATACAGCCTTCTCCAATGTAAGATTTTTATAATATCAGCTTATTGGAAATACAAGTTATCTTTATCAAAAGTGATTTTTAAGTTTCAAGAACATAACTGTAGTTATTTTAATTTCAGCATTCTTAAGTCTGTCCCATTGATTCTTTGCAGTTGATCTTGTTGAAGTTTGCCATCCAAAGAATTACAATATTGGCT
Organism: Cedrela odorata; assembly: GCA_035584115.1. Classification (NCBI taxonomy): domain Eukaryota; kingdom Viridiplantae; phylum Streptophyta; class Magnoliopsida; order Sapindales; family Meliaceae; genus Cedrela; species Cedrela odorata. The sequence continues at coordinate 8,276,663 of JAXCLQ010000007.1, forward strand.
TACTTTCTTATTCTCCACTGGCCGGTGGAACGTTGAGTGGAAAATATTTGGAGATAAATTCTGAGGCTGCCAGAAAAGGAAGATTGAACCTCTTCCCTGGTTACATGGAAAGATACAATAAATCTGTTTCCAAGGTATGTTGATCATCTAAATGATACCAATGATTGACATAAATATTTCATGATTAAGCTTAAGGCAATTGAAATATAATTCCAGTTGTCTATATGGTCGTAGGCTAGCAGCAATTTGTTTTTTGTAAGAAGGTATAATGTGTTTCTAGTGGTTTGGTATATTTTAGTAGCATTTCAGTTACATAGCAGTGGAAGGACTTTTCTTCCCCGAGTAATCTCTGAAATTTGGTTTCATGGTTAAATACCGACATTGCTCTGTTGATCTTCTTAAACAAAGCTTGAGGTTTTTTCATGTTAGAGCAAGGGCTGAATTAGGAAGAGAGAAATTTTATAAGTTGTGGCGGCTACTCGTTTGCATGTGATTATTTTCTTTTGGCTTCCAACAGTAAATCTATCAATAAACTAAAAACTAATGTTTGTTGAATGCCTGGCTGAATTTTAGGAGGCAACAATAAAATACGTGGAGATGGCTAAGAAGCACGGCCTAACTCCAGTTCAGCTAGCTCTCGGATTTGCCAGAGACCGTCCGTTTATGACAAGTTCAATCATCGGAGCAACCTCTGTTGAGCAACTAAAAGAAGACATTGATGCATTTCTGACTACTGAACGGCCCTTGCCACAGGAAGTGATGGCAGATATTGAAACTATTTTCAACAGATATAGAGACCCTGCTGTTCTTTAAAGACAATTTACTAAGTGTCACCTCGTTTTTCTCTGGTCTAATTTTTTCCTACTTTAAATAAATAGAAAAACTATTTATTAATGTATTTATTTTATCATAATTTTCTTAGTGGCGACATCCTATTTCAGGAACTAATGAATAATCAAGGTGAGATATCACTTTCAAAACATCCTAACAAGGATGTGATAATCATCTCCGACCTCTTTCGATCTATTGTTTTAGTTTTATTATATTTTAAATTATAAAAATATTTTCATATTGAAGATGAATTTAATTTTTTATAATTTATTTTTATTTTATCCACAACATTTCAATCCGCGTAATGAAAACAGAAAGGTAAATGAAAAGTAAATCAAGCGAAAGTAAAAAATAAAAATAAAAAATAAGAGGATGCCACGTGGCAAAAGTATGAAAAACTAAAATAAAAAGAAAGTTAAATTAGTTAATAGTGAATAAACGTGTAAGAAAGCAAAGAAGCGCGCCAAAATCTGAGCACAATTTCTTTTGAGCTGCAAACTGACCGCTTACTTCTCCCCTTCTCTCTCTCTTCACATTGCATTCGTTTTCTCGATCGAGAATTTCCACGCATGCAAGTATCATCATCGTCTTTCTTCTTCTTCTTCTTCTTCTTTGAATCAGATTTGTATTTGTTGAAATCGATTACCATTTGGATTGATATTGATCTACGATTGATGGTGTATAGTTGCTGGTGATGAGATTCTTGAAAAATTGATCATCAGAGAGTTCGTGTTGTATTTGATGAGAGGAGGACAAAGAAGAAGCAGAAAGAAACATTTAATGCATCTATGAAGACAGGGGCAAGGAAGTCGCCGCCACCGCACCACCACCTGATGCAGTTGTTGTTGTCGGTTGAGCTTCTTCTTCGGCGGTTTCCTTTCAATATTTTCACATGGAATGGCAGATCCTGTTAGTTATGGCAATTCTGAGCGCGACATTGAGCAAGTTAGTTCTTCTTTGTTTATTTTCCTTCTTTATTTATTAAGATTTGGGTTTTGCTGGAAGCTGCTTAAGAGTACACGCTAAGAAAGAGTTTTACCTATTTCAGATTAACTGATTAATTACTTTTGTAAATTAAAAATATATCGGCTTTCGTTATATGTTACTGGAGTTAATACGTGGGCAAGATTTGATCTCTGTATATTCGGCAAATCTGAGGAAAATTGAATAAAATGGAGTTTTTGATTTGACGTATTATTGTCGTTTTGATATTTTTAAGAAATGATATTTATCTAAGTTACTGGGACTAGTAATCTATGTAGTTAAATGTCTATTTAATGTTGTAGCGAGCTACGTTTCTTGGTCAATTAGGTTAATAAATGAATAGTAAGACATACCCAGATACATTCACAGGAAATTATGGTAGAATAATTTGGTTGATGAGCAGAAAGCTTGGACAATTTCTCAGTCAATTTTTTTAATTACTGAATAGCATGAGATAAAATTGCTGAAGAAAGAAGATATGTATAAATGAGTAACATATGCATTGATCAATTTTAGAGGTTGAAGTAAGGTAGTGTTAGAAATGAAGGCATCTTACATATACGCAGAGAAGCAACCGCTGTTGAAATGAAGCAAGGAAAAAGAAAAAAGAAAAAGAAATTAAGGATGGAAAACCATCATTTGGGAGCAAGCTACAATTTTGATACTCGGCTATCCATTTCCTCACCCGTGGAGCTGCTTCTCAGCCAAGCCCTGCTTGCATTTCTTGAATAATTTCCTAGTTCCATAAAATATTAGCTGGAGTTGATAATGGAAACCATTAACTAGTCCTTAACAATTTAATTGCACAAACAGCTACCAGACATTTGAAAGTAGCCATGAGGAAAATTTTAAATGTTCCAGCATTATGTATGATAGAGACTGCAATTATATCTTTAAGAAGTTGTTGTGGTTACATTTTAACCTATGATTACAATATCTGGATGCTTGTATTTAGTTTTTGATTTTCATTTTCATCACTTTTGAAGGCACTCACTGCTTTGAAAAAAGGTTCTCAGTTAGTCAAGTACAGCCGGAAAGGGAAACCTAAATTTCGTGCATTCAGACTATCTCCGGTGAGTTATTTTCTATCAAACCCAGATATTCAATTACATTATACTCTGTTCGTACTACCACATTGGACAATGTTTCATGAATGAAGTCTTCAGGGAAGGAATTTGTTAAATTATATAGTTCGTCTTTCACTTGGATATATGAATAGAACGGTGCTGTAAATATTTATACTCTGATAACAAATTTTTTTATGATGTTTGCAATAGAATAAGGCACACACGGGAAGAATACCATACTTATGTAATTGACTATGGAATTTATAAGGAATTGGATATGAGGAATTTAACTTGAATTAAAAGGAGAAGGAGATTTTAGTGGACATTAAAGTGATGTTTGTAGGAGATTGTGTCAGTAGGAATTGTTCGATACTGGCAGTATTATCTACTCTTTAGTATGAGATAGAAATTCACAGGCATTTGCATGGAATGATATAAACTTGATGACAAATTAGCCTGAGTATGATAAAAACTTAATAAAAATATAAGTTATGTTTTTAGGATTCCAAAATGATTAATCTAAATGTCACTTTCTATAATGTAATTCTTCCTATTGACCTCCTATGCTTAGAAAATTTTCTATATTTATGTTTCATCTTTAATGAATTTTGGCTCCATTGTTGCCTTGCACTGAATGCAACTATCAACAAGTTTGTATTACATGCCTGTGTGTTTCTGTAGCTACACAGATAGCATAATGTTATAATGTAAGTGCATACTCGTAATGCCGTTTGAGCAAAGTAGCCAGCTCATCTATCTTCAAAAAGTGTCAGGAGATGATGCATCTGTCTATACCGTCAAGTATATAAATGATTTCAATTTTAGTGGATTTAACAGGACGAAACTACTCTTATCTGGTTATCACATGGAGAAGAAAGGTATCTGAAGTTATCTACAGTCACGAGGATAATCCCTGGACAGAGAACCGTGAGTTTATCTCCTTTATTCAAAGCCAATTGAGGAAATATATTATAGTTCAGCTGACCTTCTTTATGTATTAAAGTAACAAGATTTTTGTCACCTATGTAGCAAGAAATAATAAATTCTTTGCAATCTTCCTACAGGCTGTATTTAAAAGATATTTGCGCCCTGAAAAGGATTACTTGTCATTTTCACTTTTATATAATAACGGTGAAAGATCTCTTGATCTGGTCAGTGCTGCTAAACACAGTCCTTTTATTTTATTTCATTCATCTTATCTCAGTCAGGTGATATGCTTAAATCCAGGGATTACCTTTTATTTGCGTGTATTCACAGATCTGCAAGGACAAAGCTGAGACAGAGGTGTGGTTTGCAGGCTTTAAGACATTAATTTCAAGACATCGTAATAGACGTACCAAGAGTGAAATTCCTGATGTGAGTTCTCACTTCAACGTGATTTCTTTTATATATGAGTTATTTGGGAAGTTCTATATTTGTTTGCTTCTATGTTTATGGAGACAATACTTCTCTTTTCCTCTTTCAAATAGTTCGTGATGCATAGCTTGTACTTCATACTAATTTTATTTAGTTACTTTTCGACATAAATAATTGTGAAAGTAATTCCAGCATTGATTTCAAAATGGACAAAAGCTCCAAAAACTTCTGATGAATTTGAAAAACAAAAAAAAAAATGATAGCAGAGCTAAAATAACCACCCAAAAGTTGTCATACAACTCTGAAGTTATTGATAAAACATAATTTAATTTAATTTATTAGTAGTATGGTTTGAAGGCTGGGTTCATGATTGATTGCAACCGAACTTACAGTAGATGCTATTTCATCCATAAACTTTTTCGAAGGAGACTCTTACTGGTTTGGTTGACAAATATATCATTACCATACATGTTAATTCAAGTTCAATGATGTGGTCATGCATTTTTCATTTAAATGCATTAAGTACATCAAAGTTGACCAGACAGCCAACTTCTCAAATCTTGTATCCAACAAACAAAAACATTAAAAAGAAGGATAGCAGACTTCAGATTTCAAACAATTCAAATGATCCCAAGTTTGCTCCCTGCAGACAATTCAGAGTGCATTAACTAGATAATTGTACTGGAAAAGTGGATTATCTAGCAATTTTACCATTTAATCTGGCTCCAAAATTCTAATGGTTCTAAAACTGTTAATAGATTGTTTAACCAGAAAACTACTTTTGTAAATTAGTGAGTCATACAGTTTGCATGATTTATATTTGGCAAACAATTTGCTTGATGCAGTATAAAGTTCCAATCTTGAAAAGCGAACAATTTGCGTGATACATTTCATAGGAATGATTTTTCTTGAGATCATTAAACTAGGTCAGATAATATGCTTTTCACATTGACGTTGTATGAATTGGTTATCACTAAAATCGGGGAATATGAGCAATATATTGTTGGCTCTGTACTATTTGGAAAATTTCCTTCTTTTGATATGTAATTCTTAAACTTCTAAGTTATATATTTCTATCCCAGCTAAATGGTGTTGATTTCCTTCAGAGTGGACGGCCATTTGGGGCAACCCTAGAGTGCTCAAATAGCATTGCCCGCAGTAGGCTGTCTGTTGATTCTCGTGATTCATTTCCAAATTTCACAAGCTCAGATGTGGCGTCAGAACATCCAAATATGCAACTAAGAACAAGTGCTGGAGATGGTTTCCGAATTAGTGTTTCAAGCACTCCTAGCTGTTCAAGTGGAGGATCTGGTCCAGATGACATAGAATCATTAGGTGATGTTTATGTATGGGGTGAGGTTTGGTCAGATGGGGCTTCTCCAGAGGGGTCTCTTGGTTCATTGGCTATGAAAGTTGACGTGTTAACTCCCAAACCCTTAGAATCAAATGTAGTTCTTGATGTTCATCAGATTGCTTGTGGAGTACGGCATGTTGCTCTAGTAACAAGACAAGGAGAGGTTTTCACATGGGGAGAGGAATCTGGTGGGAGACTTGGTCATGGAATTGAAAGGGATTTTAGTCGTCCCCATCTTGTTGATTTCTTGGCAGTTAATAATATAGATTTTGTTGGATGTGGTGAGCATCATACATGCGCTGTATCTACATCTGGTGATTTATTTACTTGGGGTGATGGAACCCATAATGCTGGACTTCTTGGTCATGGCACGGATGTTAGCCACTGGATACCAAAAAGAGTTTCTGGTCCTTTAGAAGGACTTCAAGTGTTATCTATTGCATGTGGAACATGGCATACAGCTTTGGCTACTTCTAATGGAAAATTATTTACATTTGGGGATGGATCATTTGGCGCTCTAGGACATGGAAATCGAGAAAGTTTTACATATCCGAAAGAAGTTCAATTATTAAGTGGACTAAAAAGTATTAAAGTTGCATGTGGAGTATGGCATACTGCAGCTATAGTAGAGGTTATAGGCCAAACAGGTTCAAATATTTCATCGAGAAAATTGTTCACCTGGGGTGACGGTGACAAATATCGTCTGGGACATGGAAGCAAGGATACTTATCTGCTTCCCACCTGTGTATCTCCTCTTATTGACTACAACTTCTACCAGCTAGCATGTGGACATAATATGACTGTTGCCCTCACTACTTCAGGTCATGTCTTCACAATGGGTGGTACTGCATATGGTCAGCTAGGCAACCCAACTTCTGATGGTAAGATTCCTTGCCTGGTACAAGATAAACTGGTTGGTGAATTTGTAGAAGAAATTTCTTGCGGGGCATACCATGTTGCTGTCCTAACTTCAAGAAGTGAAGTATTTTCTTGGGGAAGAGGTGCAAATGGAAGATTAGGACATGGGGACATAGAAGATAGAAAAACTCCAACACTGATCGAAGCACTGAAAGATAGACACGTGAAAAATATATCATGTGGCTCAAATTTTACTTCCTGTATATGCATCCATAAGTGGGTCTCTGGAGCAGACCAATCAGTTTGCTCTGGTTGCCGGCAAGCTTTTGGTTTCACTAGAAAGAGGCACAACTGTTATAATTGTGGACTGGTGCACTGCCATGCTTGTAGCTCCAAAAAAGCACTGAAAGCAGCATTAGCTCCAACTCCAGGAAAGCCACATCGTGTGTGTGATGCTTGCTATGCAAAACTTAAAGCTGCTGAAGCCGGTAATGCTTCTAATATTAATAGGAAAGTTACTGTTCCTCGACGCTCAATAGATGCTAGAGAGAGAATTGACAGGGGAGAGGTAAGGTCTTCAAGGATTTTGTTGCCTCCCTCTACAGAAGCAGTCAAATACCTTGAGATCAAGTCAGGAAAGCCTGGAGCCAAAGCTGATTCTTCTTCTATAGTTCGAGCCTCCCAAGTACCATCGCTTACACAACTAAAGGATATTGCTTTCCCAAGTTCATTTAGTGCTTTCAATTACACTTGGTGGCCTGTTACGGCACCGCCGGCCCCACCACTACCACCGCCAGTGCAGCAGCCAACACCACAGCCTGCTATTAACTCAAGACCTAGTTCACCATACTCAAGGAGACCAAGCCCTCCACGCACTGGATTTTCTAGGACTGTTATTGAAAGACTCAAGAAATCAAATGAAGTGTTAACCCAAGATGTAGCAAAACTGCAAAACCAAGTAATGATTATATACTCTTGCACTTTTAGCTTGCTTGGTTGCATCCAGCTATTGATTTTGCTGTGTAGGATTCCAATCTAGAATCTGACTCTCTGATTTGGCCTAATTTAGTTTCTTTTTCTCACTGCCTTCAGATCAGAAGTTTGAAGCACCAGTGTGATGCTCAAGACACGGATATTAATAAACTGCAAAAAAATGCTCAAGATGCTGCCTTACTGGCTGCAGGGGAATCTTCCAAGTTAAGAGCTGCCAATGAAGTTGTCAAGTCCATCTCAGAACAGGTATATATTCAATATTTCATTGCCACTGATTAATATGGATGCTTCCTTTGAAAGTAAATTTTAATAATGGTGATGATAGTGGTGGTGGTGATATGAGGATGATAGTAATGCTCATGAATAAGAAAAGTTTTAAGTTTATTTTCAGAAATCAGTGCAGACTGAATAATAAGGGTTAATTTGGGACTGCTTTGCTTTGAAAGCACAACAACGAAAGTGTTTGGTGAACGCTTACTTTTACTTGATATATAATATGTACCACCCGCCACACTCTAATACTTCATAGTTAGTGATTTTATTTTACTGTAATTGTAGCTTCAAAGCCATAAAATAACAATGCCAAATGGAGCCTAAGTCTTTGTTTGGGGTTGTGGTGATTCCATTTAACTACGGAAGCAAAGCGAAAAAGGTGTTTGGTAACACCAACATTTAGTGGGACCCTCTTATTTTTGCATTAGTATTTGACCTCTAGTGCTTCCATCTCACACTAATTGTGGCTTAAAAGTTACCACACCTACCTCAACGCCAAATGAAGCCTAAAATTATGTTTGGGATTGAGATGCTATATGATGGAATCAGTAGATGTCAAGTATAAGCGAGAAAGCAAGTGGTAAAGAATAGTTTCTAATAGTGTTTACCAAACAGTTTTAGCTGTTGCACTTTCAAATTGGTGATTGTGCTTTCAAAGTTAAGTAGAAGCACAATAATCTCAAACATACACCCCAAGGCAATGAGCTGCTTCTTCTTATTTTGGCCATAGGATAAGAGTTGATTGCATGCCAAACAAGTTACCAGTTAATTTGACTTTAAGTTATTGGTTTCTTCATAGGCTTTAAATTGGTTGATGTCTGAACCACACTTGCTAAGTTTTCTCAGAATATATGAAAATTATTACTTGGTGTATTAGAGGCAAATGCATGCAAACAAGAGTATTTTAACAGCCTCACTGGCGTACTTAAAAACTTGCGGTTTGGCATACTTACAAACTCCTTGCTAATCTGTTACTACATGAATACACAAATCTCACCAATTGCATCCTCATTATTGTATTCCTGCTACAAGGGCATTTCATTGTCTCTGTATTCTTCGGAGGAAAAGAAACTACCAAGCAGATCACTCTTAATATCATGTGGAGATTGTAGAAATGATTATTTTCTCATTAATGAGTAATTTATTGAGAAGTTGTCTCCTGAATTTGATGAAGTTGCTATTTTTCTTGCTATTTAGTTGAAAGAGATGATAGAAAAGTTGCCTCCTGAGTTTCACGATAATGAGACCTTCAAAGCCATTTGTGCTCAAGCTGAGGCTTGTTTAGAGACAAATGCAACATCTGAAAGCTCTTCTTGCTTGTCTGCAATCTTAGACTCGAATCAACAAGCAACTGAAAGCTCTTCTCACCTGCCAGCTGGTGAGTCTTCTAGCACGCAAGACCACAGGACAGAAGACCATGAGGATGCTGCACAAGTTAATGACCTGTCCCATGATGTTGGAAGTAATCTTCAGGAAAATGAGAGATCATCAGTTTCTAATACAAGAGAGACTGTATCTCAGCATAGCGCACAAAACGATTCCAGACCACCTCAAATACCTGGGGAAAGAGAAAGTATTGAACAATTTGAGCCTGGTGTTTATGTAACTTTTATTCATCGAGACGGAGCCAAGGTCTTCAGACGAGTTAGATTCAGGTACTTGATTTAATGGTTAATCTAATTGAAATCTACAAAATCCTCTGCAAATACATGCATAGATTGACATACACCTATTAATATTTTGCTGAAAACATTATCCAAGTCAAACTGCATTTTGGCAAAAAAAACCAAACAAGATTTTAATTTCAAACTCTCCTCTATTGTGGAGGAAAAGGATTCTTCTTATAAATCATCTTACCTATCTGAAATTGAGACATGAATACACGCACGTAAACATTTCAAGATCACAACCTGCAAATACACATGTACATGCACATACACACACCCATCTCTTTATGTCATGAATAATTCTTCAATTTGTCTGAACTTGCTTTATACTTCATTTCATAAAATTTGTTAAATCATTCAATATATTTGTCACCAATATTTCTGCAGTAAACGGAGGTTTGATGAGCATCAGGCAGGAGAATGGTGGAGTAGAAACAAAGATAGGGTGCTTAGGAGGTACAGTACTCAGTCAAGTAGCGCTGCTGCATCTGGATCACCCTCTGCTCCAGCGTCATCTAGTTCGGCGCCTGCACCCTCTAATCCAGAACCTATAGATGAAACTGATAATAATGCAGCACCATCTTCTTAACCATAGTTTACCTTCATTTAGTCTGTTTCCATATAATGTAGAAAGTTGGTAAGTAGGATCAAGGAGCTGCTCCCCATCAGCATCGTTATGAACCAAAAATGACCATGATTTTTTCATCAGAGAACAAAAATGGCATAGAAGATTATGCCTAAAATCATTTTAAATCAGACCAAAAAAGGAAAGAAACTTGACAATGCCACTGGAGGAACAGGTTGTCCTTGAATGTTATGATGCACCTGTAGGGGCAGAAAAGCTTAAATGTAATTCTTTTCCTTTGTATTTATTTTCTTTTTTTTTTAATTTTTATATTGTGTGTGCTGTAACCTGCTACTCAAACGCTTGTAGCTGTACAGTAGATGAACTTGTTATACCTTACATTTTGGGAAAGCATTCTTTTAATAAATAGTTTAATTTTTTTTTTCAGATGACTGTAATTAGGAGAATGAATTAGCATAATTAATTAGGAGAAAATATTTGTAATTAGTTTTGTCATTATAACTATGAAAGGCAGAAAAAAAAAAAATCTTTTGTTTTGAAATACATGTAAACACATGATATTTGTAGAACTGGTCAAATTAATATTTGGAAGTTACAACTTTCTCCTTGTTTATAATTTTGTGTATATTTTACTTGGCAAAATACTCGACAGTATTGAGTTTTGTCTAGAAAACACCAAACGTTATTGGATGTGTCCATGAAACACCTAATAGTATTGGGTTTTGTCTGATAAGATATTTGATGGTGTTGAATTTTGCTCCACAAAACACCCAATAATATTAGGTTTTTCTTGACAAAATACTCGATGATGCTCCGTTTTGCCCGATGAAATATTTGATGGAGTTAAGTTTTAACTAGCAAAATACTCGTATTAAATTTGTTTAAGGAAATAGTAGATGGTGTTAAGTGTTACTCAACAAATTATGTAAAGGTCTTGAATGTTTAGCAAATAAAATTTTCCATGTTATTAAATTTATCCCACATTATTGAGTTTGTCTAATAACATAATATTTGTTTGATAAAGTAAAATTTATCCAACAATATCGAGTAAAATAATAATAATAATAATAATTTTTATATATTTTTTTTAATATGATCTTCAATCATTAACAAATTATTTTTTTCAAGGAAAAAAATTAATAAAACATGACTCATATTGTTGTTAATTGATTAAAGATAAACTTTTGGTATTAAAATTTTGTTAAAGAGATACATTTTGAAGGAGTTGTATTTTAAAAAAGTTTTTATGTATTAAAAAAAATAATTTATCAAAATAATTATTTTATTTTATTTATCAAACTAATCAAATATATTAATAATTTTGTACAAAATTGCCTTTCCATAATCAACTTAAAATTACATGCAAGAAATAAAAGGATCAAGTAATTAATTTAATATTAAACTTTAAAAGAGATCACACTTCAAAAATTTTGTTTGTCTTTTGTTGACGTGGCATTAAAATTTTAATATTTTAAT
>JAXCLQ010000007.1:8333517-8350155 GCA_035584115.1 Cedrela odorata
CTTCCCCCCCTCTGCCGCTCTGATGATGATCCAGATGCAGTATTTGGTGTCCCGATGGAAGCTTGCATCACGCCATACTCTGACCGTGAGTGTCTTTGGTTTCTGTTACTTTTGTCACCATTTCTGCTTTTTTTTACATAATTGATGAAATCTGTTGAAACAAAACACTTGGGGTTTCCTTTTAAGCTGATAATTTTTCCATTTCAATTTGATTTCTTTAGTTCTATATATATATATGTGTATATATATATATATATATATTTTTTTTTTCCTAAAAACAAGAACAGAATTGAAATTTGAATGAAGACTGAGGAACACAGGCATACACTTCTGAAAGAAAAGGGAATGTGCTTAAAGGAAGTTATAGTTTTTACTTTGTCGACATTAATAATTTAGCGAGAGACAGTGAGGAAGTTTTACATAGACCACCTGGGATTAGAATCAATTTTTGAAGCTCCTTCCTTTAAATCTTTTTTTTTTATTATTATTATTTTCATTATACAAAGTAAACTAAACCCCTATCCAACCTTGATCCAAGCAAGATTCAATTCTAGTATCTTACCAATTGAATCGACTAGTACCCAGAAGTAACACCCTTTAAATCTTGATACATTGCATGTATTTACAGTACTACCAACGGTATAGATTTACACAATGTATTTACAGTACAACTAACAGTATAGATCCTGTGTAATATCTCTTTCAATCATATCTTCCACTTGTTATTTAAACTAACAGTTGCCCTTTGTTTTTTACTTAATGGTTGGCAGCTTGGATGATTTTCTGTTCATTTAAAACTGCTTTATATATGCTATTTAACTTAGTTACTTGACTTGTTCGATATCTGTTTTTAACTGTCATTAATTTGTTTTGCTTGGGTTTCTGAATTCCAATTGAGTGATTTGAGATTAGGATTATCTGCTAACTAGTAACCTTGTTGGTTTCTATCAGATGACCATAAAGCCAAGGGGAGTGGATTGGCTCCTTGGCCAGCTAGATTGACTGCCGCTCCTCCTAGACTTGCTGATTTTGGCTATTCAAGTGAAATGTTTGAAAAGGACATGGTAATTAAATGCAATTTCTTTCATCTACGGGATTTTGATATGGTTTTACTGTGTGTGTTTGATCTGTTTCTTAGTGATGACATAAACCAAGGACATGATTGATTATTGCTTGTGTGACACAGGAAATATGGCGACGTAGAGTGGATAGTTATTGGGATCTCTTGAGTTCAAAGATTCAATCCAATACTCTAAGAAACGTGATGGACATGAAAGGAAACTTGGGGTCATTTGGAGCTGCTCTGAAGGAGAAAGATGTTTGGGTGATGAATGTTGTCCCCGAGGAGGGACCGAACACTTTGAAGCTGATATATGACAGAGGCCTGATTGGCTCTATTCACAACTGGTATGCGCAAATTGATTAAATATAACTGGGTATTGGCTTTTTGAGATGTAGCTTATTATTCCTTTCTAATCTGGTCTGGGAAAAAAGGAAAAGTTCTTTTGTACCAAAGGTCCTTGTATTGTACTTTGCTGGCCAATATCTGAACTTATGCCTCAATTAGATGACATGACCTTCTTTCATCTGGATTTTATAGTTAGTTACGGAATGTTGTGGACAGTAAATTTTAGCCTTGATATGTTCAGGGGAATGAACTAGTTTAATTTTCGTCCAATTCAAGCTGGCTTTGGTCGTTCATTTTCAACTTGACCAACTAGCTGATCTGTTTGACTGGAATTAGACTGATGATCGATATTCATTTTTCTTTACCTTTAATCTCTTTGAAATCTTAACCCAAAAAGTTGGTTGGAAGTGTTCAAACTTGGTTTGAATTTGGATGTGGTTAACTTTTTAATTTATTGATTGGACCAACTATTTTCTCAGGTGTGAAGCCTATTCAACATACCCTCGGACATATGATTTACTACATACTTGGACTGTCTTCTCTGATATTGAGAAAAAAGGTTGCAGTGGTGAGGATCTGCTGCTCGAGATGGATCGCATGCTCAGGCCTAGTGGTTTCGCTATCATCCGGGACAAACAATCAGTGGTAGACTTTGTGAAGAAGTATTTGATGGCTTTACACTGGGAAGCTGTGGCAACAGCTGATGCTGGTTCAGATTCAGAACAGGATGAGGACGAAATTGTGTTTATTGTGCAGAAGAAGATGTGGCTAACAAGCGAAAGCCTCAGGGATACTGAATAGAAAATATACGCAGCTTGTATGTTACCCATTTCTCGTTATATTTCTCTGCATCACCAAGGGATTAAGAATCTTGCCCTGCGTACTGAAGCAGTAAACAGTTTCATTTTGTAGCATTAAGTGATGTTAACATTTTTTTTCCTTTACATTGTAACCATTTAGTTTAATAAGCCATGAACTGTCAGCATCTATAGGCTATTCTTCAATTTTTTGCCCTCCATTTAAAGCATTACAGAAGATGCTTCAGCTGATGTGTAATAATACGAAGTGTAACAGCACATGCTGAAGTACTTAAATTTGTGGCTTGAGACTTTCCAAGTTATTTATAAATGAATTCCCAAGTTTTTTATAATTGAATCTTTAAATTAGATTTTGTACATGCATTCCAATAATCATGTATTTGATTTCACTGAACCTAGATTTTGAAGTGTCTTGTTGATGGTGGTATTTCTGAGAAAGAAGATGAAGGGCATTTACTAGCATGTCTAACCCATGTAGAATTTGCATCACTTAACGTTTGCATTGAATAAAGAACACGATGGAATTTGGCGGAGTCAATAGAACTGAGTGCCAGTAAAGGGGTACACTACTGTTTCTTTTAGGGTGTGCTCCAATAATATTAACGCCTTGACGGTTTTCCTACCTTGTATATGCTGCAGTTTTATGTAAAGAGCCTACAAAATTCGCCTCCACAAGATTAGCATTTACCATTTCCTACGTCTGTCTGAGGTCGATAATAAGTTTGGTTTATCACGCCGGCATCCATCTTCTTACTCGAATACATTAGGCAACCGGGTGGAGGACTAAATGCTTCCCTCTACCGGTACTGCATTACAGATTAGCATAGTGAATAATCCCGGTGGATTTCCTGCTCTTTGCTCCCAGCTGAGCATTTTTATCACTAATTTTTTTGGTAGCCTGGGCTTCAACTAGTTATTGGCTTTATAATTGTGGTTGTGAAACAAGCCAACATATCATTCAAGAGAGACATGATAGATGTTGTCATCTCTTGAATGATATGTATAGTGTGGCCATTACTTATAATAATTCATCATTCATGAAATACACTCTACATTTAATTTAATTTTGATACATGGTAAACCAAGTTGCCAACATCTATCATGTCTCTGACTTGGAATTTCCCCTTCCATTGGAAGACTTTGGACCCCAGAAAATCCATTCCCTTATTCGATATATACATAAACATACATTCTTCTTAAGTTTTCTTGCTCTTCCTTTTTGTTTTCTTGTTCTCGGTGCGAAATATAAATCATGTCGTGCGCCTTCAAAAGCTGCAATATTTGGCTTCCATCAATGTGTTGTGCTCCCTCACTATGACTCCCTTCTTTTTAATTCATAATTACGTTTCTCAAATTTTCATCCTAAATTATATAACATGTGGTTTAACATTCATTAAATAAAAATCAATTTTCATAATTTCTCAATTTAGCACAAAGTTTCTCTCACTACTAGTCGATTGCTGTCACACACTGAAATGGTCAATTATTTGCATATGCACATACTTGGTGATTGAGAGTCCCAACTACTTGCCACCATCCTATCTATATCTAAAAGAAGAAAAGAGGTCTAGTGCCCAACAAATTAAAAGGTGGCAACCACATGGTAATTAATTTAAACAGGGTAACATAATGATAATGATGTATTATTAATTGAAAAGCAATGTAATGTAAATAAAAAGGTGGGGGTAATGTGAAATGTGAGATCTTCATGTCTATATCTTTCACAATCATATAAAACTTTTTTTCTTCTTTCATTTTAAATTAGTGTCCATCAAAATTGAACCAATCGAATCAAATTATATACAAATTCATCCCCAATTATATTATTATGCCCTACTTCTAAGGAAATCCAACCCCAACCCCAAACCCACTCAACTTGACTTATGTTGTGGGGTTTGCATTCTTTCTATGTGAGTCTCTCTTTCTTATATAATAAAAATCCAATTAAAAAAAATCATTTAAATGAAGAATTAAACAAAAACGTTTTTTCCCCTTAAAACGATTACTAATATCACACCCTCACCAATGACATCACCAATGACATATACATTGACAAATGGCGCTTCCTTATTTGTCAGTCCTGTTAATTTTCTAATTGGCACGTAATTCTAATCGTATAGCAGAAAAGGAAGGTGAGAGGAAGAAATGACACGCTGCATGTACATGTGGCGGACACCGGACGCGAAGGCGTTTAGGAAAAATTCACCGTTGTCTAGGCGGACAGTTGTATTATGACTTATCAAACAGATCACATTTTCTTAGTGGTCCACCTCGACTTTCTTAGTTGCCCCTTTTTTTTAATTTATTAATTTATTTACACGTCACAAACTCACTCTTTACTTATCTTTTGACATCAATTCCAAGTGGGGTCCACGCGGTTTGGCTTTATTTTAAGCATTATTGACTTTTATTTATTTATTTAATTATTTAAATGTTGGCTTGGTGAGGGTGGTAAAGGCATAGTAGTAGTAATAGTAGTCCCGAGCTATAAATTAATGTTACACTGTAAACTTTATTTTTTAAAGTCAAAAAACCTTCCATTTCCAAACCATCACTCTTTTGACCCTTATGCTGTCATGTGGACCCCCGCTTGTTTATTCGTCAATTTCTCTTCCCCATCTCACGATATTTTCAACCTCACCTCCATTATGTAATGTCTCTGATAACTAAATATGTATGTAATCAATATTTTATGTTATAATCCGTTAGAAATGTTTTAATTGTATTTTACTCAATGTTAAGGAGCTTAATGATATTTTCCCTTAAGATTCTTCTTTCTTTTTCTCGTTGTATCTCGCGGGAAATTCTTGGACAGGATCCCGAAAAACCTAAAATAAAATTAAAAAAAAAATGATAATTCAAAATTAAGAGGAAAGGAACGCGCATTAACTGTGAACAAGAGAACTGATCCAGTGAGAGACCGGCATCAAAGTCGTCAACAAAACTAGTAGTGTTGTTGTTGTGTTGTTCTCCTTCTTCTTCTTCTCCTTCGTATTCTGCTATTCTTCTCTGGTTACTTTTTGGTCACCGAAAATCGCGGGTTCTCTGTCCAGTCTGAGGTTCGGTATTTGTACAGTTCTTACAGTACTCCATTTTACTCTTTCCATTGAAATCCAGGTCTCTGGAATTATCTGATTTGCTTTCTGCTGTGTTAATTTGCGTCAATTAGGGTTTATTAACACGTGGCGTTCATTGAGGATTTTAATTCGGTGGTTTTGTTTTTATTTGGGTTGTTTTGTGTCGTGCGTTTTGTTTTTTACTTGAAGATATAGGATTTTGTTTTATTGATTGTTTTGAGTTCTTGAGAACTGACTCTATGTTTGTTTGATGAGAAATTGTGAGAAAAATCTGGGAAAATTGTAATTGAACTGAATTTTCATTGGAAAATTTACTACTGAGAATTTCAGTTGTCGAGCGGTGTAGATCGTTATGTGTGGTGAATTGCTGTGAATTTATATGTTGATTGAATGCTCTTTTTTATTATTTATTAAATTTTGTATTAATTTTGTTTTTTTTTCTTTTCAAAGTTAAGTTGAAGACTTTGTTGTCCGATTACTTGATGAGAGAATGTGAAAATAGCTTAGAAAATTAAATGCTGGTTTTAGAGAGTCTTTTTCTAAAATCTTTTAGCCTTACCGGTGCTTTAGATCAGTTTGAATGTTGAATAGCTTTCAGGTAGCTAATTAGTTGAATGCTGGTTTTGAATTTTATTTTATTTTTATTTCTTCTAATTGAAATTTAGGTTTTGCTGTGTTTTGAGCCTTTGCTTGGTTGGTGAGAGAATGTAGGAGAAGTTAAGAGAATAAAGTTTTGATCTTGAAATGTCATTTGCCGAGCACATATTTCTTTTCCAAATGATCTAGATTTGTCTAAATTTTGAAGTGCTTTTAACATATTTACCAATCAAGTATTGGTTTTGCATTATGACAACTGTTGGAGTTTTAGTTTTGATGGTGTTTTTGTTGAGTTGAGTTTAGGCGCACTGTTTGGTTGGTGAGAAAATGTTGAAATAATAAGGAAATAGATTTTTGACAAATGGAAACTGCCCTGTATCTACTTTTTATTAGAAAAAAGTGGTCGTTACTTACAGTTTCTTAGCTGTCAAATGGTGCTCATTAGTCAAGTACTTTTACACATTTCAATCTTCTTCTTTGACACTACTGATGTGGACCTTACTTAGAATTGATTACAGAAATATGAACACGGATGCAATTTGAATCAATATAACTAATTGGATGTTATTGGTTCTCTTTGTCAATACAGATCTGGATTTTCTGGGGTTGCTTGTTACATTTGCGAAATGAGATTCTTGCTTGATGAAAGTGTGCTTTTGAGTTATTTCTCAAATAAATTGTGCATTTAAGAGTGTGGGCTGAGGAGGCAAGGTATATATAGAGTAAAACAAATGGAGTCGGCTAGGTGTTGGTTTAACAAGTTGAAGTCAAAAGATAAGGTGAAGCCTTCCAAGAAAAAGGAAACTACAGGCCATGGAAAGGAGGTTTCAAAAGCTCAAACAAGTGAAGAAGTTCCATCAAATGTTACCAAGCAGAAGGCTGCAGCTGCTAAACAGTATATTGAAAACCACTACAAGAAGCAGATGAAAAGCCTCCAGGAGAGGAAGGAGCGGTATGATTTCAGAGCTTCTTTTAATATAAATGATGTTTAAGTATTATTGGTTAACTTGTCAGGTTCATATTATTCATCTTTTGAGTTGTCTGTGGCTAGTCTCTATTGTTTGGAAGGTATTTTATAATTGACATATTGCAATCTGAACTCCTTTATTTTCCTTTTTAGAGTATTTTGTCTGTGGGTCTTCAATGAATGACTGATAGGGCTTAGTTCGTAATCGTAACTTCCCGGTTGTGATATATGAGAAGTATCTTTTCATTTATTCTTTGACTCTTAGTAATTAATATTCTTTTTTCGACTCAAGGTGCCACTAACTACTGTCAAATTGTTGAGCTGATGGAATTGGAAGTGATTGGTAAATGTTTGTGGCATATCGTATGGTATCTAGATATTGATAAAACATTGATTTTTGGAGATAGTAATTAGATATGAGAAGGCTGTGATGAAAGGTCATCAAGCATTTGATGGGTCACATTTTATATACTCAAATAAAATTAGTAGCTATTACCCAAGTTGATATGTATGGGGGCTGTTTATCTTGTCAAAAATGGTTTTCTCTTGGATCCTTTATGTATGTTGGGTTTACCCTATGATCACACTCATCTACAAATTGGAAACTGAAATGTCGGTGGAATCATCTTATTAAAGGCTTCCGTATGTAACTTTGAATTGACTTCTTAACCTTATGAATTATTGCTGCCCATTTGCTTGCAATGACTTCATCAAATGTGGCACATAAATTGTTAAGTTGGGTAGGTGCTGATAAAGTATTTTGGTTTAAGAGGTTCATGGTGGAAAGTGGACCTTTAACTATCTCAATTTTGTCCACCCAAAGAATTTTAGTTGTCAAGAAGAATTTTGTAGATTGTATTGTTTATACTGCATTGATTAAAATTGGAGGGTGAAGGCAAAATACACCTTAGAATCACACTTCTAGTGCATGCATCCTTTAAGATCAATGACAATTCCTTTTGAAGAATTTTCTTAACTTGGGGAGAGTTGCAACTAAATGCAATTATGCAAATTATGAGCTATGAAGGGTGAGATTGTAATTACCAGCTTTCTTAATTGGGACAATGTTTGCACGCCAAGGATTTTGTTGCCACTTCAACCTATATTAAGTCAAAAATATAGTTTGGCCATTAAGCCATTCTAGTTTTCCTTTATCTCTTGGCGCTTACAGTGGATGGTTTAGAGAGTAAGAATATTGCATTAGGTTTTGGTTGAATATCAAGATTTTTATTTTTTATTTCTATGTACAAGCAACTATCATTTTACATATTAAATTGAAGAATTCGATACTTGGGCTCCTTGTTTTTAAAGAAATTCTCTAGTCTAGACATTCTATATAGTAAGGTTGGTAGAGAGACCATAAGGTTTGGGTATTGGAATTGGATTATAGTGACAATGTCATTTGAAAAAGACCTCATATTTGTGAGTCAAACCAACCCAACCCAGGGATGTCGGTACACAATCAACTTTTTTGGTCCAACTCTTGTATTAGCTAAATGTTTGGTGCTTAATGTTCCAATACATTAACTAATCGGGTAACTGTAGCTATTCTACCTTTGCTACCTTATAAATTATCACAGTAGTAAACCATTTGTAGTTGATGAGTTGGAAAACATATATGTATATATGTATGTATGTATGTATGTATTATGTATGTATATATATGTGTATGTATGTATGTATTATGTATGTACGTATATATATGTATGTATGTATACGTACGTAAAAATGTATGTATAAATATATATACATACGTACGCATATGTGTGTGTAACTTTGATTGGAAAATATACATAAATTATTACAATATCTAATCGAGGCACAAGTGAAAAATTAAAACTAACTATATATGTGGGTGTGAAAAAATATGAAATATATTATTAATCACCTTAATAACGGTAGTAGTAACAATAAGAAACTGAAAAGGATGAGAAGACATATTAATATCTCATGAAAATATGAATAGATATGGAAAACTCTCAGGCTTTACGTTTATTTCTCTTTCTTTTTCAAAAAAATTAAAATTGGAATATGGATGCCTACAAATTATGGTGCTTGGACTTATTAAATTTGTTATAGAGGTTTCATTTTTCAACTAACAAGGGTTTGTTTGGTATAACCTTTCAAGTAGAGCTTCTTGGAATGGATCTTGTACTGGTAGAGTTTTTATAAGTAGTTAACAAAAAGTTGTTGATTGTTTAGTTGTCAAGTACATCTTCTAGTAAAAGTTTTAAAATTATGTTATGAAAGAAATGATGTAAAATTTTTAAAATAAAATAAGGGTATCTCAAATAATTTAATCAAAAAGGCTCTCCCCAAAAACCAAAATTTTAGCTTCTCCTAGTAGAGGTAAAATAACTTTTGTAATCCTTGTGAGTTCTTCTCCATTGAAAACTAAACAATAAAAAAAAAAAAATTAAAAGGAGCTTTTGACATTAAAAAAGTCCTTTTGGCCCGTAGAGAAGTCATACCAAATGAGCACTAAATCAATTTTATGAAGCAATTGTTATTTGTCTGCTAATTCTTTTATATTCCATATATAAAAGGCAGTTCTTTATGATTTTAAGTTTTTACTTTAATAAGATTTGACCATATATATCACTTATAAATTTTTAGAGATTCTTTCGCCTGATTTCCTCGTGGAAACATATAATTTTCTGTTCCTTACTCTCTTTCTATATCAACTACAAAAATCAGCATTCGTATTTTTGCCTTGGGCCTAGCCTTGCTTGCCCAAGCTCAGTAGTAATACTGCTAACCCAAGCTTGGTCATTGGATTGAAATGTGCAGCGGGAGTTTGTTTTAGCCCAATCAATTAAATGGTTTCTTAACTTATAAATTTACATTTTAAAATTTTGTTTTTGTATTATTATTCACCAAACCAATCAAAATTGAGGCTTCAGGTTTATTTGTGAAGCTCTTACATTTAGTTGCAATTAAGAAATGTTATTTTTTTTAACATTTTGAAGGATGTTTGCAATAAAGGCCAGGTTAGGTTGATAATGATAAATTAATGTCTTACCTGAAGTCTTCAGCAGTCCTAATGTTTTCAGCCCAGCCCGGGTTTACAGGGCTGTTGCCATAACTGTGGTTCTGCTTTTTGGGCTAGTTGGAGAGTTGGGTGGGTTTCCCAGCAATAGCCACCAAATACACATAATAACACTATCTTCCTGAAATTGCTTTTCGAAATTCAGGTCCTTTACTGAAATAATATCTAAATTTTTTTTTTTTCGAAAGAATTGATGATTCGCTGACAGTAAATAAAAAGATGAGAACTGAGAGAGTTGGATTTTCTAATAGCAATATGTATATAATTTTGCTAATTTCAAGATCAAATACTGATTTTACCAGATAGGGCATTTTGAAAATTAGTGCTGACTTTTGTATGCAATTCAGATTCCGAGAATCCTAAAAAAACAAAAAAGACCTTGATATATCGATGGTGGATGGATAGTAACCCCAATTAAAGTTCCTTCAATTCCACATATCCAGATTAGGAAGTTAAATTTAAATTAACATCCCTTCCAAGGCGCATCATTGCCAAAACTTATAGTTAGTTTGCATACCGGGTAAGTTCTTCAAGTTAGGACTCTAATGAACATTGCGAGACAGATTAGATTGGATATTCTTGGAAATAATGAACTTCAGTGAACTAGGATATAATAGAGTTGGAAATGGATTGGAGTTTTACGTTGTTAAATGATGATAGGTGAGAAAAACATTAAGAAGGTAAACTGGTTGGGTTACTGATGGCTGTCTGCTGGGCTGCCTTACCAATTGAAAGAATATGGTACATGACCTGAACCGAAGAGTTAAATTCGAGAAGAAAGTTTATGGTTTCTATTGAAGGTTAATGTTCTTTAGCAATAAATTCATGGTTCGTATCAGTAATAATTGCAGGCAATATGATTAATAAGTTAAATGCTGGCAAAAAGTTATTGTACACTAACAAGTTTACAAATCTTTCCTGGTTCAGTAAATTAGGTAACAAGGCACTCAATTTTCTTTTAGCTGTTGTGTGTCAAATGTGATTATTCGGTTATATTGAATCTTTACAATCGCGATTGTGATTTAATGCAGACGCAATATTTTGGAAAAGAAGTTGGCTGATGCAGAGGTCTCCGAGGAAGAGCAAAACAACTTACTGAAGTATTTGGAGAAGAAGGAAACAGAATACATGCGCCTTCAGAGGCATAAGATGGGTGCTGATGATTTTGAGCCATTGACAATGATAGGGAAGGGTGCATTTGGAGAGGTATTATTTTTGTTTTGTTCATATTATACTACGTTATTGATATATAACATTTTGTATATTGTTATTCTGTGTCGAAATGTGTTTATTATGCTATTCCATTTAGTATTAGAATTTCAAATATTAAAGTTTGAGGTTGTGAAGCGATGGTTTCTTTTATAACTTTTCTTTCAGCTTCCCTCCCTCCCCCTCTCTCTCTCTCTATCTCTCTCTCTCAAGGTGAGGGAGGGAGGATGATCAGAGAGATGAAAATTCTTGAGTTTATATATTGGCATATTATGTTATGGTATTGTCATGGATTTTTTAAAAATGCATTATGTGATATGCTACAGTTTGTTGAGATATACATAGAAGCTAACAATTTTTTGAAGAAGGCTTTGATGTGCTGATGTGGGACTCCTAAGCCCACTAAAATAAGAAAAATATTAAATAACTCCCGAATAAGCATATCTACATGGAAATTTTGTTCTGTGCACTTCCTAAGTCTTCTTTTTCTGCCGGTGACGACTCATTTTAGCATTGACCAGAAGGACGGGGCTTTGGATTAGCAAAGCTTGCATTGCATGGAACTTCTAGTTAGTGATGCTTAGAATATTCTTCTTTTTATTTCGTGAGATTTTCCTGCTGTGTTGATTTCTCTGATGCTGCTACAAACAAGTTAATGAAGCTGTTCTTTTTTTTTTTTTTTTTTTTCCTTTTTCTCTTTTTTTTTGGCATTAATTATTTATCTTTTTGTGATTGCAGGTTAGAGTATGTAGGGAGAAGGCAACCAGTCATGTATATGCTATGAAAAAGCTTAAGAAATCAGAGATGCTTCGTAGAGGACAGGTATATTTTATGCCTGCCAGACTCTTTAAGATTTGTTCATTATCTTCAATGGTACTTTTTATTTACAATATTCAGGTTGAACATGTGAAAGCTGAAAGAAATCTACTTGCTGAAGTTGATAGCAATTGCATTGTCAAACTATATTGTTCCTTCCAAGATGAAGAATATTTGTATCTGATTATGGAATATCTACCTGGTGGAGATATGATGACTTTACTGATGCGCAAGGATACACTGACTGAAGATGAAGCCAGGTTTTATGTTGGGGAAACCGTCCTTGCAATTGAATCCATCCATAAACATAATTATATTCATAGGTGAGTTTATGTTTGACTCATTTTCTATATCATGGTCCTCTTATGTTGCTCTATATTGACGTTGCCTTATTATCTCATCTGTACAGAGATATCAAGCCCGACAACTTGCTTCTTGATAGAAATGGTCACATGAAATTATCAGATTTTGGATTATGTAAACCATTAGACTGCAGTAATCTCCAGGAAAAGGATTTTTCTATAGGAAACAACCTCAGTGGGGCTCTTCAAAGTGATGGACGACCAGTGGCACCAAAACGCACGCAACAGGAGCAACTGCAGCATTGGCAGAGGAACAGAAGAATGCTTGTATGTTCTCTGCCATAATGTGCCTCGTTTTGCTCTTATTTTTACAGCAACAACATTACTAATCTTTCTAGAAGAACAGTAATCTATTGTTTCCTTTATCTTTTATAGTTCAGGGTTTGTCATCACTGGTAAAAGGTTTTCAGTGTGGTTATCACTGAGATTGAGCCATATGATTTTTTTTAAAATTTTACATTTTAAAGACATGTTGTCCTGGAATCTAGAAAAGACCCAATGCCCCACCCTCCCACCCTCCCACCTGTTCTCCCCTTTCTTCCTTTTCATCTTGTATTTGTTATAGATAGCTTTGTGATGGGTGTGACAGGAACTGCACATCAAATAATAATGTTTACAAACTTGAATATCGTGAAATTCCAGGCGTATTCTACTGTTGGAACGCCAGACTATATTGCACCAGAGGTTTTGTTGAAGAAAGGATATGGAATGGAATGTGACTGGTTAGTGAATTAAAAATGTCTTTTCTTTTAATTAATTATTTCATTTTCTTTGTGATACATTAAGATGAGTTTCTGTTAATATTTTTCTAGGTGGTCACTTGGTGCTATTATGTATGAAATGCTGGTGGGATATCCACCTTTCTATTCAGATGAGCCGATGTCAACTTGTAGGAAGGTAGCTTGAGATACTCATTACTACTTTGTTCATTTGGTTGATTTAGTATGAAGCTGAGCCCTTGGGCCATGGTTAATAGGTATTTGTACCATTGCACTTTGGAGATTTTAAGAAATGGAGCAAAGCTTGCGTTGATGTAGGCCTAAAATTTTTCCATAGTTGCATTCTGACTAAATTTGTTTGCTGATCTAAATTCTGATATGATTTTCTTCCTGACCTCAAAAAATAGTTTTTGTTATTCATAATGTTTTCAGGCTGACATGTTTTGTAAAATTAGCGTCTTTATGTCGTCATTTATGTCTTTATATTTTCTTTGTTAAGCTCATGTCTTCGTACTCCTGATTTCATGTGTTATCCTCACCATGATTAATAATTGTATATTAACCTTGTTTTTTCATCACGCAGATTGTAAATTGGAGAATTCATTTAAAATTTCCTGAAGAGGCAAAACTATCTCCAGAAGCAAAAGATCTTATCAATAAACTCTTGTGTAATGTTGACCAGAGGCTTGGTACAAAAGGCGCGTATGAAATAAAGGTGTTGTGTGCTGTTTTCTGTTCTAAATTCTTTTAAGAGCTTTATAATAGAGTTGCAATTTGACAAATAAACTAGTTGGCTTCATTATTTCAGGCTCACCCATGGTTTAAAGGTATTGAGTGGGACAAACTATATCAAATGAAAGCTGCATTTATTCCTGAAGTCAATGATGAGTTGGATACTCAAAACTTTGAGAAGTTTGAAGAGGTAGATTGGAACTATACATTCAAATATGTTGATTAGCTTTTTAGATTGCTAATCTTTAAAGGTTGCTCTCACTATACGTGTAAATATGTTGAATTAACTGTTTAGATTGCTAATATTTCAAAGTTGTTTCCCCTGATTGTGTGTGTAGGCTGACAACCAAATTCAGACTTCAACAAGATCAGGTCCATGGAGAAAGGTCAGTGCATGTTGTTTTAATTGCAAACTGTTAGCCTAAAAATCTAAAATAGATATGTCACTAAGCCAAGCTCTCTCTACTTCGCAAATTTGCAATAAAGATTCCCCATAGTGAAGTATTTGATAAGAAACAATAGAAATTTGGCTCAACATTTCTGTCCAGTAATTTATTGCATCTGTTAATGGTTTGTCAGAAATTTTGGTAGAATCTGCATTTTCTTTCTGCTTGGTTGGTATTACTTCATCAAAATTCCGAATTAGAATCACTTTCATGTGCTTTGTCTTTTCTTTGTTATTCTCTGATTTGTTTATATATTTTGATAAGCGGAGAGAGAGAGAGAGAGGATATAAATGACTAGCGGGCAATGTTACCCTCCTTATGTAGAGCAACAAACCCACATGGATGTGTCGGAGTGTGTGAAGTGTATTGGAATGTATAAAGCACTTGCACTTTGCATGTTCCATTGCACTGATCCAACGAGTGATGTGGCCCACCTTGTGGAGAGCAAAATTCCCACATGGATGCATTGGTGTATGTGAAATGTATGGTAATGTATTAAACACTTCCACTTCACACACTCCACTGCACTCATGGGCATGTTGCTTTGTGAGTCCATGATAAATATCTTGTCTATATTTTGCGGTTGGTAATAAGGGGTAAGTGGATGGATTTTTCAGTAGTTTTTTCGGTGTAATTGTTTTGGTCTTATTTATTGAACTCATGGTATTTATGTTTTGAAGAAGGGGACATCCATGCATTTGACTGCTTTTTTTCTCTCTTGCAAAAATTGTTCTTGGAATTTGACAAAGATTAGATGTCAGCATTAATGTAGACGTTATTTGCTTTATGAACTGCAAATAAAGATCTTGAGTTGTTGCTGATATAGTGTATTCTGGTGTTTATATGTCTGATTAGTGGTTGCTGTTTTTTAACCTTTCTGCAGATGCTCTCATCCAAAGATATAAATTTTGTGGGTTACACATACAAGAACTTTGAAATCGTAAATGATCATCAGTTACCCGGTATTGGTATGTTGCTCCAGCTTGTCCTTTGGTTTATTTGTATATGCATTTATCTATTTTAATTTTCTTATTTTCAACTTGTCTTTCGTA
This sequence comes from Cedrela odorata, assembly GCA_035584115.1. Taxonomy (NCBI): domain Eukaryota; kingdom Viridiplantae; phylum Streptophyta; class Magnoliopsida; order Sapindales; family Meliaceae; genus Cedrela; species Cedrela odorata. The sequence continues at coordinate 8,348,770 of JAXCLQ010000007.1, forward strand.
GGAGTATTTAATGCTTTTCTTTGTTTCCATTTTGTGCTTTGTTTCTGGGTCTGGGTCGAGAAAAAAGGGGTTGTTACTTGCTAGTTGATGAAATTTTGTGACAGTGCATTGATTTGTTGCTTTCACATGTTAAAAGTTCTATTCTACAATTGCTATAGCTCACTTTTACTACTTCAGTTCAATGATTGTGGGGAGATGAGGACCATAACTAGTCTGGTCTGGTATAAACTAGAAATGTTTGTGTCAATTTCCAGTCTGTATCCAGTATTCCCTCTTTGTTATGTTTAAACTATGTTCACTTTTTCTTATCACAGATCAATATTTGAAAATTGTGCTGAAGCATTTAAACTGATAAAGCATCATGAGTAGTAACTAGGGTTTATCCCATTCTTGGTTGGCTGATCATATTAATTTGGATGATCAGTTATATATGATTTTCTTTTTCTCCTTTGGTCTCTGTATTCATAAAGAAGGCAATTCAGAGGTATATATTCTATGCAACTTTCCAGATTGGTTATGATCTTTATATGTGATCATTCTTTGTGTTCCATGCACAGCTGAATTGAAGAAGAAGAGCACAAAACCTAAGAGGCCCTCCATCAAATCCCTTTTTGGTAAGGGTTTGCTTTATTTCCACCCGAGCTTTTATTTATTTGTAGTAAAAATTTGCTTAGATTTTTAAGCTAAAATTTTAGGATTTATTGAACAACCTCTTCTCCACTTTTATCAAAGGAAGTTATTATATGAAATTGATGATTTATCCGGTGTATTCTATTTTATCATATTAATTTGATTTATGTCTTACAGAAGATGAGTCAGCTACAGTGAATCAACCTATTCATGGGAGCTTTCTAAACCTTTTGCCTCCCCAAATAGAAGCGCCTGAGAAGGAGATCAAATCGCATTGAGTTACAGTGTTTTTCTTTCTAACATGAAATCGAATAGCTGTAAAAATCCAACGAAAGAGGATTATGTTGTCTGGTGAATAGCTTTTGTTTTGCCGCTGCTCCTTGCATTTCGTATATTTTTATAGAGTGGAAGTTTTAAGGGGCGAAGGCCCCAAAAAACGAGTGGTTTGAGATGATGCTAATTGGCTTTTGGATAAAGCTAGAATTGTGATCTTTGTAAAATGATATATTTTAAAAAAGTAAATATTCTTTCAAATTTGTTCATGTATTTTTGCCTCCCTCTGTCAATCTGCTTGAAATTTGTTCATTGTAATTACTACTAACTCCTCCTTGTTTGCTTGATGAAAGCAAAAGAGCCCCATCTCCCTTTTCTGTATCTCTTCTGTTTGATCACAAAGATTTTATTAATCCGGTAGTCATAATCTAGCATGTTAGCATGAAATGTGTATACATGATTTCAGTAATTTAGCGTTGAACT
>JAXCLQ010000007.1:8362361-8380004 GCA_035584115.1 Cedrela odorata
AAAAAATTAAAAAATAAATAATTTGGACAATATGCTGTAACCTTTTAGTTACGTATCTTAATTACAGTATTATTTTCTTTATAACTTAAGTGGTTATTCAAGTAAAATTATTTAAATTTAGTGAAATTAGTCGTTTAATAATATTGAATGATGGTCAATAAAAAATATAAAGTCGGGTAAAATAAAATTATTTTCTGAATGTTCCCTTTCATTTAATATTATATATTACCAGCGATTTCGGGTTAACTCTTCTCCGAAGTCCAAACCCTGCTCTCGCTCTCCCTTTTCTTCTTTGTCTTCTATTCTTGCAGCACAGAAAAAATGCAGGTAATCCTCTCTTAATTAGAGTAATCAACACCTAATTTCATGAACTTGGAAAATAATTTTATGTTTGAATTTGATATATAACTGTTGAGCTTCTTCTTTTTCTTTTTCTTTTTGGGTTGAAAAACCTAAAAGTATATATATATATATATATATATATATATATATATTTGCTGTTGATAAACGTGCAGGCGAGTGATAGGTTTAATATAAACTCCCAGCTAGAGCACCTGCAAGCCAAATACGTTGGAACTGGCCACGCCGATTTGAATAGATTGTGAGCTTTCTTCTCCTTCTTTGAATAAATAAAACTTATTTATACATCTTTTTTTTTATTCTATTTTTATTTGTTGGGTTGTGTTAATTAACTTTGTTTTGTATTATTGTTCAGTGAGTGGGCTGTGAACATTCAACGCGATAGCTTTGCGTCTTATATTGGCCATTATCCCATGTTGGCCTACTTTGCTATTGCGGAGAACGAGTCTATTGGAAGAGAACGCTACAACTTTATGCAGGTTATTTATTTATTATTTACTTGTTTGGTTTTGTTGCTCCATCCTTAGTTCCTTTTGTTGTTTGTAAGTGATAAGAATTGCTGCTATATAGCTTGTGTTGATGTTTTATGTTTGAGGATGTAGTTTAGCTATATTTGCTTGAACATATAACTTTATGCTGTAGATTTTTTTTTTTAAATTTTAAATTTTAAATTTTAAATTTTTTTTTTTTTTATGTATAAGTTGTGTTATGATTCTCTTGCATTTAATTGCGTTACATGGTTTTTAATTCTAATATACAGAATTGTAGTGACTTGCATTACATGGTTGTTAATTATAATATATGGAATTGGATTTGTTAGGAACTCTGTAGTTTCTTTTCTTTTTTGTTCGAGGAGGGTTGTTGGTTGTTTTCTATGGTTTATAAACTATGTATCTGGTTTTGTAAGATAGGAATGGCTACTGAAAGAACCCGTTTCCTTTTTAATGTCAAAGAATATTATTGAGTGGTTTATGGAGTCACTGTCATTTGTATGCTTGTCGTTATTGTTAATATTTAGTGATTTTGATAGAATTTATCACCTCAATAAGCTTTTTTGATAACCCACTGACATGTAACCTGTTACTAAGAAACAAGTTGAAGAAAAGTGTGTGTGTGTGTTTGTGTTGGTGTGTTGTTGGGTGGGGAGGGGGGTGGGTGGTGGTGTGTGGTGGTGGAGGGATGTGGTTGGGAATGGAATATATGTTTTAGTATTGTGTGATGAGGATCAAAGTTTGCATCATTAAGAAGGAAATATCATGGTTATTCTTATGGTTGTCTTTCTTGTAGTTACAATTCATTTTTTCTCAACTTAAAAATTGTTGATGTCTAGCAGAGTTAAAAGCGTCAGGTTAGGTTACATTGATTCTTCACCAAAATAATGTTAGAAAACTGTCTTCTTCAGATGTTGATTCTTTTACCCACTTGTGTAGAGGTGTTCAGTGGGCTGAGCGGGCCAGGTTGAGGAACGAGGGCTCTATTTGCTGGCATGAAGCACATCTGAATCCTAAAATGACAAGATGAAATAATGCAATGAGATAATTAAATAAAGTAAAAAGTAAAAAAAAAATTAAAAAAAATAAACCTTCATAATATTTATAATTAACATCTGATTCCTAAAATGACAAGATGAAATAATGCAATGAGATAATTAAATAAAGTAAAAAGTAAAAAAAAAATAAAAAAATAAACCTTCATAATATTTATATGAATTTGATGATTAATTAAGTAATATCGCTGTATAAGAAAGAAAAACAAGCTATAAAGGGGGGAAAAAGATGGCTGGGGCATGATTGGGTCGACTTACACCTCTAATCAGAGGTCATAATTGTTTTTTATTTTGTTCTTTTTAGTCTTCCAATCTCAAGAGTATGGTAGGTAGCTCATGACATTCATAGTAGTTAGCATAGGTACTCAATAATGTTGAAGAACCATCTCATTGACATGTTACTTGGCTTTTTACCCAACTGTCAGAGATCACCCTTTGTATTTTATTTTTTTCTTTTGTAGTCTTCTATTGATTGTCATGATGGTAATTATAGGTACATACTATTTTTGGGAATGGTGATTTAGTTACGTACTAATTTGGCGAACTGTCTTGACATTTTTAGTTGGTTTTTTTACCCTGTTGTTAGGGATCAAAATTTTTTATTGTATTCTTTCTAGTCTTCATATTTTGCCCGAGTATGGTAGCTGAGGAGATATTGACTAAGGTTATTGATGGTCAAAGATCTCCAACAGTTATATTGGATGTAGGAATGAAAAATTCTACTACACTTGATTGATTTGATATGGTATTAGGTTTGTGTGTCAAAGAACTAATTAATTGTTTTTTTCTTTTCCTGACTGAGGTATTATCTTAAAGCTGACTAGTCTAATGTTTATTCTTTGCAATCTCTGTCTGCAGAAAATGCTTTTGCCTTGCGGTCTGCCTCCTGAAAGAGAAGATGATTGAGACACACTGGTTTTCTGCAGGCAGAAAGAGTTCCTCATTTGTGATATCTCTATGCATTTGTTTGTTTTAAGGAACAATATTCGTGCAAAAACTGTGTACTGAATTGAATGCTTATTGTGAGGTTTGGAATTATAGAAATTTTATGTTGTTAATCAAAGTATTGGTATATTGTTTTAATTAGTATGTGAAGGTTGTCTATCAAAACTGTGGTGTCCATGCTTCCAATGTGTGTATGTCCTGGTTTTAGTGTTTAGCTCTCTGAATATGATAAAAGTCTCGTTCTCATTTTCAATTTATGTAATTCTTTTATGTAATCCTTGTTTGGGGCTATGACAGTTCTGAGTTGACACGATGAGAATGTTAAGACTCTAAATAAGTTAAGAAAAAGAATTGTTTAGAACTTGAAATTCTTTTTTGCAGAATCTGAGTTTCTTCCCTCAAACTCAAGATTAGGTTTAGTTGCGTTGCATCAGATTGTCATGTATCAAGGTTTGTTCGGAAACAGCCTGTAAATGCAAGGGCCACTCTTGAGTTGAGATGACATGGAATGAACATGATTGACCCATCAGAAGGGAGTCGAAGTGGTTAAAGGAAAAAATAAAAGGAAGTTGTCAAAATCTGACTTCTTCTGCATAACCAAGGGGACTAAAGAGTCTCAAATGGTTAAAGTTGGGTAATTGCTGTAGGGTTCAGGAATCAGACTAGAATCCAATCTGATTGCAAGTACGATGTATTTAGAATGACCTGTTTACAGTTCAAATTTCCAGTATCAGTTCATATTATGCAGCAGTTATTTTAACATAGCAAGATCCTTAACTGACAATGGCTTCTTCTCACATCTCAAAACTTTTATGTATACCAACGTTAATCTCTTACATGACTCTCCATCTATTGGACACTCTCAAATCACCAGCTCCACCTCTTGCTTGGAAGTCTATAATCAGATGCTTCACTGACAGTGGCTTTTTTGTTCAGTCCTTGATGTCTTTTGTCCAGATGATGGCTTCTGGTGTATACCCTTCTGTGTTAAAGTGCTGTACTTGTTGATGGACTTGAGGTTTGGTGAGTCTGTCCATGGCTGCGTTATTAGACTCGGTGTGGGTCTTGATTTGTACACTAATAATGCTCTTATGAATATGTATGCAAAATTTCAAAGATCGGATTGGGATATGTATGATAGATTTCAGGGTGAAGTGAGTGGTGGGACCAAAATATATGTACGTGAGGTGCTTGATAAAATTCCTGAGCAATATGGAATTGGTGAATTAAATAGTGGGTTAGCTGGTTGTAATGAATTTAATGATAATGCAAATGATTTGACACGGAAATTTGAGAAAAAGTTCATGGGTATTAGGCATAAGAATTTAGAAGGAATAAGTGATCAGTTGCCTTGTCGTAGTGGAGGTAGGCAAGTTGATGATCATTCTTAAGGGAGGTCTAGCTATGTAAGGCCTTTGGGAAAGGATAGTTTAAAGAAGGTGTTTGAAATGATGCCAACAAGGGATCTAGTTTCATGGAATACTGTGATTCTGGGTCTTGCGCGAAATGGCTTTTACGAAGAAGCTTTGAGGATGGTTAGAGAATTGGCGAATGCTAACTTAAAGCCCGATTCATTCACTTTATCCAGTATCCTTACTATATCTGCCGACTATGTAGATGTTGTAAAAGCAAAGGAGATTCATGGGTATGCTATTAGGCATGGATTAGATTCTGGTGTGTATATTGGAAGTAGCTGGATTGATATGTATTCAAAGTGTACAAGAGTGGAAGATTCACGTCGGATATTCTGTCTCTTACCTCTAAGAGATGCGATTTCATGGAACTCGATTATTGCAGGGTGTGTGCAGAATGGCTTGTTTGATGAAGGACTGGAATTCTTTCAGCAGATGTCGATGACTAAAATAAAACCAATGCATGTTTCTTTTTCTAGTATCTTGCCAGCTTCTGCTCATTTGACAAGTCTGCATCTGGGGAAGCAACTCCATTGGTTCATAATCAGGAATGGATTTGATGATAATGTGTTTATGGCCAGCTCACTAGTGGACATGTATGCTAAATGTGGGAATATTAGGTTAGCAAGATGTATTTTATGATAAAATGGAGCTCCATGACATAGTGTCATGGACGGCCATTATCATGGGAAATGCTTTGCATGGACATGCCCATAATGCCATTTGTTTGTTTGAACAGATGGAAAAGGAGGGCGTGAAACCAAATTCTGTGGCTTTCGTGGCTGTATTAACTGCTTGTAGTCATTCGGGTTTTGTAGATAAAGCTTGGAGTTATTTCAACAGTATGACACAGGATTATGGGATTGCTCCAAACTTAGAACATTTTGCTGCAGTTGCAGACCTTCTTGGTCGGGCAGGAAAGTTGAAGGAAGCATACGAATTCATATCTAACATGTGTGCCGGACCTACTGGGAGTGTTTGGTTGACATTGTTGTTGCTTGTAAAGTCCATAAGAATGTTGAGTTGGCTGAAAAGGTTGCTGATAACATATTTATGATTGATCCTGATAACATGGGAGCTTAAGTTCTCTTGTCAAACATATATTCAGCTGCTCGGAGATGGGAAGATGCTGCATGGTTGAGAATCACTATGAGAAATAAGGGCATGAAAGAGACACCAGCTTGTAGCTGGATTGAAGTTAAAAGCAAAGTACATGCTTTTGTAGCGGGAGACGTATCCCATCCATACTATCACGAAATAAATGAGGCTAGAAACATCTTCTGGAGCGGATGGAACAAGAAGTTTATGTTCCCGACACCACAGAAGTATTCCATGATGTTGAAGAGGAACAGAAGAAATACTTGCTACATTACCACAGTGAGAGACTTGCCATAGCTTTCGGTATTATTAGCACCCTATCTGGGACAACAATTCGAGTAATAAAGAACCTTAGGGTGTGTGGGGACTGCCACACGGCGGTAAAGTTTATATGAAAGATTGTTGATAGAGAGATAATTGTGAGGGATAACAGCCGGTTTCACCATTTTAAGGATGGCAAGTGTTCATGTGGAGATTATTGGTGATCAATATGCAGCAAAGTAGCCCTCAAGATCAATGTTACAAGCAACTTGCTAAGCTGGAGAAGATTTCAGGGACAACACTTCCGGAAACAATTCTGTTGAGCTTTCTCCAAAGGAACTGTAAATGGTGGCTCTATCCATTTGCACACCTGTACATTCCAGTGTTGTGGCCCAAACTCAAATGTATAATTTGGGTCCTTCAGGCTTGGGATCTTGAACAAGTGTAACCCAAGATGCAGCTCCACAAAAGTGGCATTACAAAAAGAAGACAGATGGATATGAGTTGGACCACAAACTTTTTGAGTAAACAACGATTTAAGTCAATTTCATTACCAACTATTTATCTGTTTTTAAACTAATGAAAGCTACACTGCATTCTTTTCTTCTCAGAGGGAAAAAAATGCTTCCAGTGATAAAGTTGTCTTGAAATTTTTGTTTTGCTTATTCAGGCTGCATGTATTTGACAGGTGAAAGGTAAATCTCACCACCATTTTGAGAGAGAGATTAAAATAGAGTTTGTACGTTGTCTCCTATTGTTAAAAGTTGTCTTAAATCTTTTAATAGGATTGGCACACGTACCAGTGTTGTGTGACAAGGTTGCTCCTCACGCCTGTCTCTTTATTTATTTATTTATTTATCAATATTGTTATGTTACAGCTTGTACAATTAAATTAATTTATTTTTATAATTAATAAATAATGGGTTGAATTAGGTTTTGATAAAAATCATGAGTTTGAAATTGATAAAAAAAAAAAAAGTGATTAAAAAACAATTATACCAGCTAATCATTATTCATTAAGTGATAACCTTTATCCTTTTGAATTAGTCCTAAATTAATTACTCGTCTCATGATTAATCATTAAATTGAGGTGTGAAAAGACACAAATGTCCAACTCCCAGAAGATAGATTTCTATTTATTTATTGAGTCCAATAAGAACAATTAATAAATAGTAAAAGAGTCGGCATTCTCAATTGCAACTATAAAATAAACAATTTATTTATATTTTTTTTCCCTAAAAAATTGCAGTAAATACCAATTATAATTTTAAAAAAAATTAAGAAAAATCCAATAATATCATCCAAATTTTCTTTTATCAATCATCATCCATTTCCCTTCACTTTCCCTTCATTTCCTTCCTCTTTTCTCTCTCTTTGTCTTGATGTTCGTTTCTTCACTTTTCTCGTAAGTTTTCCCGAGAAAATTCATGTTGCCTTAACGCAATCCCTGTCCCTAACCCAGATCCGATTCCAATCTCCAAATTGCTGCCTCAAATTTCGTTTGCCTTAGATTCTTCTCGCTTTATGATTTTTCCCTGAAGAAAAAAAAAAAAACAATAGAAAACTATCCTTGCCACCCACTTTTTCGCATTCAAAACCCCACCTTTTTCTCCCCAAAAATTTACCCAAAAATGCATTATATTGATCTCCAACCAATACTGACAAATGGGCATTGCTTGTTTTTTTAAGCAATCTCGTGTTTTGTTTTGTATAGTTATAGGATAGATTGTAAAGGGTTTTCTTTATTCGTATTGTTTTGTGGGTTATGAATAAATTTGATGGATCTGAGATTCTCTGACAAGGGAATCTTTTGTGGGTCGTTTTCTGTTTGTTGAATAAATTCGATTGTATTATAAGAGAGTGGAGCAAAAAGGTGAAATAAAAAGGTAAATATTTTGTTGTACTATATTTTTCGCCGGGGTTAAGGTAGATCAATGGATCAGGTAATTGGCGGCAAGTTTAAGCTGGGACGGAAGATCGGAAGTGGATCGTTTGGGGAGCTCTATTTAGGTGTGTAAAATTTTTGGTTCTTTAGTAGCATTATTGTGTTATAGTTATTCCGTTGTTTGAGTATGTTTTCATGGTGATTTTGTTTTATTTGTTATAGGTGTTAATGTGCTAACTGAAGAAGAAGTTGCTGTTAAGCTGGTATGTTGGAAATTTGATCTCTTTTTGTATTGTGAATGATCATGTATCGGATGTTATGAGGGTTTCTGAATTTTGGTTGGTTGGTTTTACTTGTTTTAGTTTCATGCATAGAGGGATTATTGAGCTGTGGTTATGAAGATTATGATTATTGAGTTGTGGTTATGAAGATTAAGTTTTTTTTTTTTTTAACATTTCAAATATATATGTTTTTTTTTTATATCCAATGAAGAACGGCTATGAATTTAGTTCTAGTTGTGAGAAAATTGGCATTTGGGTGTACCAAGAGATTTCTCCATTGCTGATCTTTTATAATATATATCAAACTACTGGACCTTTGAATTCGCTGAGCTGATTAGGTAATGAATTTTGTTTCTTAGGGCAAAAACATGTCCCGAGTATGGTTTTGAGTGCTTTTTTTTTTCTGGGCAGGCAGTTGTACTGTAGAGATCTGAAACGGAAAAAAAAAATCTTATTTTCGAGGTTTTCAGTTGATACTGCAATGAATTGGAGTTAAGTTGTCAAGAGTTGTATATGGTTATTGCCAAAGATTGATACAAGCAACTGTAGAATGAGCAACATACAATTTTTATAAATAACTATTCATATAAAACGAACAAAGAAGTTAGATGGAAGTTTTTGAGCTTGCCATCAACTTATGCACCTAAAATCTGCTTTTGACTTGTGCACTTTTTGTTTATACCTCGGATTACCTAATTCAAGTTTTCTTTTCCTTTTTTCAGTGTAACATTTTCCTTGTATTTGGTTATGATATTAGCATTTTTTGAACTTTAAATTGTTTGCCCGCCTTCATTTGTCTCTCTTTTGTCTAGGAATCTGTGAAGACCAAGCATCCTCAGCTTCACTATGAATCAAAATTGTACATGCTTCTCCAGGGAGGAAGTAAGTTACTCTCTTAGTTGTTTTTCTGGAGTAAATTGATGCAATGTGCTATTTATGTGAGGTGCAATCAATATACTTCTTGTTTTTTCTGTTATTTATTTAATATTTTTATTGGAGTGAAGCGGGTATTCCCCATCTCAAATGGTTTGGGGTTGAGGGCGAATACAATGTCATGGTTATTGACCTTCTTGGACCAAGCCTGGAAGACTTATTTAATTACTGCAATCGGAAGTTCTCTTTGAAAACAGTTTTAATGCTTGCGGATCAGTTAGTAAGTATGCCAATGGTCTCAAGAGTATTTCAACTGGTTGATTCAGATTCTGTGCTAATTTTATGTTTTTCTTTTGCTGCCTTGTATAGATAAATAGAGTTGAGTATATGCACTCTCGAGGTTTTCTACATCGGGATATAAAGCCTGACAACTTTTTAATGGGTTTAGGGCGCAAATCAAATCAGGTATATGCATCAATTTAGTGCTTTCATGCATGTTTTGGTTCTTGTGTGCGTTTGCACATTTGGACTCTATTTTGCCACAAAATTGAAGCTCCACTGAAAACATTGGACATCGAGAATGTCAATGTCTGCTAAATCTTCTGGCTAAAATATGAGTCAAAAGTAAGAATTGATAGAGGAAACACAAACTCATATTGACTTTATTATGGATTTCTTTAATTGCTCATAAATGTCAACTGGTCACCCGAAATAGTATCATATACATTTGTGCTAGCTTTATCTACAAATATTTTGCTTTTACCATCTCAATGATTTAATATTATAAGAATAATATCCTATGGAATGTAATTTAACATGTAACTAGCTAGCACATGCGTCGGTTGTCTGATATAGAAACGCTCAAAAGTTCTTGACACATGAACACAAATACGCCATGCATATGCGTACATTAACAGTATTAACATATATAGTATAGTGTTGTAAATATATGATAGAAGGATTGAGTTATGAGTTGCATACTATCCAAGAACTTTGAGAACAAGAAAGAGTCATAGTGTATGATAGATGTCTCTCAGAAGGTCTGATCTGCCATGCTCATTTTGGTTGTCATGGAAATTCTCTTGGGGAGAAAATAATTCACAGGGTATTTAAATAAACAAAAAATTAATATGTTTGCTTGTTTTAAAACTATTTCAGTTTTTTCAAAATAAAAAATGCAGGACATCTGAGGGCAACATTTTGTCATATGGGTAAACAATGTTTTCTGTATGCTTCTGATGTAGTTGGGTAGGCCCCTCATACTTTTGAATCTTTTATAGCTTTTTCTGGAGAAAAATGTTGGTGGTCTGGTGACCTTTTCTTGACTGTTGAACCACCTAGAAAGTTTAAGAAGCGATCCATATTGTGTCTACTTTCTGGGAATTTAAAGCTGTGGATACTTTAATTGATGTTACTTAACACTCCTTGAAATTAATTAGTCAAATGTGCCAATGGTGTACCCAGTAATTTGTTCCTTTAATAACATCTTCATGTTGGTTTGTTATGCCTGGAATAACAGGTGTATGTCATTGATTATGGTCTTGCAAAGAAGTATAGGGATCTTCAAACACACAAGCATATACCATACAGGTATTAATTCTTCCTGTTCGCATAATTTTCTGTTTTGGTTTCTTGTAGCTTGTCCCATTGGAACCCACTTAAAATGTTTCAGTATTATGTTATTTAAGCTACTGTTGAACACTATTCAGCCCACTAGCCGAATGAAAAAGAACTCGGACACTCAGGAGTGTTTAGGTACGACTCCCACCAATATATAAAATTGTGGGGGCAGAGTAATCCATTATGGATAAAAGAAATTCTGGGCTGCATCATATCTGAAAATCTCAGGCTGGTCCTAGTAGAACCCCCCGATAAAATATCGGTACTCAAATTAAAAAAGAAGAAGCTACTGTTGCACTAATGGTGCCGTCTAATTGAATGCTACTGGTGCATTTTGATAGGAAGATTCACTTATGAGCTCTGATGTGTATATAGATATCATTATGGGAGAGTTGTAGGTCTTCGTTGATATTTCTATGTTTTTACTTTTTAGGATAGAGAATAGGAAGGTCAGAGATAATTAGAGAAATATAATATATAGGAACGATTTTATTCCATTCCATGGCATGCTTAGGGTTCCTGAAGTGCTTTTACAAAGCAATGATTTGGGATTCATGAGATACATTATTTTAATCCATTATGAAATTATGATTTTTTCTGCACTATTGATTTTTGAAACGGTTAAGGAATATAAAGAGTTTTTGAGAGTTTGAGGCTTCAGAGAAATCTTTCTCCTTTGCACGAGGTACCTCCTTTCTGGAATTGAAGCTTAAATGGAGTTTTTGTGAGAATAATTTGTTCTCCACGTGAATGGCATAATGTAACAAAATGCTTACAAAATACAGGTGGAAGAGGATTGACCAGATAAGATCAAAAGCTTTCAAAGCTGAAGTGAGATGACCAGTAGGCAACGTCCTGGTCATTTACATGTGTATAAGTTATTCATCAAAAATGGTTTCCCCTAGTTCAATGTGCTAGGACCCTCAAATTCAAACTTTTTGTATTCCTTGCCCCATTACAAAATCATTGTAAGGAAGAAATTGTAGCTTAGTAAATTCTTAAAGGTAAAATTTTGTGAGATTACTGAGAATTTAGGGAGGAGGTTCCTAAAATGAAGCTCACCAAACCTTTTCTGATTGATGATTTCTTTTGAACCAAGGCTTACCTCTTATAGCCAAAATTTTATGGCTTCTTTTGTCTACTTTCTTGAAGGTCCTCATTGAGTTCTTGAAGAATCTGTTTCCTTTTATCAACTTCTTTATGGTTTTCATTATGTTTTTTTTTTGAAGAATCTTTAATAATGGAGTTATGGACTTCAATTTTCTCCCAAGTCTTCATGTTGTCTTGGACAGGCACTAACATTTCCTCATGAATTGGCTCCTATAGATATCATATGTGTATGTGTGTGTTTTCACTAGGTAATGGTGTATTGTTATGTGATATTTCTTTACATGGTTTTCAGGAACTTTGGTTTATTTGGGAATTCCTGTAATAATGATAATTGTAAATATTTTTCCTTTTGGTAATATTTTCTGGTGGTCTGTCATAAATATTCATTTTGTTTTCCATACAGGGAAAACAAGAATCTCACCGGAACCGCTCGCTACGCAAGTGTTAATACTCACCTTGGAGTTGGTGCGTTAAGTTATCCCAGTGAATTATTGAAGATTGTCTTTTGTTGGTGATGTCATGTTAAGATTTGTCATTCTTTATGGTTGATCTAATTGTGATATTATTTTTCATTCAGAACAAAGCAGAAGAGATGATCTGGAATCTCTTGGTTATGTGCTTATGTATTTTCTGAGGGGAAGGTTTAACACATAACTAAGTCGCTTACTTCACCTATCTTTAGAAATCTTAGTCGCATTTTAACTTTGTTTCCACTTCTCAGTCTTCCCTGGCAGGGACTGAAAGCAGGTACCAAAAAGCAGAAATATGACAAGATTAGTGAAAAGAAGATGCTCACTTCTATAGAGGTATCAATTTGATTGAACATACAAGTACAGGGAAAATGTGGTCTGTTAGATTAGTTGAGTTCTTCAATAAATTGTTTTCTGTTTCCTAAAGAAAAAGAAAAAGAAAAGGTTACATTAGCATACCAATGCTTAATTTGTGGGTTATCTTGCTGCTGTATCTTAATATTCTAGTTTGGAACACTGATATGATATTTTCCAGGTCCTTTGCAAAGCATATCCATCAGAGTTTACATCGTACTTTCACTATTGTCGTTCGTTACGGTTTGAAGATAAACCAGATTATTCATACTTGAAAAGGCTTTTCCGGGACCTATTTATCCGAGAAAGTTAGCTTCTAACTCTTGAAGCGCCAGTTCTCACATTTACTTTTTGTTTGTTATTTCCTATAATGAAATCAAAGTTTCATCAACTGTAACTGTGCAGGTTACCAGTTTGACTATGTTTTTGATTGGACTATATTGAAGTATCCACAGACTGGCTCCAGTTCGAGAGCGCGAGTAAGTAGTTTTTATTCTGTTGGTGTTTGTTCTAATAGGAAAAAAATTGATAATATTTTGCTTTTTTCCCTTCTCATATATGAATCTTCTATTTTCATCTTTATCCTTTTCTTTAAAAAAAAAATAAAATGAACAGGCAAGTGGGAAACCAGCTTTGAACCCTGCTGGACCATCAGCTGAAAGAACAGAGAAGCCTTTAGGTGAGTTTCTTTTACAGCTTGGACTGGAAACAAGTTTCTGTAATCTGAGTGCTGATAGGTCTTATAATTCTCTTTATACACGAGTAAAGCTGGGGGTCAAGCTTTGATTGTTTTTTTGCTTGGATTAGGGATTTTTATTTTCAAGTGCTTTTTTTTCATTTTTAGAGCAGATGGATATGTTGATTTTTCTTTTTCCAAATTTTCATAAACACTTCTGCAGTTCATTTCTTGCTAATTTGAATAGAACTAAAAATAAGCTTACAAGGTTTAACATCTATCTAGTGGGCCAAGAGGTTCGAGATAGATTCGCTGGTGGAATTGAAGCTTTCGCCAGACGGAATGTCTCTGGTCATCATGGTGATCACTCAAGGCACAGATCTTCAGATGATGTGCCGCCGTCAATGGAATTGGTGAGTAATTGATTGTGCATAATTGTGTATGCTTTAACTTTGTGTTGTTTTGTTCCCTTCCATTTGGTGTAATTGCTCGTTTTAGTGTTTCTCTTTTATGAATAGAAGTTGAATATAAATACTGCTTTATTTCTAAACTACTACTGTTTTTTGCTCAGCAACGTGATTCAGAAAGGATTCGCTCCTTATCTCGAAATGGCAGTTCTTCAAAGAGGGCTGTTGTATCAAACAGCCGACCAAGCTCCTCTGGTGAGGCCAATGATAATCGCCGACTGGTCTCAAGCAGTGGTCGGCTTTCTACAACCCAAAGGATTCAACCTGGGTTTGAGTCTAAATCATCATCCTTTACTCGTACTGCAGCCACGAGAAGTGGTCGTGATGATACACTTAAGAGCTTTGAGCTCCTGACAATTGGCTCTGGAAAGAGGAATAAAAAGGACAACCATCATCCAGTAAGATGAATTTGCCTATATTAGAGGGTGAAAATTTTCTTTATCCTCCTATCAAGATCCCGGCACTGTAATGGTTTTAAAGCATTTTGTATGTGTGTATCAGCCATTATTGGATTCCATCCATCCAAAGGCAGTGCTGTGACGGGATTCTTGCCATTATATTATAATATGCTTCTAGACCTGTGGAAGGAAGAGATAAAATGATTTTAATCCAGGGAATTGTTCATAAATTTGAAGCACTACTAGTATCTGTAGTAAAAACTTGTGTGACATCTTTTTTAGAAGATAAAAACTCTGCTAAATGTCTCGGAGAATTAAATTGTTTTGCATTTTTAGTCATTGGATTTGGTTTGATAGTCAGTCACTATCTGAACGTTTTTGGTCCTCTTGTTCACCAAACGTGAAAAAATAGTTGCTAACATCATCTTTAAAGATTTTCAATTGTCACTAATATTCCTTGGAAGTGAACTCAGTAATAAAAATTAAATATGCCATATGACCTTTTCTGTAATGTATTATTATTTATTCTAATGAATAACATTTAAAAGCAACAAAGCAATACAATCAAATGTGGAACTAATTTCTATTTTTGTTTTGGCAAAGATGCAGGGAGAGAGTATGTTAAAGTGTCATGATGGTGGATAATACGATAAATTGTCAAGAGAATACGATAAATTTGTAATATAATAAATTTGTTTTAATATTTTATGTTGTAAATTAAATTACATAAATGATTTTGTCAAAGTAATGCTCGCACTTAAGGTTGCAAGTACAAAGAAGAGAAGTCAGTTTTGGGTGGTTAACGTAATGGGCGTGCGGCGTGCTCGTGCTGGTGCGTGCATTTATCAAACACTTTAGTTTCGGCCTTTCTACAAACACTTATCCCCATTATTACTTTCTTTTGTTTTCTGATTTCTCCGTAAACTCACTAAGCTGAAGCTCTTCCTACATCTTTCTTCAAACACAATCAAATCAATACAACCTCTCCCTCCTTTTCTCTCGTGCATATACATATATATATATATAGAGAGAGAGAGAGAGAGATATACCGGACCAAGCTTCCTTCGATAATTGAAGTAAAAATTGTCTCCGTTTATTGTTTGTTTAAAATTGTGTTTCAAACTTGGGGTTGCTGTTAATTTTGGGATCTAGGGTTTTACTTAAAAATTGAGTTGGGTTAAATCTAATGATGGATATAGAAGTAGTGGGTGGTGACTTGGCATCTCTGGACGCGGATTTATTACAGTTGCCGGAGTTTTCACCTTTGGCTCTCAAATCCCATCATGGTCTTGCTGAAGAGCTTTTTTCCACCTGGATTTCGCTTCCCGAGACTAGCAAATTGGTACTTCTGTCGATTTATTTATTTTTATTCGTTCTATTATTAATTTTGGAATTTAACATCATCAGCTTTGGTTTTTAACTTTCATTATTTTAGGTTAGCATAGATAGCTTTGGTTTTTTACTATCGTGTTATTTCTGTAATTGTTAACAATGCCCAGTTTAATGAAAATGTTTCAGTTGTAAGTTTTTAGTTTCCTGTACTAAGAGCTCTGGTAATGGAAATATTTGGTTGTGCAAAAGTATGTTCGCTATTATATATGTATTTGGTTGTCATTTAATGATAAGTGGGTTATTGAGACTAATATCAATTTTATGGATAGAGTTTGGGGTTACTGCATATTATTTCAATGCCAATTAAGAATTTGATGACTGATATTTAGTGATCAGTGGACTCAGTTTTAGATCATTTGACTTGCAGATGGATATAATTAACAAGTTTTGTTGAATTGTCTGAAATCATAAAGAATATTTTTTGAAAAAAATGAGTGGGACAAATTCGGAGTAGTTGAGTGTTGTTTTAGTGAAGCTATGGTTATGAACTGGGAATAGTGAATATTGATGGGTAAAAAAATGCTCAATAGTGATAAGATTGAATGAAAAATTCAGGATAAGATTTTCGTGATCTTTGTTATTTTGTAAGGTTGATTTTTGAGACAGATATTGGATAAATTATTCTCTATGAAAAACAAGTTGACCAACAAAATATAGCTAACACTAATGATTAATCCTGCAGGGAGGCAAATCCATATATTGTGGTTTGGTTGTTGTAGTTGAAGTCTTTGATTTTGAAACGGGAGGCCCAAAAATATAATATCAATTAGAAATAGTAACCATTTTTTTATTTTTTATTTTTATGTTTGATTGGTTTTTTGATTTTAAGTTTTTGTCGTGATGGATATAGAAAATTTCTTTTTTCTTTTTGGTTCATGTTGGACTCATTGTTTCGATATGTTTCATTCTCAGAAGTATTTCTTTTTGTACTGTTTTGACATAGGTGAAGTCCTTGCTGGCTGATGCAAAGGCGGGAACTTCTTTGAATGCCCTTGGGAATTCTACTAGTGTGAATGTTTCATCAGGCAGTTCGTTACCTTCAATGTTTCCAGCTGGCAGTACTCCTCCGCTTTCACCACGTGCTTCATCTGGTTCTCCTCGTGTTACAAAACAGAGGACCGGTCCTTCTTCTCTAGCTTCTCCGTTAAAAATAGTTAGTGAACCAGTACGTGAGGTCATTCCTCAGGTATGAACAACTGGTGTACTGTTCCATTCTATTTGCAGAAAATTTTAATATTTTATGCATACGAGCTGACACAATATTTGTATGATGATTTGATGAGTGATTTGTGGTCTCAATGGAGCTCTTAAAATGCTTGCAGTTTTACTTCAAAAATGGGCGTCCCCCTCCAAATGAAATGAGAGACCACTGTTTGTTTGAAATTGATCAGCATTTTTATGGTCACATGGATGGACTGCATGTACAAGGTAAGAGTACTTATGCTGTTGGTTGGTTTCTGTTTGTCTCTTATCCATTCTTTTTATAACATTCTTATACATTTAATGGATTTTTTTTCTTTTTCGTCTTTTATATTCCTGTATCAGAATTTAAGTCTGTCACGAAGGAAATATGCAAGTTACCATCGTTTTTCTCTACTGCTCTGTTTAGGAAGATTGACATTGATGGCACTGGTATTGTGACAAGGTAGGTTGTTTCTGTGTGGATCAGTGCATTGGTAAAAAAAATTCCAATTATTGGTAGCTTTTACTATAAATTTGTAACTTTTGAAGTGGTTTATGTGAAGCAGAACTATGATTTATACTCTTAACTGATAGAGAGAGCTGTTGCAAAATTATGCTATTAATACTCATGTATGTTTCTTGTTGCTTTGCATGACTTGTTTGCAGTAGCATAAAGAAGTGGTTCTGTAGGCAAGTCCCCTGTCTCCAGTTCCCTTATGCAAATAAAAAAATAAATAAATTAAAATAAATAAATAAACAAAAAAGAGTTTCCAATGCTTATTGATTTTTGGGTGGACTGAATGATTCTGGACCATTCTTGTCTCTATTTTTAGTTCACAACCCTGGATGGCTAAATAGAACTTAGTTGATGGTTTCTTATAGAGAAGGAATTACTGTGGTTTTCTGAGTGTTTAATGGCTTCTCTTTTTCTTCTTATTTTTTCATTTTTGTTTTATTCTTTAGGTAATTGTTGGCTTGTACTTAGAAAGCATGGGATTGTGGTTGTGATTTTTCTAGAAGATTTTCTATCCTCTTTCTTTTTTTTAAGGAGTTGGCTGTGAGGATTGATATCTGGTATACCTTTCGATAACACTTATTTTAAAATTTCTCGTGTTCCTATGTGGACGCTTGACTGGGTAATGTTCCGGTGACTGTTCCTAGGGATTCTAGAAGGGCTCTCCTTGGATCTCTTTTGGGACTTTCTAGCTGTGCTTGCTCTGTTTTTAAGGAACATGGTGGTTTTTACTATGAAGGAGCTTTTGGGTTTTTTGAAAACTATTTACTGGTTTCGGATGATGCTTAAGAGTTTGCTT
>JAXCLQ010000007.1:8457572-8474042 GCA_035584115.1 Cedrela odorata
CGTAAATCTCCTCATTGTAAATCTCCAAAACAGTCACCTGAACAAAAGTCCCAAACCCAATTCTCTCCCCATTATCACTATCATTTCCTAATATATCCTTCAAAGACCTATACACAATCCCTGGCTGCTTTGCACACCCAAACATGGTGTGACTTTTTCCAGAGCCAGTAGGTCCATACATCATTATAGTACACTTATCCCCCAGTTTCACTCCACTAATTCTTGACTCCACAAACTTCTTGTAGAAGCAATCCGGGTCTTCTTCTTCTGATAATGAAACCCCATCAAGGCTGAAATCTTTGTAGCCGATATCTGCCCGGACTCTCAGAGTTTGTTTATCTGGGTTCACTTGCAGGACTGAGACGGGATTTTCTTTGCATTTGTTGGTAGGCAAGTTGCGTATTCTGCCGATAACTTCTATGGGATGGTCTTGTGGTGCCGTTTCTTTGGTTGTAGGGTTGGGGTTTGGTGATGGGTGTGATGTGTTTCTTGCAGATGTGAAGTTAAGCCGTTGTTTCGATTGAGGGGTTTTGAACATGGTTTGATTTGCTTTGGAAGACGAAGGTGTTGGAACCATTTTGAGGGATACCCAGAAAACTTTTCAAGATTTTCACGGTGGTTTTGAATAGAATTTCAGCTTTAAACCTTCAAGATTGTGGTGGACCTGGGTAAATTTCTAAAACAAAGATTCAAGACACAAGATTTAATTCAAGTTTCCACACCTTGTGATGTAGAGAGAGAATGTTTTTGGAAAGTTAGAAATGCTGACGGAGAGGAAGAGAGAGAAAGAAAGAGCTGTGACAGAGTTCTGGAAATGGAAATTAAAATTAAAATGAAAATCTTGTGAAATTTAAACAAAATATAGCCGTTACAGTTTCTAACGCCTCTCTTATGGGGACGCTTACAGACGGATGACGATGTGCTACTTGATTTTTCTCGCGAAGCAATTTGTATTATTAAAGCCACAGGGTCAAAATAGTCCGACCCGGGTAAAACACCTAGGCAAGCTCATTCTCCCTGGCCCAGTGTCTCTACTCTATAGCCCGGCCCATTACCAAAATACAGATTAAATAGTAATGTTTGAAAATTCTTTACAAAAATCGTTTTCAAGTGACATTACCAAGAAATGCCTCTCTATAAAACCCTCAAAAAGTGTTTTAGTTTTTCAAATTGTATTGACTAGTGCTTCATTTCATCAGCACTGCACTTGCAAGTTGCAAAATGGGTGTCTGTATATGAAAGATATACAATTGTACAACAGAACAGTCATTGTTCCAGGAAGAACTATACTTCATGTGACTTCCGTTCACCAATTTGTTTATAAAACGATCAGAAACAGAAGGTAAAATAAAATGACAAGAAGACAAGATTATACAATGTAGATACAAGCTGGAATTTGCAAAGATGGTAAGGAAACAGCACATGATGCAAGGATATTAGGAGATAACAAAAACCCTGAGCTCGCCTCTGTCTCCTCTGGTGATGCGGGTATCATTGTCAAGATAGGTGACTTCAAATTCGCCACTTCCTGTATTAGATGGAGGCCTTAATGCATCTGGAAGCCGAGGTAGTTCTAGTGGAGGAAGTTGGGATAAGTTCCCTGTTGTCTTTACTGTTGTCTTCTCGAATATTATCTTAATCTTTGCAGATCCTGTTCAATTACAAGTAAAAGCTTTATCAGAAAAATCGCTTCTTCCTGACGCAGAATCATGTGTGGATGGATGCAACAGAAATTAGACTTTGAAAAATGAGTAAAAATGGAGCACCAACCTATGAGTTCAAATTTGTGTGCTAATGAGGCAGTCACTTCAACAGGTGGCAGGGGCCATGGAGCACCCAATTCAAGTTCTACAATATTATCGAAATCTTTGCTTAATACGTCAATCCGTTGAAAGACCTGCATCCACAACAAATTCCATTCAGATTGTAGGAAAATCATAAATTTAAAAATCTATAAAGAGAATTTTGTCTATTGTTTGCTTAGCATATGATGTTGGAGTAGCTAGTTGACCAACTTGTTATCACTGTCTTTTTTCTTTTAAAAGAAACTGACAATTCTTCAAATTAAGAGATATGAGATTATTTGTATTTCCATTCACAATATAATAGGAGAAAGCTGTATTCTGGGTTTTTATTATTACCATTTTACCTGAGTACCATGGATCCAAGCAAAGTGCTTCTGGTTTTTATTTTTGGCTTGAGGAACCATGCTTCGGCCCAAGGCCGTTACAGTTAACAAATAAACCACTGTGCCAAAATTAAATACGAAAGGGTCGTGAGCAATATAAAAAGAGGTTATAGTAGCACACCTGACCAAGGGTTATGGGAAGCAGCCTTCCAGTGGGTGGTCCAGGGCGACTCCCACCTAGAGTGCGAGATGAGAATGCACTGCTGTATAGTAGTTTCCATCTCCCTTGCAGTTTGTCAAGATTGACAGAGAGGTCCACTAGTCCTCCAACAGCCTCAAGCTCCTTGGCTGCAGCATCTGCCTTCTGCAAGTCATCTGTATTTGCAGCAAGACCTCTATTTAACCCAGAAACAGCACTCTGCATTCGACCAACCATGCGTCAAGATACTACCAAAAAGAACATAGTAATATGTCTTCAGAGGCACACCTTCATGTTTATTTGAGACAATGTCTACACTTACAATCCTAGTGATATAGATTTGAGTTAAAAACATAAAATATTTAGTGGTACCAGTTCAAAAATTGTCCCAATAGTCTTGAAGATGGCGACTCACATCAAAAGCAAAGAAAGTTTAGGATGAACAAACTTATCAACTCCTCTGCTAAAATGAGAAATTCAAAGCATCACTGTGCACGTGAATGATTTACATTCATCTTCAGCTCATTGGAAAATTTCAAGAGTTGATCCTAGCATATACAAGTGATTACAAAAACAACTTAAACATAAGTAAACAATTGACAGTTTCAATATTTCTCATTTCCATATTCCTGTACGGTACTTTATGATTTTAATCTAAGGGTCAAACTATGTCATATGCTAAAGCATGATTATCAGGATCTTTGTTCAATGATTTCATATGGATTTTGCACACATGACAGAACCCGTCTTCTCCAATAGAATCTCTACACCACACTTGTCTTATCACACAGACACCATTACTTCTCGCCTTCAGTCATATTCAAACCCCACAATCTTCAATCATAACTTAAGCCTTCCCAGCCTTGTTACCAAATGAACTAAAATTCTTCAATTCCAATTCAAGTAGCATTGCATATTTGTTGCCAACCTTCTATTCTGTAACAAATTTTGCAGTCTCTAGACAACTATTTCACCAATTGCACCACCAAACAATTCTCAGCTAGTGTAAATAGCTTTGATGCTTAAAAAGAAAGTTTGGCTGCAGGTAGTTGAGTCCTTGAATCATTTAAAAGAGGGCCCCAGATCCCAACTCTTTAGATTTATTTCTGCACGCGCCCATGGTAAGGGAAATGAAAAGGGATTCCATAAATTCCAAACTTAAATTAGCAATCACTGTAAAAGCAAGTTTCCAAAATTCCACAAATTTGGGTTCTAATTCTGAATCAACTTTCATGCAGCTACATAGCCAGTAAACTGCTACAAAATTCTCCATCATATAGGACCAAATGCCTAAGCCAGTAAATGATCAATCCAAGTTGTCTCAATCTAACTGTCACATGACTTCTAGACATTTAACAGTACGCTTATTACATCACGCTCTTGAGCATCTCTACAGCCTTAATTTGTAGCCCTAAACAAGTGTATACACTATGCATTTAATTTAAACAGATATATAAAGATGATGGTTCAAGGCTTAAACAAAACTTAAGCATTTCAAAGCTTAAGAGCTATTTAATAAACACATGTGACTGGTTCCCTATACCACACTCATGCAAATAAATGCATTAGCACTTCAAAATAAAGTGGGTTCCAGATTTACAAAAACCATAAACATCTCTCTCATTTCCCTCTACCTCAACAATCATTGAAGTAAGAGTATAGGTTATGTATGAGTTAGTTACTCCTTCCATATTCAAGAAGTTCAACAGCCTGGAAAAAATCTAAATTCAGAGCACCTGAAACCAACATCAGATACTTTCTCTATTGTGGCATGTAGACAATGTTCTATGAACATCATTTCTCGGATCATCCTAAAGCAATTTATTCAACTCGGCAAACAACAAGTTGAGAACAGTAAACAATGCAACCAAACCTAAAGATTACTATTCCATCAATCAACTTGGTTTGTTCTTATATAAATTAAACAATTCCAATTATAGCCATAAATCCACAAGCAGGACAAGAAGCAATGAGACAAGAATAACGAAATTCACAAGTCCCTCACAAAAATTGATAGTATAAAGTTCAAACTCAACTACATCAATAATATGGACGACCTACACTTGAGGGCAACAACTCCAAAAGACCCTAATTAAGAAGTATTGAACACCTATTTAGCACTTGGGAGCAAAAACCAGCTATATAGATAAAATATCAGGCCCAGAACCAAAATTCAACAAAACAGACACTACCCAATTAACAAAATTAAGTTAAAACGCATAACTCAGCAAATGAGAGCTAAATAAAACCTTACCAGCAACTTCAGCTTCAAGGAAGCAATGAGCTCACTCGTGCCAGCTTCAGAGTCAGAAGGTGGAGGTGGATCAAGAACAGATACCTCATCAAGGGCTGACCTCAAAACAAGACTTCTACTTTGATATTGGTCATCATGAACAAGCAAACGACGACGTGTTGGAGATTGAAAAGGGAGAGTTTTCGTAACCGTGTGAGTGTTAGTGGGAAGAAAGCAATCGATGACAGTAGAAGTAAACGATGACGATGACGATGACGATGATTGAGAAAGAAGTGTCGGTGAATGAAAAAGGGAACTTACCGAAGCCATGCGGATTTCAGGCTAATTGGAAGTGGTGCGTTTGTGGCTATCTAATGATTCTGTGATGACATGTCTTTGCTTTGTTTGACTGTAATATTCTAGAATCTTCTCTTCTCGCTCCTTGCATGGAAATGCCATCAATTTTACCATTTAAAAAAAAAAAACCCCTGAAAGACCATAGTGCCCTTCATGTATAAAGCGCTCTCACTAAAACGAATCATGTAGCTGAGTACACAGTAGTAAAACCCTCCCGAAAAATTCGAAAGTCAAAAATCATATTAATTTCCCTCCCAATTCCAACACTCCGCAATTTAAACGACAAGACTACATTTCCGATCCAACCATTCAAAAATCAATTTACTCAAATTTAAATATAATACCAAAATATTCATGTCTTCTCTATCAATTCATCGGCAAAGGGAACGCGGCGGTGGCGGCGGCAACACAGGCACAAAAGCCCTAACCCCAAACTCAATCACCAACAAAAACCCTAATTCAGCCCTCAAAAAATCATCTTCAGGAAAAGAAAACCCTAAGCCCTTTACTCGGTCACAGAAGCCTGCGATCAAGTCAGTGCCACGCGTTGAAAAGGCTGCTGGAGAGAACGGCGATTCACGCGTTCGGTGGTCCACGTCATCGGCCCCAAGAGGTAGGAGTCAGAGTCCATCTGAATTCATTAGGGTGTATAGTGATTTTAAGAAAGATAAGGTTTCTAGGGTTTCAGTTGAAAAGAAGGGGTTTAGAGATTTAAGTGTCAAAGGGGCTGAATTGGGTGGTAATGATAAAAGGGGTTTCAGTGAATTGAAAGAAAATAAAGGGTTTGGCGTCAATTTAGAGAAAAAAAGTGAAAATGAGAGGAAGTTAAGTGGGGTTAGGGTTTTAGGTAGTAATTGTGGTAAAGGTGTTAATTTGATCTCAAATTTGGGGAAGTCAAGTGGAACGAGTGTTAGTAGTAAGTTTAAGAGTCATGATGAAAATAGTTGTTTAGATTTTGGCTTAAAAGTTAAAAATGGTGGTAAAGTTGATATCTTGAAATCTGCTGACAAAATTGAAAGGATTGACGCTCGTGTTGATTTGAGATTAAATGAGTCTGATGAGAAAACTTTAAGTGATTCAAAGGCTTCAGAGACTGTTAAAGAGAAGGGATTGAACAAAGGTGTAAGCACTTGGGTTGGTATCAAATATCCGAGTAAGCTTCACGAGAAGCTTACTTTTCTGGAAGGGAAGGTGAAAAGGATTGCATCTGATATTAAGAGAACTAAAGAGATGTTAGATTTGAATAATCCGGATGCAACAAAAGTGATTCTTTCCGATATTCAGGAAAAGATTTCTGGTATTGAGAAGGCTATGGGTAATGTTGTAGGTGATTCAGGGGACAAAATTGTTGGCACAAAATGTGTGGGAAACAATGATGGTGGAAGCAAGATTATTGAGGAGAGTCATGATAAGAGAGTGCAAAGTGTTGAAGGTTCAGTTAAGGGATTGAAGAGTGAGGAGCTGGAAGCTAGACTGTTTCCACATCACAAGTTGCTAAGAAATCGAATGTCAACAAAATCATCATTAGAGAATTCTCAAAGTGATGAAAATGATGTTGAAGGACCCAGTAATGATTTAAAGGTGGAGGAAAAGTCATTGAGCCCTATTGAGGAGAACCCAATAGCATTAGAATTTTTGGCTTCATTGGATAAGGGCCGAAGTAAGGTCACCGCAAGGAATGGGCAGGTTGATGTAGAGTGTGGTGAAGTTCATGAAACGGATGGCGCTGCAAATTCTGAAGAACAAGTTTTGTCAGGCATGTTCAGTGGGAAAGGTAATGCTGAGCTCATTCTTACATCTGATGAAAGACTTGATGATTTTGATGATCAGGAGAATAGACAAGAACACATGGTTGATGAGGAGATTGAAGATACTTGCATTTATCAGCTAAATGAAATAGGCCAAAAGACTTCAACAGGAGGATGGTTTGTATCAGAAGGAGAGTCAGTTCTTCTTGCTCATGATGATGGCTCCTGCTCCTACTATGATATTGCTAATTGTGAAGTACGTAATCTTGTCCCTGTTTAAGAACCTTCATGTTGTGTTTTATTATTGAAAACATCAATTTGCTAAATTTTGCATTGAATACGCGTTTTGTTCACTTGACTAAGAATAATTCTATGATGTAACTCTTTGAATGTCTTTCTACCAATTGCTTATAAATGTTGTTTGACTTAATGAATTGACTCTATCATTTTCTTTTCTTTTGTGGATGCTCTTTTTTCATGCCAAATATTGTTTAAGCATGGTTAGACAGAAAGCCTGTATTTTCCTTTATTGTAATAAGTGATGGTATAGGAGTTGGGATTTGTGATCTTTAATTATGTCCATCATTGTTTCAGGATAAGGCTGTGTACAAGCCCCCAACTGAAGTTTCACCTAGTATATGGAGAGATTGTTGGATAATCCGGGCTGCTAGTGCAGATGGTTGCTCAGGAAGATATGTCTTGGCTGCGTCTGCTGGGAACACTCTTGATTCAGGATTTTGCTCGTGGGATTTTTATACAAAAGATGTTCGAGCTTTCCACATTGAAGGTGGAGGAACACCTACTTCAAGAACTGTTCTAGGTCCTTTAACCAATACTAATATGTGTAGCAGAAATACTTTGTCTAGTGTCATGGCACCAGAAGCTCGGCAATGGTGGTATAAACCATGTGGGCCTCTCATTGCCTCGACTGCCAGTTCTCAAAGGGTTGTTACAATCTATGATATCCGAGATGGTGAGCAAATAATGCGATGGGAGGTTCAAAAACCCATATCAACACTGGATTATTCTAGCCCTCTGCAATGGAGAAACAGAGGAAAAGTAGTTGTTGCTGAAGCTGAAACAATATCCTTGTGGGACGTTAACTCTCTAAATCCTCAAGCATTGCTGTCTGTTTCTTTGTCTGGCCGAAAAATTTCAGCTCTTCATGTTAATAATACGGACGCTGAATTAGGCGGAGGGGTTCGGCAAAGGTGAGACTTTCATACCCTTCTTTCTGTAGTCATCTCATATACTGATATCTACTGTGTTTTCCAGTTTACTTATTGTCACAAGCATATTTTCCCATGGAATTTTCTGCGTAATTGATGTTTGCAACTATGTGCGTGTGCGCATGCATGCCTTTTGATCATTATTGCTTGCTTGTCCCTTCTTAACTTATATTATTTTTTCCTGTCTATTATGCCATTCGTGGGAATAACACTAGCATACCCAGTTCTATGAATTTACTTTACATTAATGTAATAATTGAGTGCAAATATGTAGAAGCTAGAGTGCTATGTCTTGCTGCTGCTAAAATAATTCAAATTTGAAATACAGAGCGACTTCTGCGGAAGCTGATGGAAATGATGGTGTTTTCTGCACTCCTGAGTCCATAAATATATTGGACTTTCGCCACCCATCTGGTGTCGGTCTTAAGATCCCAAAATTTGGTGTGAACACACAGTCAGTTTTCTCTCGTGGGGATTCTATCTTTCTTGGTTGTTCTAATGTGAGGTCAACAGGAAAAAAGCAGCCCTCTTTACAAGTGCAACAGTTCTCTTTGCGGAAACAGAGGTTATGTAGCACTTACTCTCTGCCAGAATCCAGTGCTCACTCATATTACTCAGACATAACACAAGTTTGGGGAAATTCAAACCTTGTAATGGGTGTTTCTGGGCTAGGACTCTTTGTTTTTGATGCTTTGAGGGATGATGGATTGCAGTCCTTCGCAAGTGATAATAGCAGTATCCAAAAAGTTAGAGAAATTATTGGCCCAGATGACTTATATGCCCCTTCTTTTGATTACCTGTCTTCTCGCATTCTCCTTATATCACGAGATCGCCCAGCACTTTGGAGATACTTACCATAGGTACTGAATGATGCATGCTTTAAAACTCCTTTAATTTGGCTTCATAGAACTATCAACATAATGAAACTCTTGTTTATGTTTGTTGTTTATTCCATGCTTTGTAGACATTAAAAGTAATTTTGATATTTATTGAAGTGTGTTGAAATGGAATATACATAGTTTTCACTATATTGTATCACAAATTTTAGAATATTTGGGTGGATGGACCGAATGTTTTAAAGTACTGCCAATATCAAAGAAAATCAATTAAGTGGATATGAAAAAAGTTAAAACAGGGAGGTGTGAACCCCTTTAATCATTTGTGCAATATGTTTTATTTTTACCCTGAAAGTAGTTTCTTCGCTAGATGCTTTATCTGGCTGCTTTTTTCTTATATTCTGCTCTATGTCGACATTGTCAATAAGCAAATTTGTATAAGTTGATTGAAAAGCATATTCCAGTCAACAAATAGTTAGTCTTCAAGTGGGTGTTTGACTAAACTCTGGATATTTGCACTACTCTGGAAACTGCTACTATATGTCATAGCAGTCAATTTTTGATGCTTTTCTCTCTATCATAACTTTGATAGTCAGAAATCTTCTCCCCCACTGATTAATTGTTGTTTTGTTTATCAACAAACTTCGCATTTAATCAGACCTGGGATGTCTCTCCTGATATGGACAGATTGTGATACGTAGCTACTTATGTCTCCGGTATCTTTATGACACCGCAATACTATGTCTTGTTATCCAGACAGGCGTTTAATGAACTGAACTATACAACATCATATTTATAACATATAACTAGTAGTTTTTTGATATAATCTAATTGTGATTAGCTGATAATGATGAAACAATCAATTTGATTTCGTATTGTTATCAAAGTATCTGCTTCATCTTGAGAAATTCAAATTGAATTGGTAAGTTGTGTTAAATGAGTGGTCAAGTAAAAAATGTTTAAATTTTATATACAAACAAAATTACGAAGTTAAAGGTCTTAATTAACAGAGCAGGGGGTGTTGGATGAAGTAATAAATATAAAACGACACCGTGTGTATAATTTTTAATGAAGTAATAACATTTAGGTCTTTAAATTTTAATAAAATCATACAAATATGACAATTCAAGTCATCAAATTTCAAAAATTAAAAATTTAGTATCTCAAAATATACTGAAACAAATAAGCATCTAGACAAGTCAATTTTAGGAGTGTTAACTGTCAAATTATTAATTATCATAAAACAAGAATTTGCATACTAATTACAAATTTTGTCTTTATTTAAAATTTTATCAAACAGAAGGACTCCAGTGTTATTTTGTTAATTTCCTTTTTTTCTTAATTCTCAGCCAACCTTGAGCTTGAGTCAAAGATTGATGCTCAAAAGTTTATAAGGCTAGATTGAAAACACTCACCTAGTCAATTTCAATTTTGATAATAACAAATAAATAAATAAAACTTTAAGTATGCGAAAATTATTATGATTGGTGAACTTTGTCACTTCTTTTCTTTGATAACTTCTACCAAGTTTAATCATTGAATGTTAAAGTTTAGACTCATGTTAAACATGAGTCACTATATTACAATTAAAACAAACGCTTGTGTGTTTAGTGTACTATGTGTATGTTGAATATATATATCTTAGTGTAGAAAAATCTTTGGTTCCTAAAATCACTTTCTTAATATATTCATTGCCGTCAAATATCTTTTATAATTTTTCATTTTATTTGTTATTGTCAACCATGCACTACTTTAAAGATAAGTTTTTATTTTATTTGCTATCGTCAACCATGCACTACTTGTGTCCGCGAGTGAAATATTACTACAATGCAAGTGGTTTTTTTTTTTAATTTAATTTACACTTTTAACTTAATATTTACGACATAAATTTTATTATTCATACTAGTTCAATATTTATTATATTGTAAAGTATCATTATGATTATATAAATTTTATGACGTACAATGTAAAATTTAAAAGCTTATATATAATAAAATTTTTCTAT
This sequence comes from Cedrela odorata, assembly GCA_035584115.1. Lineage (NCBI taxonomy): Eukaryota > Viridiplantae > Streptophyta > Magnoliopsida > Sapindales > Meliaceae > Cedrela > Cedrela odorata. The sequence continues at coordinate 8,468,308 of JAXCLQ010000007.1, forward strand.
GTTGCAAAATTTTAGTTAGGAGCCTACAAAATACAACCATGAGCACACATTTTTTTAATAAATTTTTATATTACAAAATATTTTAAAATTAATTTATTATTAAATAAATTTAGCATAATTAAATTAAAAAAAATTATTACTCTTCACACCTCAATATCTAATATTTCATAAGATTAAATTAAATTTATTAATAGAGATACAAGTTAGGTTTTATCAATAAAATATTTTGTGAGAATTTGTAGTTGTTGTGAGCCTTTTGGTTTGCTCAACATCATGCTTCAAAGTTGGTGGTTATTGAATTCAAGAATTCCTTTCAAGGATTTAATTGTAACTTTCATATCCTTGAAAGGAATTCTTGAATTCAATAACCACCAACTTGAATATGAAAATTTCAAGATAATAAAGTAATAAATAATAACTTTCAAGTACTACATAGTCTTAATTAATATATTATAAAGCCAATTTAGAGTAGGACTTAGTAGTTGCTATACTACGATTATTAAATTGTAATTTATGCAATTTAATGACTTGATGAAAGTGGGTAGCCAGCTGCTTCATTGTTTAGTTAATAAATCAAGAAAACAACCAACCAAGCAAGAGAAGAGAAAGAGAGTTTCCTTTTCTTATTGTTGTTTTGAACTCAATATATGCTAGCATGATATAATATAACGACAAATGTTACTCAATATATGCTAGCATGATATAATATAAGACAAATGTTGGGGAGGGATTTTATAAAATGCCACTAAAATTGTTAGAAAATCCAAATTGGTGGAAGCCACCATTGAAGAAATCGATATAAGCCGGCGGCTGCCAATTTTGACTACTTCTGAAATATATATAGATACAGATATGTCCTAAAAACTAGTTGCACTATTAAAAGAGCTCAAACCAACGCCATGAAAAATAACCAAAATAAATAACTAGATGATACAAGTGATTCTAAACTCTTGTGGTAGCGGTCAATCTAGATTGTTGTGTCTTTGAACGCGTTACGTTAGCTTACAAGGGGGAACAAAAAGCACTTTTTTGGTAAGTTCAAATCGATAGAAGTGATTCTAATATGCAATTATCTATGGTGTCCCTACATCATTTATTTAATATTTTCGGTCTGTATAAGAGAAAGACTAACAGCATATTATCGTGTAGAATACGAAACTCGACAGGCGAGAGAGATGGGAAAAGAATGCCATCGTTTGCTGAGTGGTGGAGGGAAAGTTGGGAAATTATACAATCATGGGCTGAGTTCAGGTGAGATGCAGTCGCTGGCTAGCGTATGCGAGGTTCTGTGTCCTCCTTTACCTTGGTTATCGGAGGGAAAAGATGACAAGACCACCGACGTCGAGTATTTTTACAAATCTTCTGCAGCTGAAGCTCCAATCCCAGATGAGGTAACAAACCAACCAGCCAACAAACCGTTAATTTCTTCATCTCTTTTTTTCTCTCACGATTCTTCTGCCATGCATGATAAATAAGTTTGCATCATTTTTATTTTTATTTTTTGTATTTTTGGAAGGGCAGATCGCGGAGATTTTGGTGAAAAGAGGATTGACAGAAGCGGTGATTCTGGTGAGAGTGGTTCTGGTGTTGCTGTCAACTAGGTTGGGGACGCTACTGCTTTGTGGGTGGCTTAGTTTCAGCGAGGCATGGCCATATATTAACAACTTCTCAAGTATACCATTGGAGAAGAGGGAAAAGGTTTTGCAGAAGTGGTTCAAGCACTGGCTTTTGACGCCTATTAGAGTTGCGTTTGTCTACATCAAAATTCTGTGCCTCTTCGTTTTCTTCTCCCGGGTAATAATATTCTCCTCACAACTTTAGAAAATTTCATTGTCTTTTACATTTATTTATCTAATTACATTAGAAGGTTTCTGTCCCAACAAGATGAATTGATGTCCCAAAATTCGGAAAGAATCCGGAATCATAATAAGCATAACATGGAAGGTTTTTGAAATATAACAAAAGAATCTTATGTTGTATATGCTTATCAAGTTTAGGGTAATTTTTGTTTTGGGGGAAAATCTTGTAGAAAAGTTAATTTGGAACATCCAAACAAACCCTTTGTTTCTCTTTCCTTCCATGTTTCTCGCATGGTGCTAAAAGCAGCTTTTGGTCATTGGACAAAAAATTTATGCCGGAAAGCAATTGTGAATTCCATAAAATCAAACATCGTTATCATTTACAATTTGCTTATTCAATAGTCGCCACTCCTTATATTCAAATCAAAGACCAAGTAAGATTCAAAGTCAAAATAATCATAACAACCATTGGGACCGGCTCTGAAAAATGTGAGACCTTGGGAGAAGATTGTGTATTAAAGTCTTCTTAAATTTTAATTAAAAAATAATATTAATTTTTTATAAAGTAAATATTCAAAATTTATTCTTTTAGGTTATTGGTGATGATCAAAAGAATAAACTTTTTCAATAGCATAGAATAAGAAAGCTGATTTGTTCAATGATGGAAAAGATAAAAATTGAAATTGTTATAATTAAATTATTGTATTTGAGATTTTTTTTTTATAAGTTTATTGGAATGTAGAAAGATTAAATTATTTCTTTCACAATGGGTTAAACTTAAAATTTCCTTAACCACTCCTCCTTCAGGTTGATGAAAATGGAAATAACCCAGCATGGGAAGCTATTAATTATCGTGTAGACTATGATAAGAATGTAACTGAAATTCAAAAGGAGAGGCCTCTTCAGAAGGGAGTAGTGGAAACTATGTATGAAACTGACTCAACCATTCTCCAATCCCTAAACCAGAAAGGCCTCCAAGTTACAAAAGATTCTCAACAGAACGTCTACAAAATCAAATGTGATGTTGTAATTGTTGGCTCTGGTTGTGGTGGAGGCGTTGCAGCTGCTGTTCTGGCAAGTTCTGGTCAGAAGGTTATTGTTATCGAGAAAGGGAACTACTTTACTCCTCCGGATTATTCTCTTCTCGAAGGTCCCTCAGTGAATCAACTATATGAATCAGGAGGAGTCCTTTCAACTGTAGACGGTGACATGGTAATTCTGGCAGGATCAACGGTGGGCGGTGGCTCAGCTGTCAACTGGTCAGCATGCATCAAAACACCAGAGTCTTTGCTTCAGGAATGGGCAGAAGGCCATAGGATCTCACTCTTTGGAAGCTCGGAGTATCTTTCTGCCATGAATACAGTGTGTGAGAGAATTGGCGTTACAGAGAATTGTGTAAAGGAGGGATTCCAGAATCAAGTACTTCGCAGAGGGTGTGAAAATCTTGGTCTTGAGGTGGAAAGGGTACCACGAAATTCCTCAGAGAATCATTATTGTGGATCTTGCAGTTTTGGCTGTAAAACAGGAGACAAAAAGGGGACAGATAGTACATGGCTGGTTGATGCTGTAGATCATGGTGCTATCATTTTAACAGAATGCAAAGCTGAGAGATTCTTGTTGGAAAAGAGCAAGAATGGAAGCACTAGGAGAAAGAAATGCGCAGGAGTGATAGCAAAAGCATTAAATGAAAACGTCACAATGAAATTTCAAATTGAAGCCAAAGCAACAATCTCAGCATGCGGGGCTCTTTTGACACCCACTTTAATGATCTCCAGTGGATTGAAGAATCAGCATATTGGACAGAACCTTCACCTCCATCCTGTTTTGATGGCCTGGGGACACTTTCCTGACTCAAACATAGAGTTCAAGGGAAATGTCTACGAGGGTGGAATAATCACATCAGTCAACAAGGTAGTTTCAGGATATTCTGATCTACGAGCCATCATAGAAACTCCTGAATTATCACCCGGAAAATTTTCTGTATTGTTCCCTTGGGTGTCTGGAGCTGACATGAAGCAAAGGATGATGAAGTATGCAAGAACTGCTCACTTGATAACAATAATTAGGGATCGGGGATCTGGAGAAGTTAAGGCAGAGGGAAGAATTAGCTATAAATTTGATTCATTGGACAAAGAAAATTTGAAGGCTGGATTGAGGCAGGCATTGAGAATTTTAATAGCAGCGGGAGCTGTTGAAGTTGGCACTCATCGGAGTGATGGACAGAGACTCAAATGTAAAGGAATTAATAAAAAGGAAGTAGAAGAGTTTCTGGACACAATTTATCCAACAGATGGGCCTAAGTCACAAGTGGAGAATTGGATGATCTATAGCTCTGCCCATCAAATGGGAAGCTGCAGGATGGGGATTAGTGAGAAAGAGGGTGCGGTTGATGAGAATGGGGAGAGTTGGGAAGCAGATGGCCTATTTGTTTGTGATGCTAGTGTTCTTCCAAGTGCTGTTGGTGTCAATCCCATGATCACCATCCAGTCTACTGCTTACTGTCTCTCAAAGAAAATAGCTGAATCCTTAAGAAGAGAATAGTCCTCTTAAGTTGATTAATTCCTCTTATTATTCTTCACTCGTCCGGACATGAACGCTAAAAATAATATCCCTATGTTACTGAGGTTGTTTTTCATATTGAATCAAGATAGTAAATAAGGACATCTATCACAAAGATGGTTTAGCAGACAGTTTTCCTACGTCAGAAGGGCTCAATTACATTTATACATGTAGTGACACAGATATTAAGTACAATTCCAATATTTTTTAGAATAAAGGACAATTATGAAAATCATTTTAAACTTTAATGTGCAAAGGTTTGTTGCTTAAAAAGAACGGAGATGGAGCTTTGAATTTCATATAAGAATCTCATCAATGAGACAAATGTAGTTTGAAGAAAAGGTGCGAGGCCAGAGGGTTCTTACTCTACCAACATGAAAGGAGCTAAAATACAAACAAACCAATACTAGGAGCAATAAACAGACTTCCTGTGTTGGTTAGCCTACTAGTTAAATCGATGCTCTTCAAAATCAACCAAATTTTAGCACACTCAAGATTCAAAGGGCTTAAATTCAATGATTCCACCAATAATTTGGGTAAATTGGGCAAGTAACTCAAAGATATGAAGACAATGCAATCTAATTAAGGCAATGAACTCAAAGACATGGAGACAATGAAATCAGACAAACTTCCAGAACTTCCAAAAATATCAATCAAGTACTGAGAAAAACCATAGTTTAAAAACATTGTTTCAGTATCACATAATAATTAATAATATATGAAACGGATTGGGATGGAGGGTATCTCATGCATGTGAAATTTCAAATCAATCGAGAAATATTTCATTTCCACTCACATAAGGGAAAAGACAATATTGGGCTTTGAGAAACACTTCTAAGCTGAAACTAACAGTAAAAATACCAACCAGCAGACAGTAAAAAAAAAAAAAAATAGTGTAGAAAAAATTTTTAAAATAGCCTTATTTTAGAGTTAATTTATGTAAATAGTTAATTTTACTTTATTTTTATCAATTTAATCAATTTCACAATTTCCAAATAAAATTACTCTTGTATTATCATATACACTTAAAATAGCATAACTATTTGATATATATTAAAAAATATTATATTATGTAAAAAAAATATTATTATAACTTAATGATAAGTATTCTCACTTTTAAAGCTTGAGTTCGAGTCTCAATAATTATAATTATAATTTTATTTATTTATAATATGAGAAATTTTGAGCCTATAATTGAGCTTAAGTTCGAGTACCAATAATCGTAATTTTTATTTTATTTATTTATATGTGGAATTTTGAACCTAGTTATGTACTCAATTTCGATCACATAACCAAGCTTGAAATCGAAATCGAAATCGAAATCGAAATCGAGTCCACTTTCGATTAAGACTCAATTTTGAGGTTAAGTATTTTTAT
>JAXCLQ010000007.1:8474142-8492227 GCA_035584115.1 Cedrela odorata
GAAATCGAAATCGAAATCGAAATCGAAATCGAGTCCACTTTCGATTAAGACTCAATTTTGAGGTTAAGTATTTTTATTTTTTTTAATGAAGCACAAATATCTTTATTTTTTTATTTTATAATTTTATATAAATTTTATTGTAAATAAATTTAATTTATAAACTTGTTATTTATTATAAAAAAAATACAATGGTAGACAATCGAACTCAAGCATAAAAATGTGAGATAAACTACTTACCACTAAATTACAATAATTTTTGTTATATAAAATAATATTTATTAATATTTATCTATCATTTAATGTTATTTTAAGTGCGTACGGTCATCTGAGAACAATTTTATAAAATTGTGAAATTGGTTAAGTCGATAAAAATAAAGTAAAGTTGGCTATTTACGTAAATCACTTCCAAAATAAGATTATTTTAGAAATTTTTCTAAAGCCATTAACAATGTCTTCCATAACCCATCTCCAGAAAATTACAAGATTCAATCTTTCCAACCGTATGAACGAAAACACAAAATACAAGAACTAGTAGTTAAAATTTGCAAGATTTATAGGTCAAACAAACCTGATAAGCCATTCAGCCATAAGTTTCTTGCACGTGAAAATATCATAAAAACTTCGAAAGTGAGCATAAATAACAACACAAAATGAATTGATGAGACATTCTATTTTGAAACAATATATACATAAAGACAGCCAATTTCTTCAAGCAGTACCTCATTCTTGTTGGCAAAAATGCATCCCAAATTGCGTATTCGTGCAAATTTCGGCTTCTTAAAGATGATGAGAAGCTAAGAACTGGTATGCATTACTCTTGGTCCTTCGACCGGTTTAGCTCTGACTTTAATTCTGCAAATGGGTAACAAAGAGTGCTGCATTTGGTATATTTATGGCATGAACGATAAATAAGTGTATAATAGTAGGACTGGAAAGAGAATTGTCCTGGGCCTCTAACGTTACATTTCCTTGTTTTGCTTTGCAATCGATGCTCGGTATCACGGACCGATTTTCTCTTGGTTGAGATTTAGGCCTGTGCAGCACTTACTAAAGTATTCGAACTAGTAAATCAGCCTAAACGAGTTTGTACGTAGTAAGTTCAAATAGGTTGGTTGTCTATAAAAATAAATCAGTAGTAAAAAAAAATAAAAAACAAGCAACTATCGTATTATAACACAATTCAAGGCAACATCGATAAAATACACTATAAGCATACAAACGATCAATAAGCGTGCAAGCATTGAATAAATAAGCGTCACTATACATCGGGACAACGGGTAAATAAAATCGAATAAACAATGCAAGCAACAATTTTTATTTATTCAAAGACGGAGGAATACACAGCGAAGCCCCTAGAGTGTTGATGGTCAAAGCCCTCCTGAAATACCTAACCATCCCTCCCTAAAGAGGTCTTTGAGATATTACAAGAGTGGCAGGAGGAGACATAACACATGTCTCAGCTGTCACACCCTTAAAAATAGTAAGTAAAATAAGTATTCTAAGCCACAATGGTGCCTCTTCCGACTTGCAACCATGGGCTTACTAGCTGGCTTTGGACGAGTAAATATGAGTGGCCCTTACATTCTCCCCTACTTAATCTATCGACGTCTTTAACGATGATGCTATCTTGAAGTCTTCAATCTTCTGTTGGAACAGCTTCAATTCTTTAGCTTTCTCTCAGCTGATCTCTTCTTCACTAAGGACCTTCCACTTCACGAGAAATTCCTTATGGCGTCATCTCTCTCAAGTTGTTTGTCTCTCTGCTAGAACTTCTTCAACTTCTTTAATATCCTTCTTCCATGGTTACTTTATGATCTCCTCTCTTGCTGGTTTCTTGCTTATGGAGTCCTTCATAACGGCGTAGTAAGGCTTCAACTTATTAACATGAAAGATTGGTTGCATCTTCATTCAAGCTAGTATCTCGACCTTGTACGAGACCTTCTTTACTTTGGCAATGACTAAAATTGGACCTTCATACTTTTACACTAGTCTTTGATCTCGACTCTCCTATAAGCAAATTTGTTTTAGCATCTGCTTAATTAACATTAAGTCTTTAGGCTTGAACTTGAACAGTTTTCTATTTTTGTTTACCCACTTCTTCATCCTAGTGGCAGTTTTTCTAAATTATACTCGAGGGACCTTTCCTATACACTCTGTGACTTTGTAGGGTAAAAGTGATTGCTATCTCATTACATTAGAGCAAAATTGTGTGACGTCAAGTAATTGTGCTTAACTTTTCTGGTTAGCATTAACAAGATGGCGCAAATATTCTTCTAGCACATTAAATCTCTCTGTCTGCCCATCAGTCTGCAAGCAATGTAACGCAAAGAGAAATTCCTTTTATTGATCAGTATACCTCTGCTCCATTTATGATAACTTTCTATCTTTGTAAGATACAGAGTGTTCTTCTTGCAACAAGAATCTCTCCTATTGCTAAGTTAAATACATCAATCTGCACCTCAAATCGCTTGGTTGTATCCTAAAGGATAAGAACCAAATCTCTCACCATGACTTTCTTCAAGTTGTTGAAGACTCTTCTATATTGTTCAGATCATTCCTACGTTACATCCTTCTTTAAGCTCAGTCAAAGGTACAGCTTTCCTTGCTTATCTTTCTACGAACTTCCGGTAATAGTTAGCTCAAACAGCATCACCAGAAACTTATACGATCCATACTGGGTGACGCATGTTATTTTTGATTCATCCCCTTCCTTCGGCAATCCTCACTTAATGGTAACTCGACCATAAATCTAGCTTTTTGAAGTCTCATGCCGAACTCAGTTGATCAAACAAATCTGTTATCAGCTGAATGGGATAGATATCATAGATTGTCAACTTACTAAGAGTTCTTTAGTCGATACACAACCGTATACACCTATGTTGCATCTTTTGGAACAACATAGGAGCTTTAACCAGTGCTTTTAACAGTCTAATGAAGTTAGCCTGCAACAGCCCTTCTAATTATTTTCGGAGTTTAGCTAATTCTAATGTAGTCATTCTGTAAAAGACAAGCGAGGGTGGATTAGCTGTAAGCACTAGCTTAGTCTGGTGATCAATTGCTCTCTTTTTGGCAAGGTCTTGGGTAGCTAATCCAGCATCACATTAGCAAACTCCTTCAAGACATCTACAATTTCTGATGGAGTCAGCTCTCCTTCCCTCTCTTCCTCCAAGGTCAAAATTGCAATGAAAGAAGGTTACAATCTTTTAATCTCCTTCTTGAGTTGAAGCGCAGATAAAAGCTTTGTCTTTGTCGGTTGTTTAACTTTTGGTTTGCACAATTGTAAGCCTTTCTCCCATGATCAATAAGCTACCAGCAGATAGAACGGGAATTGTATCATTCTCTAATAAGAAGTCATTTTTCGAAACAGCAACAAAGACATTCACCTGCATAGCTATAAGGTCCACTTGATCTTCTCAAGTGCCGATCTTCATTTACACTTGCTTTACCAATCCGCTCATGGGTAAGATTTTCAGAGTTGACCGCCTTCATGCGGCCAATATCCTCCTCGAGTTTCAGCTTAAGGCGTTTCACTTTCTGAAGAAAAAATGAAGTTATGAGTAACCCTTTCTTATGTAACGGCCTTAGCCTTAGGCGCAGTCACAACCCATTAATATGCGGGCTCGCCCTAGTTTACCAAGTCACAACCTAACGGCCCCGGTTCTAGGCAAGGTCATAACCCACTATTACGTAAGCTCGCTCCGACTACCGAGTCACAATCATTGTAGGCAAGGGTACCTTACAACCCACTAGACAAAAATCTGTCCCTTCTGAACCCCACTCGAGGTTCTTCAAGGCTTTTTCACTCTGCAAGTCCAGTCCGAAGCTGGCATATTTTCACGGAGTTCACCTTCCACTACTCAAACCTAAGACTTCCCCTTTAAGAGCATCTGCAGGTTAGTTTGAGTATCAACTCTGCAAAAGGCCCTTTTCTACTACTTTCTTGTCTTTGGATAGTTCTTTTTTTAGCATCCAACATCCTTAGCGCTACCATATAGCCCATATTTTCTGTCTTTTGATCACTTTTTAAGTACTTCTTGTAGTTCCTCTTTCTTTGTCATAGCACTTAGTCTTGCCCTTTTTAGGGCACCCACCGGCTCTATTGGCCATTGTATAGCCAACTTCATGATGTTTCTTTCCGACTTTCTTACCATTGAGAGATGGTGATCTTTTCTAGAAAGTTCAGTTTTGCTTACTAGGTCACTCCCCTACCTTTGTTAAGGCTGCCATTTATGGGCTTCTTGTTCCTATTATCTTTCCCTCTTGAGATGGGTAATGAACTTTTTGGTTAAAAGTCATCATGTGAGTAATTTAACAATCATTTAACGACTGCTTATATGAATGAAAGATCTCGCACCCTTTGTCGCTATAACTCATTTCGAGCCCAAGGTTGAAAGTTTTTCATCAAGTAAAACAATCGGTCTTACTCAATCATATATTGGATATCTAACATCAAACCTGAGAATTTCTTTACATATTCGCAGATTGTCCCAGTTTGGGTCAACCCATCTAATTATTTTTGAGTAAGGTACACCGCACTTTCGGGGAGGAATTGATTCTTTAACTCTCATTTCAGGTCTTTCACTACAACTTGACATTTCCGAACAAGTACATAGATGCCAGAGTCACCTTGGCGTCTTCGAAATCTGTCCTCGCAGTTCAAAAGTATTGTTTGATAACAAATAAAAGTTTTTAAGCACTTCGGCATTTTGAGTCCCTCCATAGTGTTTTGGTACCTTAAACCGACTGTATTCTAAACTTGGAGTAGCTCTCGACTAAGTTGCAAGGATATAAACAAGAAGGTTTGTCCTTATGTCCACCTCCTTCAGTTGTTCTTGAAACACACTCACCACATCGTGACACTCCACTGCAATCTCGGATATAGTTACTTGTATATCTGCAAACTGTGTTTCCAATTCTTTGAGACGTCCTCTATTGGACGACTCAATGTTAGAGCCAACGACATTCGTTTTAGTATGCTCACCCGAGAATTCAATAACTCTAGTATCGTCAAAGTTTGTCTCAAGTACTCGGCATTGAATGAGCCTCCTCTCTACCTTGCCACCTCTAAGACTCATTGACGCTCTTCTAACTCTGCCCATTTTCTTTTGAGAGCATTTTATCGGGCTGTTCTTGAGGAGATAGTTTTTATAGACATTATTACCACAACCTTGTGCTCTAATACCAAATGTTACGGACTAATTTCTCTTGGTCGAGATTTAAACCCGTGAGACACTTACTAGAGCATTCGAACTAATAAGTCAACCTAAACAATTTTATACTCAGCTAGCTCAATTAAGTTGGTTGTCTACAAAAACAAATCAGCAGTAGAAAATAATCGAAAACAAGCAATTATCGTATTATAACACAATTCAAAGTAACATCAATAAAATACACCATAAGTATACAAATGATCAATGAACGTGTAAGCATTGAATAAATAAGCGTCACTACACATCGGGACAACGGACAAATAAGATCGAATAAACAATGTAAGCAACACATTTTTATTTATCTAAGGACAGAAGAGTACACAGCAAAGCCCTTGAAGTGCTAATGATCAAGACCCTCTTAAGGCACCTAACCATCCTCCTTAAAGAGGTTTTTAAGACATTATAGAAATGACATGAGAAGACATAACACATATCTCAGTTGTCACACTCCCTAAAATAATAAGTAAAATAAGCATTCCAAGCCACAATGCCTTCCTAACTTATAATTATGGACCGACTTATAATTATGGACTTACTAATTGGCCTTCGACAAGTAAATACGAGTGACTCTAATACCTGGCCTAGGCGAGAATGATTGAAGTGGAAAAGTTTTTATTTTTGAAGGGCAAACCAAAGAAAAATGTCGTCTGGTTACTGCTCTGTTTTGCTGGTACATTCTATCTGATTTTCTCTGCACATGCAAAATGGTTTCTTAGAGCATCCTTGATTTCTTTGGCTACTGGATTTTATTTATTTATTCGATTTTTGGCCTTTTGGAGCTCCAGCTGTTGCTACTCTGCTTTTGATTCGTTCAGTTCAGGGGCTCAAAATCATTTTTGGTGGTAAGTTCTACTAAGACGTCTTGTTTATTTTCCTCTACAATGGCAAAAGTCGTTATTAACTATCATATAGTGCTGAAATGATCATTTCTGCAGCTGTTATCATTCCAGTCATTCTGTTCAAATTTAGGGACTATTCCTAGTTCCAGTTAACAATCTAGTGATGTTGTGGTCGTAAAGTTAGCTGTCCTTGAATGTGCAAGATTTTTAGTAATGACATGGACTGAACGCTCGTCAACCAACCGAAATGATTTGCTTGTTAGAAGGTGCTGCCTATTCCCTCACTAGCTTAGAAATCATCAGTTAGGATCTTGACAATTAGCACCATTATAGATAAACTTCGATATAAGACGATAAATTAAAGGCTATTCCTCCTATGAATGCCAGCGGGAGCTATGCCAACAGAGAAGAAAGGGGCTTGAGCCGACTTTCTCCATCTCGATGAAGAAAAGAATCAGTTTGCAAGGAAAGGCTAAGGCTCTCTTTCATTAGAGAGTTTTCTTCTTCTTCTTCTTTTTATTATTTATTACTAAAATATACAAATTAAAGAAATACCATCACAAAAGTTTTCGAACATATTGAAGTTCATTAGAGAGTAAAAAGAGAAATAGTGGTCCAACACATCAGTTTCATTGATTGGTGTAAGCCGATCCAAGTTAGAATGGCAAATGTACAAGCATAGATGACGCTTTCTAGTTTCTTCATTACACTTGGAGCTTTACAATTGACAATTTGAGTCAGATCTGTGATCGATGAACGATGAGGAGATCTTCCACACTGTTGTAGCAAAATGTGGATCCTTCTCCCTGAGGTAGCAGAAAATATTGTATTCCCACTCTGTCAGCCATTGTGCACTTATGTACATTTATTCACGAAACAACCTCAGCAGTCAGAATCTGTCTCTCGAAATGGTAAAGGAACTGCCTTCACAGCCCTGAACTTGCCAACATTGCTCAGATGTTCTTTCTCCATCCTGTTTTAGAATGGTTTCTTAGTATATTTATTGTAACATAGAGCCATGAATTATGAATAAACCGTACTAATTAAGAAGGAATTAATGATTCTCAAGGGCTGTGATTTAAATATGGTCTTCTTTTCCAATGTTTAGTCTATATGATTGCAGCTAAAGTGTGTTTTGTGGGATAGAAAGTACCTGTAGAAATTCCAATGCCCTCGTCTTATAACTTCTAATGAAGCCATGAAAAAATCTAGCATACGGCTCTCAACAATGTTAATACGGAACCGCATCACAGTCTCCACCCAAGCAATTCTTAGAACTACATTCAAGGCCTACAGTCCAATTTGTCAATCTGTTAACTTTTTCAAATGTTTGAACATAATGCCAAATTTACTCTAGGACAGAGGACTCACAATGGAGATGTAGTAGATGCTTTTGTTCTTCAGAATCAAATCATCTCTAAGCCAATGATTCCTGGAATTTGGGTTCAGAAGCCCCCAATCCTCGACAAAATCCCAGTACAATTGATAAACTGTAGCCACCACAGAAGTTACCAAGACTATACCAAACCATAGGTGGCTGGACTGCCTAGTGTATGTTATCCTTGCACCAGCTGCCACCATGGCTGAAACATACTTCCCCATGTTAGCCAATTGGTTTGGGTCACATTCATCAAACCATCGCCTTGCACACTGGTAACAAAATTGAAAGGTCGCGCGTTAGTCATGATACAGAATGCAATGGAAACATTTTTTGACTTGCCCTTGGAACTAATTTTACAATTGATTAGCTACTAGGTGTATGAGTTTACCTGCATGGCACGCCAGTAGTATGGCAAAAATGAGATGATATAAGCTAGCTCCCTATATAGTCTTCCATTCTTGCAGGTTTCATATTGGTGTGTTTTGAAACTTCCAGCAAGAAAGTAGCAGGCCGTCGTTTCTAAGTGTCTCAATAATGGAATCTGTAATAAGAAATAATTGGTGATGATCAGAAACAGTATACATAGTTAGAGGATAATGAAATGGAGAGAACTTTATGACTTTTTTGGTCACCAAGAAGATGGAGCTAAAAGAGAGGAAAAAAAGTGTTCATAATAATTTAAGTTGTATACTTGGTATTAGACTTTATCCACTTAAGGTGTGTTTGATAGATGAAATTATTGCATTGTTGTATATGTTTTGCAGGTTAGAGTGATTACCTGACTAGTAAGTTGGTCAGCCATGAAAAAGTCTACCATCAAAACCTGCATTCATGAAGATAATGTTTCAGCTGTTAATTCTAAATTATTAAATGAAACCGTCTCTGTATCGAACAAATTAAAGTAAATGTACCTTATAAAATGGTGAGCAGACTATGTTACGTATGATACGAAGGAAGCAGTAGCGTGTTGGACGATAAAAGATGTCAAATGGGCATATGAGCAGGCAAATGAAAATCTGGAAATGCAAGAGAATGGGAATTAGTTCATAACACTTCAAAGCCAGGTTAGAGCTTTTATTGAATTCATTTTAACATTTATCATGGTTAACACTACTCTAAATTCCGTCTATAGAAGTAATGGAACTAACCAGAAGGAGAATTCCAGGAATGGCATCAACTTGGCTTGGCGAAAAGCCGCTAGCTCGTAAGAGGAGGTGCACAACCATTGCCCCAACACAAGCAGTCATGAAAGTGGTACAAACGAGAAAGGCATCTCTGTACTTGAGTGCAGTGTTAGGTGAAAATTCAAAAATGAAGTTGTAGTTGATCCTCGTGCTCTTCCACATGAACAAATTGCAGCCATACATGAACAAGTGCAAGCACAATAATGCAAACAAACTGCATAACAAAATAAATTTTTGCATTTAGTACTGAGTTAATGCGTATTAATAAAGCTTGTTATTTTCAATTATTGAAAATCCTTCAGTTTTCTATCTATTCTTTGATCAAGATTTTCTCCTGGTCATTTCTATTATTATATTTATAAGATATTGTTACTAATATAATTAATAATGAACGGTTTAAGTTGTATTTTAATATTTTTAATTTATATTATAAAATATAAAATTAATTTATAAATTTTATTAAAATATAATTTAAATTATTTATATTATGTGTTAATATATTTTTTAAAATTAATGATAAAAAAATATTACAAAAAAATCAGAAGCCACTGGGTTGTTTAAGTGTTTACGCTAAATTCAACAGTAATGGATGCAAATGGGCCACCAAGCCACTCTATGTATGTATGTATATACTACAATGAAGATATTCTAGACCTACTCTTTCTCATAGTACACTTCAAAAAAGTCTGCCAATGTCAAAATATTAGTATTTCTGAAAAAAAAAATTATGCCAAAAATAAGAGTCTACGGTGAGAACAATATAAAATGCGGACCTGAAAACAGGGTAGACAGTTTCCATGTAGGCCACTTCAGTTCTAGCAGAAAATATACCAGATAAGTGAGCAAGAATTGCGTATACGCAAAACAGTGACACAAAACAACCTGTAAATAACCCTGCAAACCAAAACACGACAAGAAGAAAGGAATTCAATTCATATCATGCTTTCACAATAAATTCTCCGAGACATATGCATCAACACTTGGTGTGGTGGGGTGGCCAAAATATGCACTATCTTTAATCTTTTCATCGTCGACCTCAACCAAATTAAATTGTTTCCATCAGTGGCATTAGTGCTAGTTGCCCCATTTGGTATGCCATAGAAAATTATGTTTACATATGCATTTAAAATGCATATTAAAAAAAACTATCGGTAAGTTTGATATTGACGTACGAGTAATGAATTATTAGTTATCAAATATACTTCAAGAGTATTAATTTTTTAGCTTTTCTTTTTCCTTAGTCATTAGTGAATGCAATAACTCTTTTCTGTACGGCTTTAACATTTCACTAATGCTAGTTACTTTACGAAAAACCTAAAATAAAAAGGATAATTAACGGATATCTCCGCTAAAATTTGTCAAAATAAAAAGTAGATAGAATTAAATATGCGTACCATAAATACTCCATAAGATAATTAAAAATTAATTTTTGTCATTAGTGATTTTTTTTAATATAAAATTACCCTTTCATTTGTGACTTGTTGAAAATATTAATGTAATTTATTTATTATTTTTTCTATTTTTTTTAATTTTTAAGTATATAATTCACTCATTAAAAAGTTGAAAGCATAAAAATTAAATTTTTTTTAAACAATACAAAAAAACTATTTTAATAATTTTTTCATCTATAAATATGAAACATGCGCGTTTTTACTTTTTTTACTCTCAAAAAGTATTATTTCTCTAAACATATTTTCGGATATAAAAATAAACAGTTAACAAATTTATTTTTGTTTTGTTTTATTTTCATTAATAAATTGCTTTGTTAAAAATAACTTTTATACTTCAAATTTTTATTAATAAAAATATTTTCATAAATAATTTTTATATTTTCAACTTTTTAATGAGTGGATATTATACTTAAAAATAAAATAAAATAATAAAATAACAATAATAAAAGAATTACATTACTTTTTTTAACAAAATATTACTCAAAAAATTATTTTTTTATTATTTTCAAAGGTTATTTGTGATTTTCACATACAATTTTATTTATACATAGTTTTGAAAAATTTTAGGGAGGTATCCATTAATTATCCGAATAAAAAATGCAATATATTGATGTGATTCATGAATGGGAGTGAATTTTTCTATTTAATTTTCTTAATGCCAAAAGAGAGAAAAGGAGATGAGTGTGTTTACCAACAAAAAAGGTGACCATGTGAGAATCCTTCTGTTGCTGGGGTCTCAAGAATTTCATTGCCTTTTTCCTGTCATTGTTGGCGAAGTGCTTTGTGAATATGGACTCCACTTCATCCATTAATCTAACCACCTAATCAAAACCAAATATAATAACATTACACTTAAATTAACAATTAAAAATATAATATATGTTCTAATTAGTTTGCATTGTCAATAGTTTTCTATTAAAGGAAATTTTTAAACTTAAAAAATAGCAATTAATTTTAGAAGCATCGTTTGGTGCATGTTAAATGTAATCAAGTTTACCTTATCAGAACTAATGAAATGGGATCTCTTCACTACTTGTAAATAACTTGCTGATGCTTTCTGGTTTGATACCTATTCATACAAAAAATTAGTAAATTTTCAATGTATTAAGACATGCTAAAAATGTAATGAGAAATTGATTAATTCTTCAAAAACTACACATTCATTCTTCATCATTGAATCGCCCATTGTACTTTTATTTTCTTTAATAAAAGTTAGAGGGATTATGAGAGTGATTAATCAACTAATACTATATCAATACTATGACCTAAAGTGATCCATCTACTAGGAAAAAAAGAAGAAGATCTATAAAGCAAAGACCTTTATATGCCAAAAGTATAACCAACATGAGTAAAAATTATTTGTTAAAATTCTCTTTTCATATTTCCTCTTTATATGTATAATGTGATGCGTGTTGAGGCTGACATATTACCACCTTACCTTGTCGAATTTCTTCAGTATCTTCGCAAAAGCCACCATATTCAATGAGCTGCCAAATATAGTTTGAAATATTAGAATTTGCTCCATTTTACAGAATATCTATTCTCTTCTTACCAATTATCATAAAAGAATTAAATGTAATGCATGCATATAGGTAAACATTAATTACCTGTAAGTTTTTAACAGCCCAAGACCTCTATAAAGCTCAACAAAAGCTCCTCGAATCATCTTTACAGCGCACTGGATCTTCTTTCCATTAATAAAATCACCAGGGCCTTCTTTTCTGGGATTATTGACTAAATCTTCCCAAAGCATATATATAGATGAAACAGCAGAGATTGTGCGTGCCGGTGTTTCAGCTGGAATGTCAATCCTCATGGCCACCTTCGGCTTACCCTTTTTTGTTTTTGATCTAGTTGATGCTGCGTTTATAAAACTCACACCATGTCTCTCTAGTGCTGCAATCACATCATCTGTTTGCGTCGTTTCAGTGGGACTATCACTTAATCCACCTGCACTCCCATCTGCCATATTAATTCAATATTATTTATATTAATTTAACTTTAAGGGGTTGAAATATTTTCCTTCCATTATTATCAGATGATCATACAGCAGAAAATCTCATTAAAGCTAACGATACATATGCAGATATACCAATTTTTCTCGCAACTTTCTCAAGCTATGAAGAGGTGTATATATATCAATAAAAATAACCCTACCAACCTAAAGTTATTGATAATATTGCCAGAGGCTTTATCAACTTTTGCTTGCTTGCTAGCTACATGTCTATCTATTAAAATTGAGTACAAACTCTCGGACAAATTCAGGTTTACTGTATGGACTAACGTGAATTAGGTCGTTTAAGTTGATGACTCGCTCCACATTTTACTGAATTCATTGACGACTCTCTTTGTGGCTTTGTATGTCATTAATGGAACCAAAAACAATATTTATTGATTCATTTTTTCATTGAAGTCTCAAAGTTTCTATTTGTTTCCAGTGATTTTCTGATATGCACTCATATCTTCCACTACCCAAAGTGGAAGATAATGCTAGTTGAAAAATATTTTGACATTTGAGACTTTCGTCTTAGTAATAATATCTAAATGACTACGATATCCCAGTCTCACAAAATTGACCAAAACCGAAGGAATAGACGAGAAAATTAGTCACCGGAGACATCAGAGTTTCTAGCAGAAGATGACCAAGAACGAGGGAAAATTCCACTGTTAGGTTTCCGTCGCCGGTCGCCGAGAATCTGCTTGACGTCTAGAAGAATTTGCAGCTGCTTGTTGAGAATCTCTCCTCTCTCCAGAAACTCCCTCTCTTTGGTCTTGTGAAATAGGTTCACCTTGTTTAACTCTTCATCCAATCTCTCAAAAAACGCCCTCACCTATCCAATTAAATAATAAATAAATAAATAAAAAGTCTTGTAATAAAGAATGTTGTGAACATGTTACGTTATATACCTCATCTTCTTCAGAGAACAACTGCGCAAGCTCAGTCTCGTACACTTCATCATCTCCTTTCTCCATTACTTTTCGCTTGACCTGCAACAACAGAAGAACATTTAGATATCTATTTAACATTTCTTTTTTGTGTCATTTTTATGTCTTTTTCAGTTATTATTTTGTATGTGGGTAGCTTTCCTTTTTTCACAGTCACGATGGTTTTGTGAAATTTGCCTAAAACGTTTCTTTTGCTTTCCTGAGAAAATGATAATAATAGATTTAACAACACCCATGAATCTTACTAATATCCAACAACAAACAAAATTATAAAAATTAAGATGTTGATTACCAACAAAAATTTTACTTTAACACTAATTAATAATAGTAACATATACAATAATCAACAAATTAATAACATGATAAGTGTTATATCAGTTGAATTTTTTTTTTTTTAATTTCAAGTTTAAGTCTAAAATTTCTGAATTTCTAAATAAAGTAAAACTTTAACCTTAATTACATAATTAATGGTTAGTAGAAGTCAATATTAATTCTTTAGACATTTACAATTAATCCTATGATTTTGGTCCCACTTGAACTGTACGGTGATGAAAGTAAGAATTTCTTTTTACAGCAAAACTCACCTGATGATGATAGAGAGAATAGAAAGCAATATTCTGGTACGGCGGTACGTAAGCAAAGAACAGAAAGGACGAGAAACAAATATGGAGAACAAAACATCCGAAAAGAGAAAGGAAGCGAAATATCGGAGATTCAGGTTTATTTTGAAGTATTATATCGGAGAAAAAAGATAACTTTTGGCTGAAAATGTCGCCATACTTTGGTTTTGACACACTATTGGCGTAAGACACGACTAAACAACACGATAAAGCACAAACACTCACAACACTTCCCGATTATTCGGCGATAATCCTAAATCTAGCTGAAAATCATAAAAATAATGTACTTAAACTTAGATTTTTTTTGCTTGAATGAACGTGACGAATCATGCATAAGTCGGGCTATCATTTTGTTTACCTGGATGATATCGTCTGAGTTGTTATCCTGACTGAAGAGTTTGTGAGAAAATTTCTTGGCGAGAAATCTAATAGGATCGAAAATGGAGCGGCCAAACTCATGGTTAATTAAGTCTTGAGGCTTTTGGTGTTTTATGGAAAGCTTGATTTTCTTGATGTGTTTCTTGAGTTGCCAGTAGTTAACGAAGGCGTCTTTCCATTCTGGTATAAGTTGAGCTTCGAGCTCCTTTGAGAACTTCACCATTGTTATAATGGCAAGAAATCAGAAGAAGAAGAAGAGCTTATTAGAAGGTGGGGGGTGGGAGCAGAGAAGGTTTATAAATATATATAGAGAAGAGAAGAGAAAGACAGACGTGTGGACAAGTGAAGAGAGTTTGCTTATTGTCTCATTTGCGGACATGAAAAAATAAAGATGGAAACAAGCTATAATGGCATTTTCGATATTAGAAGTACAAACAAAACAATATGAATAATAACACCTAGATCCCCAATTATTTATCTTCTTACAAATAAATCCTTGAATCTATTTTGATATAATAAATTACCCTTCTATTGTTGAATTTTAACCATCACAATATTGATTGAGTAGCGTCAACTGAAAGGTATTTCAGCATATTGATAGGAGAGGATTACTGATTCAGGGATCTATTGGTTATAAATTGGAAAATTATGTTATGTTTCGTGAAAATATAAAATATTAGGGGCATCCGATTTTAATTTGGCAGCTAATAATATAAAATTTGGTTGATCTTATAGTCGGAAGACGATCTAAAATCCAAGTACTCTTGTGTGAATTCATCTGGGATTTGTGTGTCTAGTTTTGTTCTAAAGAGTAACTGGATAATACAACTATTTTTAGAAAGATATAGCTGTGAAGGATGTAATGACTTGGTAGAGTTAATTTACAAGTTTTAATAAGAACAGTTAAACATTTAATTAGACAACTTTTACATGTAATTAACCATTCCCATTTGAATTTGATCATAAAAATTAAGTTATATATGTTGGTTCACAAACAAATTAATTAACAGCTAATGAAAGAATCGACGTTTAATTACATTATTTTCAAGGTTATTACATTTTCCATTTCATGTTAAAGCAAATATTATCACTAACCCCCCACCATCTTATATACTTTATTAATTTCAAAATTTACACTTAGTCACATTTTCTGTTCATCAACCAATAAGATGCTTCGACAAAAGCATTGATAGCCATATTGCTAAGAAGATTCGGAGATGATATTAAATTGCTTTAGATCACAAGTATCAATTGAAATTTATTCTGATTTTGTTTTATATTATGCGAAATTCGAATACGCAACAAGATTTCTCAAAATCTCATTGAATTATTAATTATATATATATAATTGTTTTGTTTTAATAATTCATTTTAGGGTGTTTGGCTGGGCTATACCCACCCGAACCGCGTTCTAAATTCGTATATGCAAGGAAAGAAAACTTCACATAGGCTTTGCCTCTATTTTTTTTTATTGTTTATATATAGATGATGCTTTCCAGCTATTTTCCATTTTTGACCGAATGGTTGAAATATGAACACACAAGACACGGAATAAATGCAAGCTCTAGCTACATACGTAACGCTTGACATTTTAATAAAATTTTATTTTAAACATTATAACAATCGTCAAATAGGTTAAATTTAAGATGTGTAGTATCATTACTACTCTTTTAGGATGAAACTATTTTAACTAAAACTGGTATACAGATTTTGAATCATAGATCTAATATGATTTAAAGGTGAAGAGGAGAAGACAAAAAATAATATTAACATTTAATGTTGATATTAACATGCTCAAAATTACACCCTCATCGATACTATCACACATATATTGTGTTGCATACAATAAGCAATGGAGCTTTATCCTTCGTCAAATAAAGAAAATGATCCCCCTTTTATTCCAAGTTTGCATTGATTTATATGAATTACATCAATTTTCTTCACACATACATTTACAAATAATGGCTGACAAAAAATTGTTTCTGAACTTTCATTATTATTTATATGAAAACTAAGAAGTTAAGGACACTTTCCTGAACGTTTTCCCTCTAATGAAAGAGTTTATCCCCATCAAAATTCAATGGCAAAGCAATATTTTCTGGGTTGATTTTCATTCTTTAATATTTTGTATGGCTAGTAATAGGCCATGCAATCAATAATCGATAATAATATATACATGGCACTAGATATTTGGAAGGCATCACAGGTAATCTGGTCATCGAATTAAAGAGAATTGTGTCAAGGGGTTATTTGCTTGAGGATTACGGATCTGGCTGTTAGCATATTATTAGTTTAAATAAATAAATAAAATCACCAATAAGATGCAAAAGCGTCTTTTCATTTTACACTTTCTTTAAGTTCTCCATACAGAAACCTAAAATGGAAGATGCTTTAGTGTAAGGTATCTTTTCAGAGAATATTCCGAACTAAAGAAATGAATTAATGGGGTGGGAAAAGCAGTTTGCACTTAAGCTAAAATCAATTAAGTTGTATTTAGTTGGGAACCTCATGCACGTCCCTGCGGCCATTTTCGCTTCTGCACTGCTAGCTCATCTTCCACCATTCACAGCAAAAATTAACAGTAAACTTGGCTTCATTAGATGCAAGTAGATTTTCTTTGCCATAAACAATGAAGAAAAAAGTTGATAGAATATGTCATTAATTCTACTTTGATTCGGAAATCAAAATAATTAATAATACTACTGTTTCGAATCCGGTTCTAGACATGGAAAACAGGAGAATCACAATATATATTATTGCATTATCTAAACCAAAGCTTGATAATCTTAAACAAATTTTATAGTATATTATTGCATTATCAGTTTTAATGTGAATAATTGTCCGTTAATTACTTTGGTCCAATCAACTCTAGTCGCTCGTGTCTTTTCTCTCAGTTTTTGAGCCAATAATTAAGGGTGTATTTTGAATTAAAGTGTAGTTAGTCATAACTCTTGATCGACGTTGAAGAATAAAATTATTAATATTTTATAAAACAGAAGTTTTATTACTAGGATTTGAGGGGTGCATGATTAAAATAATTAAAAAATAAGAATAATTATTTATATTTTAATCTCTTTAATTTTTTTTTTTTATATATTTCAGTCCCTAAAATTACGTTTTTTTTTATTAAATTCCAATTTCAAATATATAATCTCCATAAATTTATCCCTTTTCATTATGATTCCCCAATTTTTCAAGTCTCACTAAGCCTATTTTAACTATTGTGCATAAAAACACAAATAGTGACAATCGTAACCTAATACTCTTACTTCCCAATTAATTAATATTCCTAAATTCATGAATTATTTAGTAAAATAATTTTTTAAAGATCTAAAACATTTTTACTATCATGTCAAAATATTATATAATTTTTTAGAATAAAAAAATAATAAAAATACAATAAAGAAAGATTTTGAATGTTTTTTAATATAATGATATGAGATATCTTTAAATAATTTTTTTAATTTTTATATAAACTTATAAAAAAGTATATATTTTTTTAAAACCTTGTCTTTTAAATATCACATTAATATCACATCGTGTGTATTGTGGCCTACTCTTTTAAACTTTTAAAACAAAAAATTAAAAAATGTTATCAATAAAACCTAATATTTTCTTTTGTGTAATTTAGCACAGTAAATATTCTCAGAGCAAATGCCAAAGAAAGAGGCATTGGCATATTGGCAGCCACGTGGAGTAATTAGGGAGAAATAATGAATTAATAACAAATTAGCGTTATGGGTTTGATCGTACACATTGATTGTAAATATATATTAACCGATTTTGACGTGGCAAAACATCAGACTTCAGAAGTGGGAAAGTCTTTCGGTGCTTGGAAACGCGTGTATCAGATATGCACTGCGACTGAAATTGCATGCCAAGGATGCGCGACTGATTTGACTGTTGATAAGCTGTTTTGTACAGTGTTAAGAAGACAAAATGACTGGTTTTAATTAGTGCGATTTTAATTTCCTAATGAAATTCATATAATAAGTTTCCAAGTTTGCCAATACTTTTTCATTTGTGTGCGTATGACGTTTGCAACAATTGACCCTTGTTTGTGTGTGTGTGTGTGT
>JAXCLQ010000007.1:8492327-8503468 GCA_035584115.1 Cedrela odorata
TGTGTGTGTGTGTGTGTATTTCCTCACTAACACAATTAGTTTAGCCCTTAGCCCCCACATTTGTATCATTTGCATAGTGGGATTGCTTGGGGCACGACCCTTTTGATCAAACAATTTGATTGTTTTAAAGAATAAATTATATAAAAAGGAGAAGAGAACAGAGACAAATCTTCACATATAATAATTTGGAAAACAGGTAAAAACTTCTAATGTAAAGAGGTTAATTTATTGGAAGTTTTATGAAATTTAGTCTAACAAAATTTATAATCAAAGTATCTAAGTAGTGGGTAGTTAATATTTGTAAAATTGCATAAAAATACTATGGTTATAAATACAAATTAAAAAAAAGAAGAAAAAAAAAGAGGAGAATATATTTTTTGAATAGAGACATAACAAAAACAACTCTTGAGGTATTTGAAGAGGCTGCTGCAAAAAACACAAGATATTAGTAGGGGAATTGCACAGTGCTGAAAAGGGGGATTATTTTTTTGTGGGGGTTAAAGGATATGCTCCTAAAATTATAAGAATTAATGAAAGATGAAGTCGAGAACATTGATGTACTTGTGTGATATGCATTGTACTAGTGTTAAGGGACAATTTATAGGATAAAAGTGCCTCTTGGCTCAAGTTGGAGATAAGGAATCTAACTGGAATGTACTTTAGGTACCATGATTCTAGATAATTATGTGCAATTATTCCATTCGATAAAAATTCTGCCGCTGGCCACTGTTCTTGGGAGGGGAATATTAGACTCTTTCTCTATCATATCATCTGGATATTTAATTTTTAAGAATAAAATTTACTCCATAAATATTAGTACAAGGTGTGCTTATACTTGAGCTAAGTAAATTATCCAATTAATTACGAACAGTTAAATATAAATAAAAGGATTTTGTGATATATATGATAAAAAAAAAATTTATATTTTTTATTTAATAACCACTAGTTAAAATTTAAAATTCTGTTTAGAAAAAACTTAGTTAAGGAGAGAAACTTGTCTCCTTTATTATTAAAATTTAAGAAAAAAATCTTACTATTGAAAATAAAGTTCTTTCTCAAATAAGGATGGAGGTATACATCATATTACATGCAGTTAACACCTTCACTAACAAAACTACAAAAACAGTGTTTCTTCGAGCTGCTGATGAGCATTCACTTTCCACCAAAGAGGGAGAGAAAGAGAACATATCGACTTTGTAAGGAGAACAGTTTCCTTTCTATGTCACCTTTCATTTTAATTGTACTTGTTTTCAACAAAAATATGAAGTAAATGCACATCCCACTAATCCTCATATCTGACTTTTTCTTCTTCTTCTTCTGTATTATATTTAAGGTAGTGCCTTCTTCTAGTTTCTTACTACTTCATCTTCCCTTTTCGTGCTTACTTTAATGTTTAAATGGGTATGTTTTAGGAAAAAAATGTTTTCACTAAATGGTGTGTAATCCATTATTGCTTTAATATAACATAAAAAGCCTGCATTAACATTTGGTAGTGGATGTCAAATTGCCTCTCTTTTCTCTGGCAGCCAACCAGAAACATGTAGACACAAGAGTGTGATTTATTTATGTTTGAATTTAGGGTGTGGGGAAGTGGGTTTAGATGGTGCAGCATTTATATTATCATATGCCAAGTTGCAAAATCTTATACGTTTTATTATTTGTTAAAGCAAACGTACTAATTCTTCATACATTAATGTCTATCCACTTCGTTGAGAAATATAATTAATATATGATGATTAGATCGAGTACTATGAAAATATTCTCTTCGACGTCTTTATAAAGGAACTCTGTGTGTGTGTGTGTGTATAATTTTTCATTCATTCATGTTAATCCAATTTAAATATAAAAAGTTTAGATAGAGTATTTAGAATTTGGAAACAGCGTTATCAGATTAAGATTCCATACAAGTATATCTGAAGTCAACTTGTCCCTTTAATCACACAATCAATTAATGCTAAGTTAAATGTAATTTGAACTTAATTATATAATTAACTTGCTTATAAACTCATCAAACCAGTTAAGAAAACCTAATTAAATTAACAAGGATTCATGTATCTTGCCATTAATGCTTGATGAAGACAAGCGTCCATCAGATTTTGTAATCGTTACGCTAGTGATTAATATCACAAGACAAACGGTGTGAAT
The DNA here is from genome assembly GCA_035584115.1 of Cedrela odorata. Classification (NCBI taxonomy): domain Eukaryota; kingdom Viridiplantae; phylum Streptophyta; class Magnoliopsida; order Sapindales; family Meliaceae; genus Cedrela; species Cedrela odorata. Next base: position 8,494,473 of record JAXCLQ010000007.1, read on the forward strand.
TCACCAACCAAATTAAATTAACTATAAATATATTTGCACCTTTATCTTTAGTTTTATTTCTTCTTCTTTTTTCCTACGAGTAGGGTGCGTTGTATATGGAGGGTGTTTGTACACATCCCGTATTCTTTATTTTAATTAGGTGAAGACAACACAAATGTAGTAAAAATAACATATCTCTTATCTATCATACATGATCTTTAATAGAAAATAATAATAATTGAGCTACATGCTGCATCAGAACGCAAAGTTTAGCTATTTTCCCAAATGTTTGTAACGCAACATTCCATTTTGCTTCACCGTTTCAGGATCAAACTAGTCCTTTCAGTCTAGAATTGAAAAACTTAAGTTTAGACTCTAAAACATTTAAGAGGGTGAAAGATGTTTCTAAGAGCTAGAGACTCAAATAATTAACAAATTAAAATACGTTAAATTTTATTAAACTTAAATCAATAAATTTTAGACAAATCAATACTATAAAACCACAACAACAAATAAATTCTAAAGTAATAAAAATTCAAGCAATAGAGAAAAGAATTTTTTAAAAAAAGAAAATCTTATAAAAAACTTTTCATAGGATAAAAATTCTTTAGGTTAATACAAGAGCCACCAAAATATTTTACTAGTAAAGAATAGCTTACAATAGATGATTTAGAGCAAGAACTCTTAATACTTAAATCTCACTAGCATGACAAGTGACCACTCCAAGCAATTCGGTATTCGGAATTCTGAAATTTTCTTTCTTCAATGAAATTTTTAAACGACAAGTTCACAAAGTTAAAACTCTAGCCACCAACAATAATCAGAAGTCTAAATACTTTTCAGTTAAATTTGGTTGAATTTGAGTTAAGAATAATGATTGTGTTTATTAAAAGAACAGAAAAAGAGAAAACTTTATTCACTAAAAAACTTCAATAAATTCTTCTTGAGAAGAAGGTTAAAAAAATAAATTGTAATAAATTTCTCTAAATTGCAATAAGTCTCTCTCATATTATGGAACAGTGATTTTATAAGGTTTAATAACCAAAAAAATCGTCCAAAAGAAATTAAGTTTAGAAAAAATCACAATTCATAAATCATTTTTTACAAATTACTATTTACAACTCAAGCTAGGTGGGCATAAAGTTAGCAGCTACTCAAATAAATTGGTTGCTTAAGTGCGAAGTGGGTGTAGGTGGGCTCTAAATATTGTTCATCAATGTCACTGGTCTTCACTATTCAATGTTTATTACTGTTCACATGCAGGGTAGTACTCATCACTCGAGTGCCAAGTTGACAGTATCTTGGTGCCACGATTCTAGACATTATGCATTGTTTATTGACACTATTTATTAATACTTATTACGTACTTATCACTAACTCAAATACAATTATTTTAACATAAAATGAGCCATCATAAAATTTGAACCTAACAAAAATGATACATAATCATTTTACCTATTTATTATATATACGTGCGCATGTATTTGCCTGCTCTACCTATCACAATTATGTAATATCCAAGCTTGCTATAACCACGTTGTGGTGGGTTACGCAACATTCCATGAAACCAATATATATATATATATATATAAATTTTTTTTCTCATGAAAGAGATGTAGATAGCTCGAAGGCTAAAAATGTCTAGAATTTATGCTTATAAAAGATGTAGGTAAAACGGATATGATTACTTAGTATTGAAAATTACTTATTGTTTCCATTTTCATGTAGTGATTTACATTGATAATGGGATTATTTATTTTATTTAGTGGGAAATATTTGGCCTCAATTAAGTCTATGGGCAAATGAAATACAGAAGGTTCTATAGTGGAAGTGATAGAAAAATGCAGAATACATGACCAATCGACTAGGTGCCAAAGATCTTATATGACCTAATTTGTTGAGTATGATTACCAGCGGACATAGAAAATGATAAAAAGTATAGTCCAAAAGAAATTCAGCTTATATGGCCGGTGGATTTCTTATCTTAGTGTAAAGCTAAAGGAAACAAACTAGAAACACATGGTTATTAGCAGAAACGTTTGACTTTTTAATTAAAAATTTAAGTTATTAAATAAGGCTCAATATTAATATATTAGTATGAATCTAAATTGTTTAACTCAAAAGTCTATTTTATTAGATAAAGATCTTATATTAATACATGAGTATGAAATTGAGAGTATAAGAGACTAATGATAAAAAATAAAAATAAAAAGGTCAAAAAATTAAGATAAAGTGAGCAAGTAAGTTATATTAAGTCGTTAGTACATTAGTGTAATATGAATTCAGAGATTCAAGAGAACATGGATTTTAACTCTAATTTTGTGTCAGTAAAAATGTCGCTTAATTCAAAAGTTGAAATTATTAAATAAAAGTCTAACATTAACACTAGAAGTAATAATAGTGAATAAGTAATAATAATTATAGAAGTTTACAGTATTTTATTGCATTAATTCACGTTATTGACCAAAATAAATTATGATTTTCCATTGAAAAAACAGCAAAGCAAAACAAACATGATAAAACATGAACAACGAGGCCTAGCAATTTTTTGTAAGAGCAAATCGTAGATGCCGACAGCTATACATTAATTGAATGGTTAGTGAATGTCAAACGGTACAAAACTACAAATCCGCGTTTGTTGGTCAAAAGAGATGAATATGGATCTCAATGAACTTTGAATATATATTTGTCATGTGACCTAAAATAAAGGAGAGTTTCTTCTTGTTTTGTATTCTAAAGAAACATGCTGCTGGCTGCCTTATGCTGTACTTTCACTAGGGAAAATGCCTCTTTTCATGTTGAATAATATTGTCATATGATTTTACTTTAATTATCAACTTAATTATAAAAATAACTGAACAGACAATACTATTTATGGGCCATAAATTAATTTTTTTTTTATGTATGAAACTATTTATTAACTAATAATAACATTAATGATTGTTCGATGATAACCATTTATTTGTAATTATTGAAAAATCGTAATATGGACTAGACATAATATTCTCTACATATATAGACCACAACTTTTGCAAATAATTTTAACCATTAGGGCAAAGTTATTTATTAGCTAGCTAGATGTCGGCAATAAAGACAATTTTTACTTTAAATTGTCATTCATATTGAAGGCACAACAAATTTAATTTAGGCCCCATACATTCCGTGCATCTTGAAGCATATGCATTTGCATCTAGCTGGCTTTGCATTTAACATTGTAATTTGCAATGACCATAGTAGTAAAGCAATATATTGTCACCAAAACAATACACCGATTAAAGTAGAGAATAGAGAGTTGAAAAGAAAAAAAACAAAAAGAAAAGAAAAAAGAAATTATTCCTGCAGTAAAAGGTGGTAAGCCAGTACATTGGACAAGACCAGTTTGGTCATGGCAACACATTGTTTTGACTAATAACTCTTAAAGTATAAACAAATGAATACTTGATAAGCGGGTTTTATACCTGTATTTTGGATATCATTGATTTAATGTTTAGTTAGTTTCTTAAAGAATTTATCACTTCAGATGAAGGTTTTACTTATTTTTGCAAGTTTTGAAAAAATTAATAATCATATACATGTCAAAAAGAGCCTTAAAACAGCAAGAAACAAAAAGTAGAGTGCCTAGACGCCTCAAAAATTATCTTGAAACAGAGAGCCAAGCACCTGGACACAGCTATAGTAACTCGCGCCTAGACACAGCTATAGTAACTCAGTGCCCAAAAATGTGTCTAGAGCCTAGGCGCTTAAGAGGATAGCGCCTAGGCTCTAGTTGACTTCTTCAAACCTCCTCAAATTAAGTTTTTGTCATGTTTTGAAGGGTTTTTGTAGAACATATATAAGAAACATGTTTTGGGATTGAAAAAAGAGTCGGTAAGGGAGTAAGAAGAGAGAAAATAGAGGAAGATCATCAAGAAGCTTGGTTTAAGGTGAAAGTCATTTATCAACTAGGCGCTAGTTGACATCTTTAAACATCTTCAAACCTCTTCAAATTAAATTTTTGTCATGTTTTGAAGAGTTTTTGCAGAACATATATAAGAAACATGATTTGAGATTGAAAAAAGGGTCAGTAAGGGAGAAAGAAGAGAGAAAATAGAGGAAGATAATCAAGAAGCTTGGATTTGAGGGGAAAGTCATTCATCAATCGGGAAAAAATTAATTTTTTCTTATTCTCTTTTTTATTTTTCCATTAAGATATTGAATTTAATTATGAAAATTTTATTTTATTACATTATAAACTAAGTTCTATATTCTAGAATTATGATGTAATTAAACTAAGATAATTTGATATTTGTCTATTTGAATTTATTGAAGTTTTTGATTATTAGTTGAGTGTTTCTCATTGTTCTTAATGTTTGCTCACTAGTTAAATGTTTTGATTGCATATTAATACCCTAAAAAGGGATATTTATGCTTGTGATCTAATATTGAATGCAATTAAATCTATATAAGATATAAATATATTTGTATGTTTAGTGTAAATAATGCATTGAATACATGAATTTAATGAATTTTTTATTTTCTTAATTCACATAGGAATATAGTAAATTAATAGATTGAACATATTTTCATTATAACCATAAAAAGACTAATGAATATTTTTAGAATTATCGATTATTAACCATAGTCTTAAACTCGGATAATAAGAATAGACAGAAATAATTCTAATTGATTTAGGTAAAATCATATACCCTATACATCTCATTCATGGATTTTATTTTTATCTTACTTGTTTTAATTTAGTTGTTAATTATTTTTAGCATAAATCACATTTGATTCATTCAAATAAAATTATGAATGGTTTAATTTGGTAGTTAGTTTGTAAATACCCAATTATTGAGATAACAATATTTATTCATCACTTTATTACTTATTTGTGATAGTGTATACTTGCGTTTGCATCATTTTCACAACAATACTTCCCATTTGAGTGCTTAAACCTATTGACAAATTTTTACAACAATACTTCCCATTTGAGTGCTTAAACCTATTGATAAAAAGGGTCACATTTATCTTCTTTTGAATTGATAAAAAGCTTTCATATTAATCCACCATTTTGGAGTCTCCTTTGGCGTCTCCCAAGCATTCATTCTTGTGTAGTTGAGAGCCAATTCGTACATCAATCGCGAGGTCAAATTTGTCCAAGCATTATGGAGACACATTCAATCCGACTAAAATACATGTCTATCAATTGTGTCACTTTCAGAATGTCATGTAATTTACACTTGTTGCTATTGGATTCACTTGTCTATAAGGTTTCTTAACAGGTCAATATGAATAAGAGCACAAAGGCTGGTTTCGACTTTCAACTCCAAAGCCAAGTTCCTTCTTATTTCACCACACATTCCATTGCTACTTTTCAAATCAATGCATAGACAAGACAATGAAACTGTTTAAATGATGACTTATAAGAAAAGTGGAGCAACTGATATAATATTTGAAGTGGCACTTCATTTTCAAGAAATGGAGGACTATATCTTGGTCTTGTTGATATCATCAGAATTGAAGGAATTCATCTATCTTCACAAGCTAGAACCAATCAGGTAAAGGAAAGAAATAATTATATAAGGTAGCGATCGAATGGGATACCATTGAAATGCATTACAATGTATTACGACTAATAAGGAAAAGCCAAGTCCACCCAGTATATACATTAGTGGAAGCTTTTTAAAATCGTTATTGATGGAGACACAACCACTGGATTTAGCAAGCAAAAAGGAAGAAATAATTTGAAAAATTAGATGGTGGATGTAACACAGTATTTTGGCCTTTTTTTGGTGGGTCTATCGAGACTAACCTTCCAATTTCAAGACTTAGTTCCAACTTTAAACTAAGCAAGAAATAAAAAAAATAAAAAAAAATTGGGCTAAACCTTTTGATATTGGTTCATGATTAATATTGGAAGTTCAACCAATAATTCAATGTGAGATTGTGTAATGACGTCAGGTGTAAATTTATTTATAAATTAACAAGTCTTTTCTTCGGTAACACCGTGATTGATATGTGTAATACACTGAAATCCCGTCAAGGACTTTACACTTCTTCACAGTATAAGCACTAAGTAGATGAGATCATAAATATAAAGGTTATAAGTTCATTAAATAATTCGACTCCTAAAAAATGAAAATTTAACACTAAGTCTTGTTAGGCAGTCAACGGAATGCGGATTTTGGGCTAGATAACAATGCAAATTCTGGTTGTGAATGAACTGCATATAGGCCATTGGACATCCTTTTACACAGGGTATCAAATAAATAATAAACACACTTGGATGATATAAGTGGCATACATTGTAGCTTCGTATTCATTATTGTCTTATGGCATGCGAAAATGTAACAAGTTTGACATGATCGATACGCATCAATGACATGATCATCTTATATTAGAGATAAGTTCATACATATAACTAGGTCTAGTACTAATGGAAAACATCATTAAGTTCTTCATCATTCTTTCATTAGCTTTTTGAAATTTGAAGGAGGTGGGAGGATTGGTGGGTTGTTGCAAGAATGAAGTAACAACAACCAATTTTGATGTTCAATTTGGCTTACTGGGAGCCACACAAACATATAATGGTGTGCTAATGCATTGCAAAGGTCGCGAATATAATGAGAAAATAGAATGCTGACGGACCACAAAATCTGTGGAGAGAAAACGGGCACCAATCTCCCAAGAGAATGAATCAATTTCTTTCTAAATTACAAAAGAGAATTGAGAAGTATGCATAGTAATGTTTATCCCTGCCCTAAGGAAAGAGAAAAGTTCACTTATTATTAGCTCGGAGACTGCTCAAGTGCGCTTATATATATATATATATATATATATTGACGCATGCATATACTTGGAATTCAATATCACATATGTCATCTATAGAAATTCACAGAAATCCAAACCACAAGTGAAATCAATGGACTACGTTTATGATAGTGGCCTTGCAAATTAAGAACTGCCGCATAAGATGCTATTATGTTGATTTAAAACACCAAGTAGTTTTTATTGGACATGGAAACATCTGGATTTTGGAGTAGCTAGCATCATAATTGATGAACAGATTCTTGATGTAAAATTAAGTCAACTATATAGCTTATCCTAAAAATTAAGCCAAATAAGGAAAATGAACATGCATAAAAAAATGGTTAAAATATGGAGAGTGAAGTGACATTTAGTTAATTAATGGAAGAACTTGTGCTTACAGTGATCAGCAACACAAAGTAGTTTTCTTCTTGAATTCCATGAACTTCACATCAAATATATACCTGCTAGCATATCCATGTCTACAGCTGGTGAATATTTACAACCACCGTTTTTTTTCTAAACAAAGAGCCGTTCGTTAGATGGCTATGATGTAATGGTCCGCAAACTAAATCCTAACGTAGCATATCTACAAGGAAAAAATATCTGGTCAAATAAGAAGATCAAGGTATTTACACCATCCAAAAACTTAACATATCATGTAAATAGGATCGCAAGCGTTAGCGAAATCGTTTGACCCAAAAACTTAAACTGTTAGACAAGGGTCTTAACATTAACATCAACGAAACTGGGAAAACGTGGAAATTGGAATAAAAATATACTTAACAATTCTGTTCATATCATCATGGTACTGTTATATATGCAACTGGCAGATCCTCAACCTACCTGTTTCCTTGCAATCAAAACAACTCGTTAGCAAAGTTTTTCCACTTGAATTCAGGGCTCCAAATGCTGTAATCCCACTTGACCCACTTGCTATTTGTTGGCATTAGGATTATTTGCTTTATGTGAGCAACTCAACAAGTAAATCTGATGTTGATACACTCCAACTATTTGGTGTTATTTCAGTCCCGAAAATATCTATTAAGGCAAGCATTGGTGTATCAGCTTGAACCTAATAGTGTTTTTGGATGAGAAAGACTTGACAACTTGGACGGCATACTAAGGCAAAAACTAGGAACACGGATGATTTTTGCATTATTTTTTCACTATTAGTTTGTTATTTCAACTTCGTTAGAGGATACGAGTGGGAACAATATGGGCCTAGGTTCTGTGACAGTTCTCAATTAGGATATGATTGAGCCACTGAACCGTCTGTAGTAGTGTTTTAACCCAGCCCATCTTTGTCTTTGAACTTCCTTTAGAATATTTGATAAATTCTTCCAAAAACAAAATACTGGCAGTTTAGTTCTATATCTTGTTGTCGTAACAAGGATTCAAAGTTATTAACTGTACATTGTACATATTGAAAATATAACTAAAAAATTAAGGACTTGTTTGCTTTGTAATTCAAATACTGGTTTTAGTTGTAAAGTTATAAACAAAAATTGAATTTGACTCTATATATTCACCGGAAATTTTTGATTGAGTGATTAAGATTTGATATTTGACCAAGTCCATTATCAAGACATTGTTATTTTCATCGCAGAAGTACTAAATACAAAGTATACATGACTATTTATTCAATTAAAAATATAATTACATAATGACAACAAAAATAGGACGGCATTTTATTAATTTTCTAATATATTGTGATTTAAAAAGTATTATGTTCTATATTAGGTTTCTAGGCGGTCTATATGGACTAATGAGAATGCGATTTATTTTATTTTAGATGGGATTACTATAAAAAGGTGTGTCTAATAATCCTCGGATGCACAACAAATTTTGGCACTGGATTAAGCATGAATTTTGGTTTTGGTATACGGCAGCCGGCCAAATGGTCTGCTCAGCTTTGTGGTTGTGGAGATGATTGTGCTACTTGTAAGTTGTCTCTCGTATGATCAATATATGTGCAGGAGATCATCATCTGATAATATTATCGGTTTTAATCTATGATCAGTAACATTTATATTAATTTGATTAATTTTTTTCTTAAGTTTGTATTAAGAAAACGCTTGTAGGTGATTAAGTTAAATACACTGATTAACCACTGCAGGTTGCATAACATGCTGGCTTCCATGTGTAACCTTCGGCCGAATTGCAGAAATATTGGATGAAGGACAAAGCTGTAAGTGTGTGTGTGTGTGTGTGTGTGTGTGTGTGTGTGT
>JAXCLQ010000007.1:8503568-8543298 GCA_035584115.1 Cedrela odorata
GGCCGAATTGCAGAAATATTGGATGAAGGACAAAGCTGTAAGTGTGTGTGTGTGTGTGTGTGTGTGTGTGTGTGTGTATTTATGTATATTTCCAAAGAACTCAAAAGGCATTAATTTTCTCAAAATTATGGAAACCTATAGATTCATTGATTGATTGAAGATTTTTAGATTATGTTTGGTGTGGAAAGTAACATGCAAAGGAAATGTAAAATAGAAATATAATAGAATAATTTTTTTTATTTGGTTGCATTACGAAGTTATTAACAATAAGAAATTCATTATTTTTTTATTTAAATAAAAGTATTTTTTTTACTTATAAATTTATTAATATATTTTTAAAGATAATAAGTATGAAGTACAAAATAAAATTATAAATTAATATAAAAAATAATAATTTATTTCAAACATATTTTTTTTGATAAAATACATAAAATAGGGTAAAGTTAAAAGTTTAAATTTTGAAGAGAGTTGAATCATAATCCCATATCGTGGGAGAGAAATCATGATTCTTCATTGCGAGGGAATAAGGGTTGTTATGGAATACTCATTTTCTGTTTATTAAAAAAGAATTAGGATTTTTTTTTCTCCATTTTTTCAACGTGCTCTTAATGAATTTAACATAACCCTTAATGAATTTCTTGTGTGGTTAATTTTGTGGGTTGTAGCTTGTGCGACTCAAGGTTTTGTATACACGATGCTATCGCTATTTGCATGCCAATGTCTGCTATCGTGCGTTTACAGAGGGAAACTACGAAAGAAATATAGTTTGCCTGGTGATTCATGCGGCGACTGCTGTGTTCATTTCTGGTGCGAGCCTTGTGCTCTTTGCCAAGAGCATGCTGAGCTCAAAAGTAGAGGATTCGACCCCTCTAAAGGTATATTAATTGTTAATTTCTCGATGATAATTAATTAAAATTCTTAATTAGTTTTATTAATTAATTTATTTATTATGTAGGTTGGGATGGCCAGCCAATAACTGCTGCTCCATCTCGAATGATTCCGTCAATGTTTAGAAGATGATCAAGCATGCGTGCAGCAGATTTAGGATCGATTGACTAGTAACAAATGATCACTTAAATTAATTATTATAAGCATTCGAATTATTGATCACGTAACATAGACGAGCTTGTGTACTAAAAAGGATAATGTCAAACGAAAGAGTTAGGATCGATCGTCATTTTGAAATATATATGTATGCTGTCTTTATTTGATCCAATTCATATACATGTGCCGGCCGGACATCCATACAAAATTCCTACTATTCTTCTGTATTTTTTTTAAAGTGAAACTTGAAGCATTTATGTGTTATGTAGTCTAGTGTCAATGCTCAAGCATGCATATATATATATATATATATATATATAATACATTACCACAGTTGCCTCCATTAACGTTGATCCAGGTCTAAATGAGCTACTACAGGCTTTGAATGGGGCTAGCTCCAGCATTCAGTTGTTAATTAGCTAATAACAGTTAATTAACATAAGAAAGTTAAATGAGTCTCACGTCAAATAAAGAGATTTGAAGTTTCATCGGAGCTTATTCGATATTTTGCGATTGACAATTGATAAAACAAAGAATACAAACCTATATTTGATATCAGCACACTATGATAATAAATCAATAATCAGATATTGTAATCTTCGATAAATTAGAGCAGCTTCTAATGATGGCAACGAAATTAATTTATCTTTTGCTCTAATGAGACAATAATGTTGGTAAACATTAATTGTAAGGGAATTAATTAATGGTTTTTAAAGGTTGTTTAATAATTGAGTTTTCAGCTATGTAAAGTTTGTTAGGATATTGAGAAAATAGAAAGAAAATCTTTGAAAAGAAGCTTACTATAATTCGTATATTGTTGAATCAATAATCAGTATTACAGTTGCTAGCTATTTATACAAATCAAGATTTATGGAATGCTTTGTTTTAACAACTCATGTAACTGAAAATACAACTGCCTTATTAACAAGATAATAACTAACAATTATAATTGATAATATAACCACACACACTATACTTTAGCTCTGTCACAGCATTGTTCTTCCTATGTTCTTCTTTCAGCATCACAGGCAACCTCTATATCATAGACACTTCAACATTTTAACGTCACACAGAGGTTCTTCAGTTTTGTACTCTATCATCCCCCCTCAAGCTCAACAGTCTGAACCAAACATTGAGCTTGGATCTAAAAATTGTAAATTTAGGATAAGGTAGATGCTTAGTTAGCATGTCAGCTACTTGATTTGAGCTTAGAATATAACAAATCTCAATTTCTCTGGTAATTACTTTGTCATGAACAAAGTGTATATCAAGTTCAATATATTTGGTGCGAGCATGGAAGATTGAATTTTGTGCTAAAATAGAGCATTCCAGAAATCTTGATTTGTATAAATAGCTAGCAACTGTGATACTAATTATTGATTCAATAATATACGAATTACAATCAATTTAAAGAAATGGATGCTTGGGACAGCAAGGTAAGACCTAACTCTATTATATGTCTATATTTCCTCTCTACTACACCATTTTGGTGGTGAGTATGAGGACATGAATATCTATAAGTGATATCAAACTATTTAAGAGAATGAACAAAGACAACAAATTCCCCACCACCATCTGATTGAAAAGTCTTGATCTATCTATTAAGTTGTTTTTCCACCTGAAGCTTAAAAAGTAGAAATGTTAGCAAGGCATCTAACTTTACTTTTAAAGGGAAAATCCAACAATATCTAGTGTGTACATCAACAAAGCTGATATAGTATCAATAGCCAAGTGTGGAGATGATGGATGAGGGGCCCCAAAGATCAGCATATTTCAATCATAATGGGGATGTTGTTTTGATTTCAGAGAGAGGAAAATGAAACTTATGAATTTTGCCACATTTGTAGGCATCACAGAAATTAGGTTTCATGTTCTTATTCCTATGATTAAGTGTTTTACACCTTTGTATCACAGATTCTAAGACATGATTCCTAGCCTTCTATGTAATACATTAATGAAATCTGATGATTTTCCTTTAGTAGTAATACCAGCAAAGGAGATATTTGACTAATGTTTATTATACTCAGTATTGACACATGACAATGAGTTTATATCTAGAAATGCTTCAGCATGCATTGATAAGATTTGTGTAACAGGTGAACAAAATGAAAACATTGACATTGAACCTGGGACACACGAATTTGTATTGAAATCTGAGATGTTAAAAGGACCAAGAAGAAGCTTATATAATCCCTTCACAACGATGCTCTTCATCAGTAGCTTGTTCTTTTTCTTTTCCTTAATTTGATAGAAAACACCAGGAAATTCAACAATCAGATTATTGTCAGTAGTTAACTTTGAGATATTGATCAAGTTTTTGGTTATTTGTGGCACATATAACATATCTTTGAGAACAATTTTTTGTGATTTGAGAGAGGGATTAGAATGCTTAAAAGAAATGGTTGTGTTACCAACATGTGTAATTTGCAAGCCTAGGCCATTTCCAATAATCAATTTATATGTACCTGTGAATTCATGACTTGTGTTTAAATTGCTAATGTTGTTAGTAAAGTGATGTGTTGCTCTAGAATCCAAGTTCTATATTTCATCTACTACTCCTTCAGCATTTACCACAAAAGTTGATTTGCTTCCCTGAGCCTGACTTTGTGTACCACTTGATCCCTGATTCTGTAGTTTTTGATAGATGTGTTGATAATGTTGCTGATAATTTGGTTGTTGAGATTGTTGTGGTATGTAATCTAGATTGAATTGATGATAACATATTGTAGCAAAGTGACCTGGTTTGAAGCAGATCTAACACACAAGTCTCTTGTTTCCTCGACCTCCAAATCTTCCTCTATCACTTTGATTTGTTCTTCCTCCAGTACTGATCTTACCTTTTCCTTGTTCAGAAAAATTGCTAGAAAAACCTGATGAATTTGGATAAGAATATCCTTGATTGAATCTTCCTTTGTTATCTCTTCTCCTTTGAAATTGCTAGGCTTGTGCAAAATTTGTTGCATAATTTCGATGCATATCAGATATTCGGGAATTATTTTGTTGCTCTAATTTTCTTTCATGAGTTAACAGTACTGAATATACTTTATGAACATTCATTGTGTCTCCTTTACTAGTAACATGAATTACTATAGAATCATACTCAAGTCTAAGACCAGCCAATAGGTACAGTCTAAAATCATTATCTGAGATAGTGTTTCAGCTATATTCTTCATTTTCAAGAAATACTTAGCCATTGAAGAGGAATCTTTCTTAGTTGATTGAAGTTGAAGCCTAAGTTGAAGAGCTTTAGCTTTAGATCTAGTTCCGTATTGCCTTTCTAATGCTTGCCAAACTTTAGATGCTGACTTGCATCCTATAACTAGACTTAAAATAGATTCATTCATCGAAGAAAGCAACCAGCCAAGCAAAAGTTGATCTTGTCTTCTCCATATTATATATTCTTGATTTTCAATCATCAATTCTTAACTTCCTCCAAGTAAGAATCTTTCCGGAGTGATTCTAGTACCATTGATGTAATTTTCTAAACCATTACCTCTAATTGAAGGTAATACTTGAGATCTCCATGCTAAGTAGTTCGATCCATCGAGTTTTATTAGAATTACAAAATTAAAGGAATGTTGTGGTGGAAGGTTTATGAAATAGAGATTTGCATTTGCAATTTCCATAGCTCTGATACCAAATTGAGTTTTTAGCTATATAAAGTTTGTTTGAAGATAAACTTATTGTAATTCATATATTATTGAATCAATAATCAGTATTACAGTTGCTAGTTATTTATACAAATCAAGATTTCTAGAATGCTCTGTTTTAACAGCTCATGTAACTGAAAATACAGCTACCTTATTAACAAGATAATAACTAACAATTATAATTGATAATATAACCACACACTCTACAGTTCAGCTCTGTCACAACATTATTCTTTCTACGTTCTTCTTTTAGCATCACAGGCAACCTCTATATCACAGCACTTCAACATTTTAACGTCACACAGAGGTTCTTCAGTTTTGTATTCTATCATTAATCTGTAAAAGTTAGTTTTTTAATAAATAAGCATGACCTAATTTCATCTATTGCACTAATTGTAACATATATAAAAATCAAGAAAGTAGATATATTCCAAATATCTAATATATTAAACTTTTTAAAAGTAAGAAGATTGCATATTCATGACTACATTCTCTGGTCACAATGTTCATGGGCATGGATAAATAAATAAAACTAATAAGAAAAAATTATTTGCTATGGAGAAAATTAAAAAGACATATCATTTGATTAGAGAGAGCAATTAGAAAAGTAACTCAACAATGACTGATTGGCAGTAGGCAGTAACGTTCAATTGTATAAAACAAGAGAGACGCGAGAGAGGCAGAATCTAAAAAAATAAAAAAGGATAAATGATTAAAAATTTCAAAAATTATTAGGGGTATTTTGAGAATTACAAAAATATTATTAAAATTGTGATGCTACTCGCTTAAACAATCCAAGTGCTAATATATTAAAAAAAAAATTGTGGTATGTTTAGTTCTTAACATTGTATTGGACTACATGCAGAGGTGGCAAATAGGTCGAATTAGTGTGGCTTTCCCGACCTATGAAAATGGGGTTTATGCTGGCTCGCGTGCCCGGTCGACCCAGACCCACATTGTTCACGAGCTGGGCTCACGTAAAACTTTTATTATTTTGGACTTATGGATTTATAAATTTTTATTTTAAATTTATGATATTTTATATATAAATTTGTAAAATAATTATGTATTTTTTTTGAAATTGTTATGATCAATTTTATTTTTTGTTGAATGTACTTGATATTTTATATGAGTAATATACTTTATTTTGAATTAATACTAAAAATTTATAGTTTTAACTATATAATTTATAAGTTTAAATTTGATATTTAATAATAGTATAAGTATAACTGAAAATAAAAAAAATTTGCGGATATCTGTACAGATTTGGTAAATGTTAAATTCATTTAAGCCAGTTTAATAATAAAATATCAAATCCGCTACGAGTTTGGTACGGATTTGGTATCGAATTTTTTTAGCGGATGTGGATATAAATTTGAAAATATTCGTCCCAAACCTAGTTCGCTGTCATCCCTAAATAAACCATAGAATAATTTTTTTACTTCAATTATTTAGTATTTTCTTATAAATTGTAATATATATATATATATATATTTGTAGGCTAAGCTTGGCCAAGCCTTAGCTCGTGACAAACTCTTGTCTTCTACCATTGTCTAAGCCGACAATGGATCTGGCTTTCACTTTTTATAGGCTAACTTGACTCGTTTACCACCTCTACTTAAATGCACTATTTGAAAAAAAATAAATTTTAACACATATTTGGTAAGCAAGTTTAACGGGGATAGTATGGTCTTTTTCTTGTTTATTTTTTTCTTTTTTTGTTATAATGCATACCAGCCTCAACAACCCGACCCACCCACAAGTCAGCTTTATACTAATACTTTTTTTTAATATAATATTATATTAAAATATTTTATATTATTATTTATTTTATAAATATAATATAATAAATTATTGTTTATTCCAAACCTCCGTCGTTGCCATCCGCTGCTTGTTGTTGCGGTCTATTTTGGTCACCCGTTAATGTCATTTGAATCTTTATTAATCGCTTTATAAAATGATATAATCATCATCAGTATTTGAGGGACCATTTGCTATAAATTTAAAGTTGAATTTTCATCTAATAGAAAATTAAATTACAAATTTACGACGAACGGTCAATCAAACAGCGAGAATGATCATAGCATTGTGTACATCATAAATAAACCAATCTAAAGGTGTGTTCATTAATTTGAAATGACATTAGATGCGATGACGACGACAAATAGTGGACTTTCATCTTTTTTAATATTACATAAATATAAATATTATATTGTATTATAATATTACATAAATATTATATTATATTATAAAATTACATAAATAATAATATATTATATTATATATTTTATACTTTTTTATTTATTATGTATTGTATTAGTATTATTTCAAAAAATTAAATATTAATACAATTCGATAAATCACTGAGTTAAATACTTGTTAACTTATAATACAGTGAAGTATAAGCTACACAAAATATAATACAAGTTTCTATTTAATTTATTGTAGATCAGTCTAACCTATCTATTTAAAATAATATAATTTAGCATGTGCTGTCAAACAAGTCTTTAGAGTCTATTTGATAATATTAAGTCGCACTACATAAGTGTTTATTGAGAGATATCAACATTTGTGCATGAGGTTGATAATTCATTTTAATACTTTTATTTAGCACTCTTAAACATACCTTAATTTTGCTTAGTTGATTCTGTACAAATAATTTTGACTTTTTTATTTTAAATTAATTTATAGTTATAACATTAATTAAATTATTTTTTAAAAAAATTGGACTGACCCATTTACAATGTGGATTGGACTTTATGGGCTGTGTCAAACAGCTACACAAGTCCGGCCTGGCCACGAACCCGGATAGGCACTATTTTTGTAGGTTAGACCGATCCATTTGCCACCTCTAACCTTAGTGCAGTCTCCTATAACTCCATGCCAATTTATTTTGCTTTGTGCACAGATAGGTACTATGAGAGTTATCCTGGGTTTAATGATGAATGCTAAATCGTCAAGAAACAGACTAACATAAAAAAAAAAATATTGTCGATGTAATCTGAAATTTTGATTTTATAACGAAAACCAAGCCGATGAAGAAATATGACTAGGTCTAGAGCATATGTTGCTGGAATAGATACATCTATATATAGAAATAACATAGATGAACATGAAATGTAAATTATACTTCTAAATAACTTTCAGAAGATGTTATGAATACCGATAAGAATGTATGTACATAATCGGAATAATTTAAGAAATAGTGCGTGAATTCTTTGGGTCTAAGATATTTTTGTCTCCGCTTGATCTCAGGGCTATATATCTTCCTCAATTTGAAAGCACGATCTGTTTCATTCAAGGTAAAGATGGATGAACAAGAACTGTTTTCATTTTTCTTTTCTCTTTCTTGTCTTGATAGATCTGTTTTGTGAAAATACTTTCTAAATTATCTTTCATTGTATAACTTGTCAACTTAATCTATGCATAGTCTAAAATATCATTAATGGACAAATTTGTGAGAGAAACCATGAAAGAAAAGACTCTTTGCTCTTTTCATTCTACACAAAACACGACGAACCTGTACAAAAATGATAGAGTCTATGTGTTACTATTAACGTCAAAACAATAAAAGAAAGAAGATTATAATACTGCCCTTCTAACCAAGTATATATTACACTAGAATATGAGTTGTAATTGTACTCAAAGTTCTTAATTTCCTTGATATTGCAGTGCTTCAAATTAGAATAGATTAAAGTTTTGCATGATATTGTATTATATATGATGAACTGTTGAGTTACATGAGCATATATTTGATGTATAAGTTCAAAGACTCAGTATTTTAACACTCCAGAGTTGAAATGGTTTGGCACCTCCTTTTTCACAATTGCGACTCTCTTGTATATAGAGCATGGATATTCATATTTTCATTTTTAGTTTATGAATATATTATTCGTGGTAATAATAAATTATTGCAGAACTTCGGTGGAAATTTGCAATGAATTTTGTCAAGATAAAGACATGGACAAAACGAGAAAATGGGAGTTGGCAAAGAGGTCAAACTCTGCAAATCTTAAAACTCATTAACACTGACTCATGATCTGATCTCCATCATCTTCCTTAAACAAATAGAAATATTAATTGTTTTTATTTCTCAAGTCTCAAAGAATTGTGTTTTGCAGGGTTGGTTGATCAAAATCATACTTACATTTACAGCTAGCCGCCATGTCTGATAGAGCCAAAGAAGCTTGGAGAAAATATCTTATACAACTCCAAGTCCACCCATTAAGAACCAAGGTTTGCTCATTCCCATTCCCATTCCCATTTATGTTTCTTTCTTTCTCTTTATATTTCATATTTTCATCTTCAATTCAAGCTTGTTTTTAGTTCATGTTGTTCAATATATAAATTTTAAGAAAAAAAAAAGTATATAACAATTTTTAAAAAATTATTTTGAATGTTGACCGAATTTTAAAATAAAATCAAGAATTATTTTGTTGCTTCACTTACCATGTCATTTAAATATACTGTTTTTAATTATGTTTTGGATACTTAGCAATACTCTTAAACAAAATTACAATAAACCGGAAAATGTGACATCTTTGTTGGGTTATACTTATCAGGCGATTACAGCTGGGTTATTATGTGGATGTATTGAAGCAATTTCCCAGAAGATTTCTGGGATCAAGAAGCTTCAACTCAAAAGATTACTTTTCCTTTCGGTAAGTACGTTCACTTTCATTAGTTTCTGATAAAATTTGAATCATTAGGAACCAAATTTAATTAAGTTTCAAACTAAACATTTTCTTGTTTAATATTGAAATATGAATTGATTTGGCGGCTTTATGGTTTTGTACATGGAGGTCCATTGGGGCATTTTCTTAACAAGTTCGTGGATGTCAATTTCAAGGGAAATGACAATAAAATGTTGCAAAGAAGGTATACCCTTTTGCTTCCATTCAAAGTCCTTGTCATGCCCGGTTCATGAACTTTTCAGCTTTTATGATTGAGAATTGAAGCTTAAAAGTTTGATTAACTTACGTACTGTTGGAACAACTAATTATTTCTCCATGGAGTAACTTTCTGTTCATGATATACTATGGCTTGGTGGTTGAAGGTATGTGCATTTGAATTATTTGTTATCTAGCTAGCTTTTGCAATTTTGAAATTTAGGTAATCGTTTCTAGCAAACTTATGTTTAATCTCTGAATTAATTTCTGTTTTGTTATCCCTATTCTTATTATGTTTTCACTTTTGTTGATATTGGTCTAGTTTGTCTCTAATTTTTCTCTAGTTTGTTTCTTTTTAAGAATTAGAATTTCATAAAAAAATACTTTACATAATTAAAATTTAAAGAAATATTAAAATTCTAATTTTCTACCTTATATGGATTACCATTAGAGGCCACACATTTAGATGGTTAATTTAGAAAAATATTTTTGCACAATTTCCATATTTGAGTCATAATTTTTGTTTCGATATCGAATTAATACGATTCAAGAAGTGTTAGAAAGAAAACTCAAAGATCCAACTTTGTATTTTATGAAGAAATTCAAATTCAATGTTTGAAAGTCAAAACTGTATTCAAAGATACAGATTTATAAAAAATCAAAAGAAGTGTTATTATAGTCCTATTAATAGTAAAGATTTAAGATAAGAACTTAATCTTTTTATTTTATCTTTTATTAATATTATAAAACATGACAAATAATATGATATTGGCATGAGAATTAATAAATATTTAATTAATATAATTAATAAAAATAAATTTTAAATTTTCGCTATATATAATATGCTTAATTCCCAGCATACTATATGCATGATTAATTAGCCTTATATTTAAGTATAATAAATATTTATCAATATCTTAGTGTTGATAATCCTTCGATCAAGAATATTTAAAAATAACGGGATCTTATTAATTAAATTTAAATTAATTTCTCTAATTATCATTCTAAGGAAAAAATTATTTTAATAAATCATATTAATTAGAGTGGTAGATTCTATATTATCACAATCAGAGTGGGCAGTAGAAGCTGTTGGGAATTAAGCATACCATGAGTAGCGAAATTTTAAAATTATTTTAATTAATCATATTAATTAAATATTTGTTAATTATCATATCAAGATCATATTATTTATCATGCTTTGTAATATCAAATAAAGATAAAATAAATAGATTAAGATTTCATTTTATATCTTCACCACCAATGAAGTTAAAATAACATTTCCTCGAATTTTTTGTAGATTCATACATTTAAATGTCGTTTTAACCTTTAAAATGTCTAAATCTGGATTTCTTTATGAAATACAAAGTTACATATCTTTGAGTCTTCTTTCCAGAACTTATTGAATCGTATTAATCCGATATTGGAACCAAAAGTTATGGCCCAAATACGAAAACTGCATTAACACTTTTTTCTAAATCAATCACCTGAGTGTGTAACCTCTAATGGTAATTCATGTAAGGTAGAGAATTAAAATTTTAAAATTTCTCTAAATCTTAATTATATAGAGTGTATTTTCATGAATGCTAATTCATGAAAAGAAACAATCTAGAAAATTTTCGGTCAAGACAATTTTTTCTCGAACTCTTGAAGAAAATTCTCATTCACGTATATTTTAAGGCCAAAATTGAGATTTATATAGGTTTTATATTTTAACTTTTTAAATTCTAATTCAAATAGAAAAATAACTAAATATATTTATAATCTTATTAGTAATTTATTTTTAAATTAAATAATATTTAATTAATTTAATTAATTAAATAATATTATCTTAATCAAATTAAAAAATTTATAATTAAATATAAATATTTTGCATAATTAGAATTTAACCCCCAATAGTTTTCAAAACTATTAAATAAACTCTTAAAAATTATTAACTTAACAATTAATTCATTAATTATTTATCTATATAATTTAACATTAATTTCTCAATACATTTTAATGTGTGACTCATTATATTCTTTCTTATATTGGCAATGGAGATAGTTATAGTTTTTTTAAGTTTAGATAAATTAATTAGATTAATTTATCATCAATTAACTCATTAATTAAGAAATTAATTTTCATAGATTAAAAACAGTATCTAGTAATGCATCATGATCTCTAATTGAGAAATAATATTAAATTAGTAAAACCTGATCCGTATACGATTACCGTATAATACAATCATTTCGCCTCATATATATCCCACTAAAGATTCTAGAGTATGAAAAATGTCTACTATATTAAATATAGTTATTGAAACTTTTAACTGAAGTTGATAATAGAATTTTATAGTTTCAGAAACTCTTTTCAGAACTCACCATGGCCATGAATTTATATTATCACTTATGTCAAAATGGCGCCCTTTAAGATATCAACTCTATATTATTCAAAGTAGGAAATCATTTATTGATCTCTCACAACCTTCGCATGCTTCTCATATTGTCCAATCATTACCTTATGCGCAATCTTGTTATGGACAATGAAGGTGTAATATCAAAGCATATATCTCTCACAACCTTCGCGTGCTTCTCATATTGCCCAATCATTACCCTACGCACAATCTCGCTATGGACAACGAATATGTAATGTCAAAGTATATATAATCCACAAACAAGGTACTATGAATATCTCAAGTATAAGGATCAATCATATTATTGTAACTAAGAAAAATCCAATAAACACGTGGATAACAATTCATATAGGTTTCTCAAGCGGATCAGTTCGATGAACTTGTTCTCTAACAAGTATCTATATATTAAATTAAGTGAACACCTTCACTAGTAGTTTATAAGATCAGTTACCTTCTTTTTTTAAGAAAATAGACATAACATATGCTGATCTAATCTAAATTTATTAATATCTTAGTGTTGATAATCCTACGATTGAGAACATTTAAAAATAACAGTATCTTATAAATTAAACATAGTTAATTCCTATAATTGTTAATATAAACAAAACTTATAAATAAATTATCAATTTTATTAATCAATCCAATAATCTACAATTACGTATTTATTTTTATTGAATCTAAAATATATAACTAACAATCTCTCACTTGTACTAGAGTC
This sequence comes from Cedrela odorata, assembly GCA_035584115.1. Classification (NCBI taxonomy): domain Eukaryota; kingdom Viridiplantae; phylum Streptophyta; class Magnoliopsida; order Sapindales; family Meliaceae; genus Cedrela; species Cedrela odorata. The sequence continues at coordinate 8,516,262 of JAXCLQ010000007.1, forward strand.
AATCTCTATAATACTTTACATTAAATAATTCAGTATACTTAAAATCAGTTAAGTTTTTTTTAATAAGTATCTTTTATATTTTCACTTCACCTCTATATTATCTCTATAATAAAGTGATTTCATCCAAGGATATATTTGGGTATATATTTAGATCTTTGTAGAGAACTTGTTCCATAACCTATGGGCTCACAATATATCCCTCGGCAATTTCGTGTATTGTCTCACAGCTTGGTTGGCGCTTGCTGGTGAGTTACTGTAAGCTTCGGCTTATCTTTCTTGCTTCCCTCGACAAATTCCCCTCTACTAGCACTTTATTTTCCTTTGTGAACAGATAGGTACTTTAAGATTTCTCTGACATTTTAGTGATGATTGCTATGTCGTCATGAAACAGACAGTCGTAAAATAAATCTGATTGATGAAATCTCAACATTTGATTTTATAATGAAACAAATAAGAATTCTACCCGCAACTCCATATTGCCCCATGTCTCTCTTTCTATTTTTCTTTATACTGAACTTGTCTTTATGCTTATGCTTTTGCATATATGTCTGTCAAAGTTGAAGTTACCATATTCTTTGTTCCATGATATGAATTTGTAGTGTGCTGATGAAAAAAATATGACTAGGTGTAAAGCGTATGTTTTTGGATATATGAAATGTAAACTATGCTTCCAAATATTTTTCAGCTGTTGCAATAATTGTACAACCTCAAGATTTTGTGCTGGATGCTGAAACTGTCATGTAGAGCAATACTAACAACAAAGCATGTGGATACATTTTTATTGGCCTACTCAATTCATGCAATTGCTGATAAATTCTTTGGTTCTAAGACATGTTATCTCTCTGATACTTTCTTTTCTCTTTCTTTTATGTCTTGAGGACTCTGTTAGTGAAAATACTTTTCGAATTATCTTTCTTGTATAACTATCTTGCATACGATTTGGTATTGTACACAAAATTCAGAATTTTCCTTTATGTTAAAGTGCTTGCTGCTAAAGCAGTGTTATGGGATCTTAATACTGTGTTTGGCAAGTATGTGGAAAAAAAAAAATTACAGTTGGATGGAAGGTTTGCCTTGATCTCATGATCTAATGGATTAATAGTTAAAAAAGGTTGAATAAATTAAAATTTTTATTTATAAATAAATAAATTACAACACTAAAATATTGCCCACCATTATCTTAATACTAAAATATTGCCAACCATCACAAGAGCTGTTGAGTGGTGGCTGGTTGATTGGTGGCTGGTCTTCATATAGAGAATTAGATATTCGGAACTATATTATATTAAATTTTGGTAAATTCATTCCTGTTGAAATAAAATGTTAGTGAATATATTATCATAATGTATTAACACATTATCGCAGACCTTTGATGGAAATTTGCAATGGATTTTGTTAAAACAGAGATGTGGACAAAATGGGAAAATGACAGTTGGCAAAGAAGCCAAACTCTGCAAATCCTAAGAATATGGAAAATAATGGCTGGCAGAACCGATGGAAGTGACAAGTGAGAGATTAAACAACCCATCCACGTGAAATAAACGCTGTGTTACAAACACGACCATTGACTTGGTATGACATAAGCAACATAAAATAAAGTTCTGGTCTTCGTCTGCCTCGTGATTTGATCTCCACCTAACACTAAATTTCCTTGTCATTGAAATATAGTTTCTCTTTCTGAAGAGTTCTGTTTTGCGGTTTTTGAGAGAGAAACATAAGGGGGAGATTGAGGAAGGGTTGGATTGATCACAATCAGAGCCGCCATGTCTGATATAGCCAAAGAAGCTTGGAGAAAATATCTTATACAACTCCAGGCCCACCCATTGAGAACCAAGGTTTGTTCTTTTCTTCATCATCATCATCAATACCCATGTTTTTTTTTAATCTCCTCTTTGTCGTATTTTTAAGTTAATGGGGCTTGAAGTTGGTTTTAGATTTCGTGTGTTTGATATCATTGCTGTGAAATTATTTATTTATTTATTTATTATTTTGTTCGTTAATTTTTGTTGGGATAATAGGCGATAACAGCTGGAGTATTAGCTGGGTGTAGTGATCTGGTTGCCCAGAAGATTTCTGGGGTCAAGAAGCTTCAACTGAGAAGATTGCTGCTTATTATGGTACGTTGACTTCCATTGTTTAGTGTTAAAAGGATATGATGGTGAGGATCAGATATGAATCCTCTGTTTGGCTGCCAAGAAAATGAAGGAAAAAGAAATATAACGAAATGTTTTGAATAATATTATCAATGTTCTCATGGTATTTTTTGATTTGATAAGATCATTTGATTGGTCAAGTAGTTAAATGGATTATTATGTTTTAATGAGTCTGAAAGAACATTAGAAGTGAGAAAACACCTGAGCATTCTAATTTATTTTCTCCCATCATTTTCATCAGGAACCAACTGGAATATCTGACATAGTGATCGTTTTAAGTTGTTGCAATTGTGAGGTTCTGATATAGTATTTTCTTGTTAAATGTTGCATATGTAATTTTTTTTTTGGCAGCTTTATGGTTTTGCATATGGAGGACCATTTGGGCATTTCCTTCATAAATTGATGGATATTATTTTCAAGGGAAAGAAGGACAAGAAAACTGTTGCAAAGAAGGTACACCCTTTACTTAAATTCCGATTACCAGTGCAATACTTTTGATGAAGGATTGAAAATTGAAATTTTGATTAATTAGGTGTTGTTGGAACAACTAACTAGTTCACCTTGGAACAATTTCTTTTTCATGATGTACTATGGCTTGGTGGTTGAAGGTATGTGCATCTTATTTAAATTCTTTGGGGTATATGCCTCATCTTTGATTAGATTTATGTTAATCATTTTTGTTTTCCCTGTCTTTACTGAATGAGTTTTACTTTCAGTAGGAATGTAGGGTGTAGCACTTCCTATCTGTGATCTTATGACATTTCAAACTGTAGAATATTTGTCATTGCTGTTTTAGTGATTGTTGACTTTAATCTCTTTAGCTATTGTTGCAATTGTTTCTTCTTTAACTTGTTTTCAAAATAAACTTATGGTGTGTGATTGCCATGGCATGGATTGTTATCAAATGAACAGTGTCAGTTGTTCTGAATTCCAATGTATTACTGCAGCTGACTTCCTCCATTTCCTCTTAGCTATCTTTTTAAATTAATTTGCTATAATTCCAGCTGAGATGAAATGCATCCATTTTTAGCTTAATCTAAAGCCTTAAAAAGTCCCAAGTATCTACTGACTATTGTGTGTGGCTCTGACCTCAGCCAGCAGCAAAAATTTCATTTAAAATTGGCTTTTGAGTGTTCCATTGAGGTCGATACTCAACAAGAAGAATATGTAGGCAGCAGCTATTTGACTTATAGATTGAGTGATGATTTGTTGATCTAGTTTCAGATCTCCTATTTTCAAAATCATACATCAAGTTGTAATATCCCTTATTTAAGGTTTCTGGCACTGCCCTCTTCTCTGTAAATGGGAAAAAGTTGTTGCAGTCTAATTACTAAGGTGTTCAAATTTGATTTAGTTGCCTAAGTAATTATTCGGCAAGCCATGGTTGCAGTTTAATTTAGGGAGCAGATGGTAATCATAGGATTGCCAACAATCCTTGGTGGAAGTTCATCCTTGTAACTGCTTAATTGAGATAGCAGACGTTTCTTTAACTTACATGTCTAAACCTGAAATTCTGATTGCTACTAATTAGTAGATCACTGTAACCTCACAAGAAGAAGAAGAAATGCATATTAATAACATTCCTTTAAATCTAGAAAAGCGCTGTCACAAATAAAACAACAAATAAGTGTATTGAAAGTTGATCTCTGCGCCGGCCTGTGTTTGGTCAGAAGTTTTTCTGTTTTTGGTGGAGAACTGAAGATAGAAATGTGAACCAGTTTTTAAATAAGTCAGGTTTGTGTTTGCAAATGCACATGCTTAAGAATTCAACCCCTTTAGCAATGTTAAGCAGAAACCTTTACCTATATTAGAAGACAAAGAAAGTTGCTACCGTGTTTTAAGCAAAAATTGCCTAATGGTACATGGAGAAATGAGTTCATGACCAAGGAGGACTATGGTTCGTGTGCCTATAACCTTAAGTCCTGTGAGCTTACAGAACCCTGACAAAATTTCTTCCCAAACGAACTGCTGCTTCATTTGCAATTTATATATATCATAAGAATGCCTATGCCTAAGATGTTAAATGAACATGACTTTTTTCTTGCAAAGAGCACATTGATTTGTTCATACAATCAACTCTTTGGTTGTTAATTAAACTTATTGTCTGGTGTTGCAGGAAGATCATGGGGTTTGGTCAAGAGTAAAGTTCGAAAGGACTACCCTTCTGTTCAGTTGACTGCTTGGAGGGTATGAAATCACAAATTATCTTATCTCGGTATCACACACAAAGAAAACCTGGCTGGTATGCAAATATACTAATATTAAGTTATGATAACTTTGACTTGCAGTTTTGGCCTATAGTTGGTTGGGTGAATTACCAGTACATCCCTCTGCAATTCCGTGTCGTCTTTCATAGCTTTATTGCCTCTTGCTGGTACGCTCCTATATCCTTTGGCGTAGCTTTCATGCTGCCCCTAATAAATTCTCCTCCCTTATCAATTATATTTCTTGTGTGCACAAATAGATACTTTGGGATTTTATAATTAGTGATGAAACAGTCTACATACGACACATATGACAGATATAAGTGGAACAATTGATTTTATGATGAATCTGGTAATAACTTGCAACTACCATATTGCCCCATGTCTTTTTTCCTTACAACAATGCTTAAGCATATTCTTCTTATATTTTTTTTCCTGAAAGACTTTGACTTGATAATTTTTCTTTTGTTCTTTTTGCTTTTTCCAGAAAAATGCAAAACTTTTTATCATATACTAGCTGAAGTTTTTGTGTCATGAATCTGTAGTACAGAGGAAACACCACTAGGTCTAGAGCAAATGTTGCTAGAGACAAATATAGCAAATACTGCTAGATAAATTACATAAAATGTTGATGAAGTTTTTTATATGTCGTGCAAAAGTAAGAGTCTACTACTACCAGATTTAGTGTCAGCCGTTGAAAATGTGGTGTAAAGAGAGAATGATAACTCTACCTGTGCATACATATTTATGATCTGACTCATTTAATGTAATTGTGGAAGAATTATTTGGTACTAAAGCATTTTATCTCTGCTCCTTAATCTCAGGGCTATCTTCCTCAATTTGAAAGCAAGATCTGTTGTAATCAAGAAGGACTAGATGCAGGAACTTGTATTTTTTTTTTTTCCTTTTATTTCTGTGTTTAAGACTTATTTGAGTGGAAACCCTGTTAAAATTATCTTTCATTTCATTGTATAATTATTGGCTTGCTATGAGTTGGTATTATAATAAAATGTTGAGAATTATCCTTGATGTTAACATACCAACAGCTAAAGCATTGTTACCTTGTTATTACATTACATGTCTCGTAAAATTATAAAATATACGACAATAATATAGTATTATTAAATCAATTTATATAAATTTTTGTTACAAAAATTAAATATAAAATTAAATTACACCCAATTATTTTTAATTAACATTAATAGTATCTATTAACAGTCTACTTATTTACTGTATTTCAATGTTTCGGATTTCATTTTAATTAAAAGAAGAAGTACCTCTAGCCCAAACATATTTTATGTTTCTTTTTAATTTATCAAATTGGCTTGATACTTGAGAATTTCCGACATTTGGCAATTTAATATTGAGAAATGGCGTTTGGCAAAGGCAAAGATGCCAAACTCTGCAAATCTTATAAACATGCAGAACAACTATGGAAAAGTGACATTGACAGGTGAGATTAACCGAATATCCACGTAAAATAAACGCTGCACAAACAAGACTGATGTGATTACTAGATATATCAATACAAAAGTAAACTAAGTTCAGGTCTTCGTCTCGAACACTGCCTCCACCTGACATTCATTTCCTTAAACAAACTTACTTGTCATTGAAATATTGTTTAGTTTTCTATCAATGAAGAGTGTTGGTTTGCGATTTTTGAGAGAGAAATATAAGGGGGAGATTGAGGAAGGATTGGTTGATCATAGTCACGGTCATAGCCGCCATGTCTGATATAGCCAAAGAAGCTTGGAGATAATATCTTATACAAACTTCAGGCCTACCCAATAATAACCAAGGTTTATTCTTTTTCTCTCTTTATAGTATTTTTAACTTACCATTGGTTGAAATTGGTTTAAGAATTTCGTTTGTTTAATATCGTCATTGTTACTTTTTCTTTTCTTTTTGATGAGTTAATAGGCGATTACAGCTGTAGTATTAGCTGGGTTTAATGATGCAGTTGCACAGAAGATTTCTGGGTTCAATGATGCTTCAAGTGAAAAGATTGCAACTTCTTATGGTATGTTGACTTTCATGATTTTAAATTAAAAAGTTATGATCAGAAAGATTAGATAATTATCCTCTGTTTGGCTGCCGAGAAACCGTCGGAAAAATAAAAATAGCATAATGTATTAAATGGTGTTCTCATGTTATTTTTTATTTGATAATATCGTCAGGTCGATCAAATGGTTAAACTAGTCTCAATTAAGTGGAGGATTATGTTTTCATGAGTCTGAAATAAAATTAGAAGTTAGAAAACATTTGAGCATTTTAATCTATTTTCTCATACCATTTTCATCAGGAACCAATATGGATTATCTGGCATAGTGATTGTTTAAGTTGTCGCAATTGTGAGGTTCTGATATAGTACTTTCTTGTTAAATGTTGAATATGTAAATTACTTTTTTGCATGTGGAGCACCATTTGGGCATTTTCTTCACAAGTTTATGGATATTATTTTCAAGGGAAAGAAGGACAAGAAAACGGTTGTAAAGAGGGTACACCCTTTGCCTAAATTCCGATTCCCAGTGCAATACTTTTGATCAAGGATTGAAAATTGAATTTTTTGATTAATCAGGTGCTTCATTTTTTGATTAATTAGGTTTATGCAATCATTTTCGTTTTCCTCCTCTTTACTGAATGAGCTTTGCTTTCAGTAGGAATGTAGGAGGTGGAATTTACTATTAGTTATATCTTACAACATTTCAAACCGTATGTATCTTTGTCATTGCTGTTTTAGTGGTTGATAACTTTTGGCACTTATTGCTATTGTTGTAATTGTTTCAAACAAATTTATGGTTTTTGGTTTCTGGCGCTTTGTGTTTGATCCAATGAATAGGGTATGTTGTTCTGAATTCCGATGTATTAGAACACCGGATTATCTTCAATGCCTCTTAGCAATTTTTTCAAAGTAATATGCTCCAATTTCAGTTGAGATGCATCTTTTTTAACTTATCTCAAGTTGTAGAAGTACCGAGAGTATAGTGTTTCAACCTCTGAGCTCATAAAAAATTTCAGTGTTTTCCATTGAGGTAGACACTCAACAAGAATATTTAGTCAGCAGCCCTTTCTCTGTAAAGGAAAAAGTGACCATGGATAATCAGCCATCCTATTATTACCATCAGTTTCCTAAATTGAACTGCTATGAGGGCTAGCCAAATAATTACAAATTACTGAGATAGTCCTTTGTGCAGTCCCAAGTTATCTGTTTTTGGTGGAGAGCTGAAGATTGGAATGTGGCCCAGTTTATGAATAAGTCTGGTTTATGCTTGCAAAGGTACACGCTTACAAGTTACAACCTCATTCCCTTCCGTGAAGTTAGCCAGCTGAAAGCTTACCCTAGATTGGAAGACAAAGAAGGTGCTTCCGTGCTTGTTTTAAACAAAAAAGAAATATACCTAATGGTATGTGGAGAAGCGAGTTCATGACTAGGGAGGACCATAGGTTCAAGTTCCTATAATCTTAATCCTTCAGCTTACAAAACCTTGACAAAAAATTTCAGCCCAATGAAATTACTGCTTCATTTGCTTTATAAAGCTATGTGATCTATAATAAACCATTTTTTTTTGTTGGAGAAACTAACGCTAAGATATACTGAATAGTTTTTAAAACCATTGCTGTTTTACTTGCATTTCCTATCGTGGTGTATTAACTCCAATAGAGAATCAGAAAACATTCTCAAACACCAACTAAACCAAATAATTAGTTGATGCTTTGCCATTGTTATAATGAAAGTAAAGTTGTCAAATCTCAAAAGTTTTTAAAAATTTCTTGTATGCTCATGGTTTTATTCCCACACTTGGGGTATTAAAGCAACATATCACTTTTGGTTTGCAATGTTTGATTTTATTTGTCTTGCAAACACTAGGTCCCAAAGCTTCTCCTTTGGCATTAAGATAAATGTCCGATCCATTGACACAAGGATGACTAATTTAGAAGGCTTTAGACGTTAAATGAACATGAACTTAGTTCTTCGGAAAAGCACATTGATTTTTTCATACAATCAACTGTTTGGCTGGGAATTAAAGTTATTGTCTGGTATATTGCAGGAAGATCATGAGGACTATCCTTCTGTTCAGTGACTGCTTGGAGAGTATGGTATCACAGACAACACAAAGCAAGTCCTACTAATATTTAAGTTATGATGACTTTGGGATTTGCAGTTTTGGCTATAGTTGGTTGGGTGAACTACCACTACGTCCCTCTGCAAATCCGACGTTGTCTTTCATAATTTTGTTGCCTCGTGCTGGTGTGCTCCTACATCCTTCAGCTTAGCTTTCGTGCTTCCCCTAATTAATTCTCCTACCCTATTAATCCATGCTAATTTATTTCCCTTGCATGCACAAATAGATACTTTGGAAATACATAAATCATTTTCCAGACAACGATGAACCATAATCGGATATGAAATAACAAATATAATTGATGAAATTAAAACATTTGATTTTATTCAATGAATGAATGACACATAACTTTGGATAATTACTTGGGATATTTAGTATTACTCTTTTCCTTTTTTCTCCTCTCTTTTTGGAAGAATGTAAAACTTCTAATCATACACTAACTGAAATTTTCGTCTAGTTGATTCCAAAAGCATGAATCTCAAGTGTTTACAGAGGAATTACTGCTTGGTCTAGAAGACTAGAACAACAGTTGCTGGATGCATATATAGCAGATGGTATTTGGTTCTAAAGCAATTTATCTCTGCTCCTTAATCTCAGGTCAATCTTCCTCAAATTGAAAAGCAACATTTGCTGCAATCAACAAGAATTAGCTAGATGCAGGAACCATGTTCAGATGATCTTTCATTTCACTGTATAATTATTGGATTTCTATGAGTGCTATTATAATATAAAGTTGAGAGAATTATCGTTGATGTTAACATGCCAACAGCTAAAGCATTGTGTTATTGACGCCTTAATACTGTATTTGGCAAGTGTGTGGACCAAGTAGAGAAAATGCATTAATCTATAAATAATAATGCACAGGGAAAGTAAAGATAACTAAGTTTGATTAATCTTTTCTTTTCTTTTGCTTTGTTGAAATTTGAAAAGGATGTTAAAATTAATGAATAATAAAAAAAAAAGTGCTTTTGTAGGTTATTATGAAGCGAGATTCTACTTTACACATACCCTTTTAAGTAACAAAGTTAAAAATTAATTGAAGGCAACTAGACTCCAACCAAATTAATAATAAAAATTGCAGCCCTGTATAGATATAGATATAGATACATGCACAATTCATATTATAATTTATTCCTCAATCTCGGAAAATAAATATGTTGATTAAGAAAAGCTGAAAGAATTTCAAGGAAATGGAGGGTAGTTCACGCTTTTATGCCATCGAATGAAGCAGGTGCCAGGCCCAGCTCTCCTTCGTATGCAAAGACACAAGACACATGTTGCTGAAAATGTTACAGCTAATTAAAGGTTTGATAAAGCTATATGTTTAGCTGTCACAATCTCTTTAATTTTCTTCCAGTAGTACGTAGATATTGAATAATTTAATTTTCTTCTTCTTCTCTCGTGAGACACGAAGTATACTATTTAGGGATTACGATTGATTGAAGGTTACATAAAGATTGATATTAATACTGATGTTGATTATCATATATTGATTTTCCTTCTTTCCCTAGAGAAGCCAAAAAATATGCTTTCATAAACTGAACTGAGTGATTGTATGTGTTGTATCACCCAGATAAACTTGCTGTTTGGCTCCAAAGAAAATCATGCAAAATATCAAAGCACTGAGAAAACAAATATGAAACCTATAGATTAAGTCAACCCATTAACAGTGATGATCACTGCAATTTCTTTAACATGCACATGAAGGATTAGACAAATGTGTAAACAATTAACACACGCATGCACGCAAAACATACGTATACATATATGTATACATGCAGCAACAGCAACAGCAACATGAAAAAAAATTCAAATTTCATTACTCGATTCACTGCCATTAACGTTCTAAAATGAAACAAAAACAATCACACATATTAAACATTAAAAAAGAGTGAAGAAAAGAGACAGACAGAGGTTGAAGAAGATCCCAGAGAGACTGAGAAACCCACCTGCTATTCTGCTAGCTTTCTTTCACCACCTCCACGAGCAAATCACCAAAGACGTATGATCATGGCCTCTTGCGGGGACCCACGACGCTCTCTATCCAATACTGTCTCACCACGTTATTGTAACGTTGTCACATCTGGATCCACCGCGTCAGTTGAGTCGGATTCACTATTCCCGGGATGTGGGCCCCATCTGTCTTCAATATGCTCGCCACTTTCTCATAGCTCTTCTTCTGCTCCTTTGCGCTCGGCTCTGCTCCTTCCGCCTTCTTCCTCTTCAACGACTCCACTGACGGAGACTCCACCAACGGGACCGCTTCCGCTCCGCCCGGATCACACTTCTGACCAAATAATGTCCCCTTCGATAAAAACTCGTACGCCATGTATCCAGCTAATAGCCAGTTAGAACAAACCGGCTCGGGGGAAACGGATTTAGAAGCTATTGTATTAGCCGCGGCGTGAGCCGGAGCCGATAACTTGAATGGATAATAGGTTTCTCTCTCTTTTCGCTTTCTCGACGCCCCAGGCGTCAAAATCCTTCGCGGGTGGTGACTCATCTTTCCCTCTAATTCATGCCACGTCAGCATACAACTTGACGTATATTAATAATATATATATATATATATTATTTTACAGGGATACAAACGTTAAATCGAATTCAAATATGGGCAAAACCGTCAAATGAATTTTTTGATTTTTCCAAAGGGTAAAAGTGTCAAATCATACTTTTCAGTTTTATGAAAAAGTTAACTAAAACGCCTACACGTGTCTAAAAATAAATTCTCCAGCAAATCCCGTTAATGTAACCGACAAAAGTACACCGTCAAGTTCAAGGGTAAAACCGTAAAATAACCAGTAAACACTTAAAACATCTAAGATCAACACGCAAAAAAAAAGTTATAAAAATAAAATAAAACTAAAAATTTTAAAATAAACGACGGATACAGACAGGGAAGGGGGAGAGGGAGAGAGAGAAGGTTAGGTATGGAACTTCCAAGGCAAAATCAGGATCTAGAGATAGGTGACCGGAAACTGGAGAAATTACCGGATCTACGTGTACCAACGACGGTGAGATATAAGGCGCCGCCGGAATTTTAAGGCTGGAAAAAGGAATTAACAGACTAGAAAGAGAGGAAAAAAAAAGGAGGGAGAAAATGACTTTAGCAGAAGAGAGTGGGGGAGGAAGGAGAGATTGATAGAAAGGCGTAGTCAATTAATTTATACGGGAGTGATTCTTAAATGCCTCCTTCTGTTGCATGAAATAACCGAAATGCCATCACTTGGAAATGACGAAAATGTTTTTTTCGCTTTGTTTAGTTGTCAGTCGTAACGTTTTTCTTTCGCTTCTCTGTCGTTTACGACTGATCAGACAGGGTTTGTTGGAATTACGTTTCTGCCCTTTCGGGGTCTGTTAAGACAATTTTACCTTTCATCTATAAATTATAAATAACCTAAATTATCCCAAACATAAAGGTATTTTTGATATTTAGGACAACTATTTTTAATTTATTTTTATTAAATATTATAAAATAAATACAATTTGGCACGGAAGAATTATTAAACGAAAGGGATATTGCATCGCTAGTTTAGTACATCGAGGACATGGATGGAATTATAAAGGAAGGTACATGGAGTGTGATTCAACTTCTTTAATTTAGTATATGTTTATAAATGAGTTGATGTTATCTTTTATTTATATTACTAAATATTTATAATAAATATAATTTTAAATAAAAATAAATATTTATTATATATTTTAATAATTAAAATTTGAGTGAAAATATAACAAATTTAAAAGTATTTTCATTGATAAAGAATTTCTATTTATTTATTTATTTATTTTGTGAGTAGATTTTACTAAAAAGGGGTGTAAATATTTGGACCGTATTAACATTGTTGAAGAAGATAAAACCAAGGTTATATATGTAAATAAGGAAACATGTGGAGGAAATTCCAGTCATTTAATTGAAGAGTAAAGACGAGTGCATAAGAAGGGAATCCTGGCCGGGATGGGATGGGACGGTGGCGGCGCACCAAATAACAACGCTTCCTGTCCTTGTCTCCATATATTTCTGACAAGTGGCAAAATCCCAGGGTTGTAAATATTCGGTCCCCCACTCAGATTTTTATATAATTTTCCAATACAAGAATGAATATATTAATTATATGAAATGCTTTGAAATTTATTGGATAATTAATTAATTAAATATACTATGTACTCTTTTGGACTTTCTATTAGCTTGCCACCTGTGCCATTCCATATCCCATATATTTTGTATGAAAAGCTCAGCTTCCAAAACGACAGCATTTAGATGCCATCAAACTATACATAAATCTAGATTAGTCAAAATGTCTTGGGCTCAGGGCCCATCTCAATTTTCAAACAGAGGCTGTTGAGACGATTTATTTATTATAAATAATCAAAAATATATATTGTAATTTTTTATTTTATCAAAATTTAAAGACTAGTCTTATTATTATCCCAATTAATAATTATTAATATATATTTTTTCGATCTTGACCAATTAGCTATAGTCCAACTGTGCCTACCCTGTGTCCGTCCTTGGTCCCATCCAATTAGAAAATAGACAATATATTTTCAATGCTCATATAAATTAGCAATTACAACAATAAAATTAATTTATTTCATCAATTGAATTACATGACCAAAACGAAAAGGTAATTAACAATCTTTTCAGGTATTGTTTTTACACAGTACTATATATTGTGCACATAATTTTTTTTCTCCTTGTTAATTGAATCGACTGATCCTGTTATTTTAATATAATAAGATGGTAGAACTGTTCTACCTACTACTCTCTCGTTGGTAACACATCTCATAGCACATCTCATGGCAGTAGTGGTTAATGTTATGTCTCTTAAATTTATAATAATTAAAATGTATAATTTAATTATTATATATTATATACATACACATATATTTGGAAAAGACAACAAATTAAATGATAAATAATGTTCCAATGTTTGTTCAATCAAGGAAGGTGACATGTTGTTGGTTCGCATTTCGTTAATGTATATAATAAATAAAAATGGAGAGGTTCATCTGCTAAGTCTTCCTCTGTCTGTTTGTTTGATACATACAAATTATTAATGTCTTAAAAACTGGAAAGATTTTTCTTCAACATGCAATAAATTCTTCATCCACCACGCACCTGCATCGATCGTTGGTGTGCAAGAGCAAGAAGATATATATTTGTATGAACTGAAATCTTATACAAATTAATGGTTAATGGTTAATACTCGACGATTTTATATATATTAATTACAGCTGCATGCATGCATTGGTTTTGTTTTTGACCAGTAATAAGCTGCATGCATGCGTTTACTCTTTCGATGACTGGGACATTCTTTTCCTTGGATACATAAATAATTGTAAATTTATGTGCAAGTTTGAGTAGTAACATTAGAGAAAATAAAAGCAAAACTACAACTGGTAATCGTAGTATTATTAGCTAGTGATGGTGGTATAGCTGTCCTGACAATGAATTTCTTTCGTCAGCAGGGCAATTGGAATTAACTCATCAAGCTTTTTGTAGCCTGTAGCCGTTATTAAAATTAAAACCCTAGCTGGTTTTGACAAGGAACCTTACATTAATAAAGAAACAATGGTGCTCTGAAGTAAGAGTTTCTGAATTCAGAAGATACGCTTATGAAGCAAAGCAATTACTTGCATGCATGAGGGCATCAGTCTGGCCTGGCCCTAAAAAGTATTTGCAAATTATTGGAGTCTTTCGTGTGAATCCAAAATTTTTTATTTAAAAAAAAGGTGGCGACAATTGTAGGAGCTAGCATTTATGAAATGAACAGAGAAAACAGTTGGTCGTTGCGACAATTTAATGCAGATAAAAAAGGCTTATAAAAACCCTCGTGCCCTTGGAAGTGGTCATCAACGAGAGCTTACTCTCCTGAAATACCAGCAATAGCGAAAATGGTTCGTGCCACTAGAAGAGTTATTTTGTTATCTTTGTTTTGTCTTAACGTTCTTGTAGCGAGTGCACTTGCCAGGAATGTGGTGAGTGTAAGCAGTGACGATGAAGAGAAGACATTCATAGGAATTGGGAAGGAAGGTGGATTTGGTGGAGGTGGGGGAGGAGGCGGTTTTGGTGGTGGAATTGGCAAAGGTGGTGGACTTGGCGGCGGCATTGGCAAAGGCGGTGGGCTTGGTGGGGGCATCGACATGGGCGGTGGGCTTGGTGGCGGAATCGGCAAGGGTGGCGGGATTGGCAAAGGCGGCTAGCTTGGTGGAGGAATTGGTAAGGGTGGTGGTATTGGTGGAGGAACTGGCAAAGGCGGTGGGCTTGGCGGTGGATTTGGTAAAGAAGGTGGGTTTGGTGTCGGCATCGGCAAAGGCGGTGGGCTAGGTGGCGGAATTGGCAAAGGCGGCGGGCTTGGTGGAGGAATTGGTAAGGGAGGTGGTATTGGTGGAGGAATTAGCAAAGGCGGTGGGCTTGGTGATGGTATAGGGAGTGGAGTTGGCGGCGGCATTGGTGGTGGTGGTGGATTTGAAAAAGGTGGAGGATTTGGGAAAGGCGGTGGACTTGGAGGTGGATATGGAGGCGAAGCAGGAGGAGGGGGTGGATTCGGTGGTGGCTTTGGACACCCCTGAGCTTCACGTACCTTGCATGCATGGTTTCGTTTGACCTTAAATAACTTGTCACCTAATTTTCCAATGAAGTTCTGAAATTTAGTTGCATGATTTTGATTGTCCTAATTAAAAAAAATATATAATAATAATAATAATACTCACTTCTTTATCTCAATTAAATTTTAATTACTCTTCAATAGACCCTATTTAAGAATAAAAATTAATGGAGATAACAAAGTTTATGCTACTAATTAATATTCAAACGTAACATTTTATGTTATAAGTATAGTATAACATGTTACAAAATATGTACATCTTAAAAACATTTTCCAGATAATATCGTAAAATCACTCTTTTAAATTTATATTTTAAGTGATGTGTTAATTAATTTGGTAATTTTGAAAGTAGTTGGGTGAGTGGGCATGAAATAATTTTTGAATGGGCCATGGATCGATTATGGATTGTAAAGCCCACTTTCAATGGGCCAAAATCTAACCCATCATATGGGAGGTGATATTTCACCACAATTAGTATTATATTATTATTTTATTTTATAAAAACACCCTACCTATCATTGTATTTTATTAATATAAAAAATGCCTTTATTTATATGTGATAAATATATTATTCTTTTTTCTTCATTTTTTTTTAATTTTATGTAATTTTTTTAATTTTGTGAAAATAACCAATAATCCTGTCGTTCTACTTAAAATTAAAGCACTAGAGGGAAGACATTTGAATCTCGTACAAAATTATAATAAAAATAAAAAATAATTAGATTTTTTTATTAAAATAATTATAATTTATATTATATGTTATACGGAGGGATATTTTTGTTACTCTAATTTTATTTCAAAGTATCTCATCATCATAAATTATTTTATTAATTTGTATAAAATTAAAAAATAGGAGTTTAAGTATTTTTATTTAAATGAGGGTATTATTGGTATTACATGCTTTTATAAAAAAAAAATAGGAAAAAATATCACCACCCTTCTTTTAATTTCCTTAATCATAATTAGGCCCTAATAATTACCATATTTAGAATTAATTTTATTAATTTTGTGGTTAATTAATGAATGTCAATGTAGACAAATACAAATAAAATAAAAAGAATAATTTAAATAAAATAAAAAGGAAAACAACGGTGCAAGACGTAAAACAAATGTTAACTGTTATGAAAAACAAAAAATCACTTTGGTCTCTTGTCAAACCAAACACGTCTTAAGAGGAAGAGAGCACTTTCTAAATTTCGTGGGGCCGGCAGTTGACAAAATCGGGCGGTTTAATTTCAAGTCGGGCCCGAAGACCTTCATTTCTATGAACCGGACCATTTTTTTAATTAATTAAATATTAATTATTTTCGAAAAAAAAAACAAAAAAAAAAACAAAAACAAAGGAAGAAGAAAGCATTTGTAACAAAATCTTGCCTCTGTTCACACTTGACACACTTCAAAGTTTAAACTGTTGAGCCACTGACAAAATAATACCAATACAAGTCTACCAGAAAGTTGATGGGGGCTTTGGATTCTTGCTTAACAAGGGAAAATTAAGCGACTTTTTAATTTTTTAATTCTTGTAGAAATTGGAAATTGTACAGTTCATTTCGTGTCTTGTGGGTTCAGTCAATGCTTTTTTTTGGCCATGAAAAGGTACTTTTTGTTTTGGAGCAGAGTTTTGATCTTGTTGGTCATGGGTCTTTTTCTTCATGATGTGTGTAATGAGTTGGTTTTACGTCAACTTTTGGCGTCAAATGATGTTGTTTTTGCGGATTTGTGGTGTGAAAGACACTGAGTTCATCTGGCTTTACTATTTTTATTTTGTTTTTCTGTTCTGGGGTTTTCATTTTTTCCTTTAGATGAGCAATTCTGGTGTTTGGCTGATTCTGCTGAGGGTGGGGTTTTCTTCACTTGACATAATTTGGATTTATGAGCAGGTTCTTAGTTTTAGGATTTTACAGTGGAAATGAGTTCAGTATCAAAATTAAAAAAAATGTAATTTTGAATTTTAAGCTATTTTTGGTCATAAAAAGTCCACTGCTTTAGCCATTTACCTTTTGTTTATGTTCTAAGAATCCATAAGCATTCACTTAAGCTTACGGTTATGTTATTGTAATTTCTAGAGTGGTTCTAATTTTTTGTTTTTTGTTTTTTATGCCATTTTAGGAGAATTTCAAGTTTGATGAAATATAATGAAAATTGAGAATTCGATTAGTAAAAAGTTTGGCATCCTAGCAAGAGTCAGGAAGATGATAAAATGCATTTGTTCAGGCGAGCAAATAAGAGTAGATGAAGTAGTATCTTCGTCGGAGTCCCTGGCAACTCGGGACTATTCAGCTAGTGGATTTTCATCTCGAGCTGGGGAGATGGACACAAAAGTTGACAATAGCAACATTGAAGAAGCAGAATCATCTCTTCGCGAAAGTGGTTATCTGAACTATGAGGTTGGTAATCGCATCCAAGTTTTTTCTTTTGTTCTTTGATTTAGACTTTAGAAGTAAATGTTATTTAGATTACTGAATTAGAACATATTCACGATATCCTGATACTAGACATGGTGTCCCTGGACACTTTCTTGGATGAATGCTTCTATATTGATGACAATGGCATCAATGCCTTCTAATGTATTTTTTTTCTTTCCGTTTATGTGTTACAACTACTTTGCTCTAATTTTGCTTTAAGATGGTAGTATCCTATATTAATGGGAATGCTTGGTGGGGTGTCTTGTTTATTTTCTTTTCTTTTCTTTTTTGGTGGCACATTGTCCATCAGTATTCTGAGAGTAGTATCTTGTACTAATAAATCAGATGACTGGGTAATTCATCTTATTTTTCTTTTCTGTGGAAACACTCTAAAGCAATTACTTAAGCCACACAAAGGAAGACATTTGATGCTATTCAAAATCATCCATGTCAATCACTGAAAATTCAGTAGAAGATTTCCTTCAGAAGAAAATATGGAAATATTGATTTACTTTTGAATGTTCTTTCTTATGGCTTTTTGGTTTTGCACATAGCATAAGATATCTAACACTTATATGTAAATTGTTGTCATAGGTCTTTTTATCCTCTGCAATACTTGTTCATTATTGCATAATACCCTTCAGTTTTAGCAGTTTACCAACTGGAGACATTTTGTGGGAGTTATATTTTTGTTGATTGTAATGGTGACTAAAAGTGGATAGCTTGCTGCTATTGAATTTATCACTATCATCGCACATGACTGGCTTATTTTATGTTGATTGTTTCTCGGAACGCTAGTCAAGCAGATATTTCAAGAAATCAACAGTGTTTTTACTTGAGATTTGTATTATCAATAGTGATACTATTGCATGAGCCTATTTGCGTGACTCTGAATAAATATATATTATATCATGACCGTATAAGCATGTGATCTATCGGAATTATTTATAATAGTTCATTTGTTAAAATACGAAAATAACTTCATTTCTTTTTTTGGGGGGGTTGGTTGTGATGATGTTTCCATATTTCGCTTGGCTTATGATTTGCTTACTTTTAGTGTAATATCTTCAGAGTATGTCATGAAGCTAAGCAATCATTTAGAGCATTACTAGGAAGGCTTGAGTTTCAAAAGGGAAACATAGAAGCTGCGCTTCATGTATTTGAAGGAATAGATGTTGCTGCTGTGACTTCCAAGATGAAAATTTCCCTTTCAAGAAGATGTGAACAAAACCAATGCCATTCACAAAGTAATGCTGCCCCACCCATGTCTATGCATGCTATTAGTTTGCTTATTGAAGCTATCTTTCTCAAAGCAAAATCATTGCAGGGTCTTGGAAGGTTTGAAGGTATGATGTTCATCTTTTCCTACTTTCCTATCTTGGTTTATCCTTCATTAGGTTTTAGTTTTATCAGTTATCATTCACCTTGTTTTATATGTTTTCATGTTGAGATTGGTTGGCTGAGAAAGATTATTTTTTATCGAAAGAATAGTCATGTACGTGACAACAATGGGTATGAATCTGCTTATCATTTTTCTTTACCAAGTTTAGGAGATTATATATGTTTTTGAGAGCATAAGTTGCATGAATTAGCTAATCATTCACCCTGTTTTATGTGTTTTCATGTTGAGATTGGTTAGCTGAGAAATATTATTTTTTATCAAAAGAATAGTCATGTATGTGACAATGAGCATGAATCTGCTTATCATTTTTCTTCACTAAGTTTAGGAGATTATATATGTTTTTGAGAACATCAAGTATAATGAGTTAGTTTTCATGAAATTCACATAAAAAGAATTTCACATGTTTTTTGCCTTGTTCTCTCTCTTTTTGGCATGGAGACACAAACAAAGGAACACAAATCATGAAAATTTTGATAGCCTTCTTTGATGGAAAATATTAATTACAATTGCTGACTGCCTAATGTTTAATGCTGGACAGTTTTCTAGAGGCTGCTCAATCATGCAAAGTCATTTTGGACACTGTTGAACATGCATTGCCAGAAGGCCTGCTGGAAAACTACTCTATAGATTGTAAATTACACGAGACTCTAAACAAAGCTGTTGAATTACTTCCTGAACTAAATAAACTTGCTGGGGCTCCACACGAAGCTATTTTGTCATATGGGCGTTCCCTCCTCTATTATTGGAATCTTGACATGGAAACCACGGCAAGGATAGAAAAGGAGTTTGCAGTTTTTCTTTTATACAGCGGTACTGATGCAAGCCCACCAAATTTGCGTTCACAGATGGAACCTTCTTTTGTGCCAAGAAACAATATAGAAGAGGCCATTCTCTTGCTACTGATTTTAATGAAAAAAATTGTTCTCAGAAGAATGGGATGGGACCCATCAATTATAGATCACCTTTCATTTGCCCTGTCTGTATCAGGGGAATTATGGGCTCTGGCCCATCGGGTTGAAGAGTTGCTTCCGGAGGTGATGGAAAGAAAAGAAAGATATTGCACTCTAGTTCTTTGTTATTTTGGAGAAGGTGAGAACATGGTTGCTTTGAATCTTTTGAGGAACTTATTGAATCATGGAGAAAGTTCAGACTGCATACTGGAATTATTGCTGGCCTCAAAGATTTGTGCAGAGAACAGGATTTGCATTGAAGAAGGGATAACCTATGCTCACAAAGCACTTTCCAAATTGCAAGGGAGATGTGGCCAGATGGCTAGCGTAGCAAACTGCTTACTGGGTGTTTTACTGTCCGCGCAATCCAAGTCAGTTGTCTCTGATTCTAAGAGGATTTTGAAGCAGTCTGAGGCACTTGAAGCGCTGGAAACTGCTGAGAAAATGATGAGAGAAAGAGATCCATATATTGTATTCCGTCTTTGTCTTGAAAATGCTGAGCAGAGGAAGTTGGATGTTGCACTTTATTATGCGAAACATCTGCTGAAACTTGATGCTGGGTCAAATGTGAAAGGATTTATCCTTTTAGCTAGAATATTATCAGCTCAAAAACGGTTTGTTGATGCGGAGACAGTAATTAATGCTGCTTTAGACCAGACTGGGAAATGGGACCAAGGAGAACTGTTGTGAATTAAAGCTAAACTCCAAATTGCACAGGGCCACCTAAAAAAAGCCATAGAAACTTACACACATCTACTCGCAGTTCTCCAAGTTCGGAAAAAAAAGCTTAGGTTCTGGGAAGAACCTTTTGAAGGTACGGTAATATATTGGCAATTTGACAAGTATGTTTGGTCTGTTCTTTTTGATTTTTATGATGATGTTGGTACATCATTGGACAGAATGCTTGTTGTTATATTCAACATTGCATCTAGCTGACCGGTTTTTATCAGGTGAAACTTTTTCTTCTAACTTGTTTAAAAGTGTCATTAATTTAGGATCTAAATGGAAATGTGCTATTGGTTCTGAAAATAATTTGTTGAATCATCTATGAAATGTAGTATAGTGTCAAACTATTACTGAAAAGGTATTGAAACTTTTCTTTTTTAAATAGTCCTGTCACTTTGGTACCAAAACAAAGTTGTTCCATCATCTTGTTGGTCCTTCATGGCAAGCATTGTAAAAAGTGAGGCTGGACAGGGAAAATTAGCCATTGAGACAGAATTAATCATTGAGCTATAGATTTGATTTTATATAACATAGTAGCATCATTAATATTAGAAACATTGGTACAAGAAGGGACCTGCTGTGTCATGAATCTCACTCTACTCATTCCCTTGCACTGAATTGCTGAGTTAATATAACACATGCTGAAAATATTGAATGTCAAAATAAACAATGGACACTAAAACTTCATAATTTTGTATATCCAGGAATATCTTAGGATAATACAAAAGTTTCTTAAACAGGACGGTGAACTTTAAGGCTTAAATTGATTTCTATATACAGTGAGCATTCTCAACATCCTGCTAAGAGACAAAGAATTGTTAGATTAATTACTTTCTTCCTTCTTTTTCCTCTTACAGAATAGGGGAAACCGAGATAGAAGTTTGGAAATGGAAACATGGCATGATCTGGCTAATGTGTATACACGCTTGTCTCTGTGGTGGGACGCTGAAGTATGCCTTTCAAAATCCAAAACTATCAGTCCTTATTCTGCTTCTGGATGGCACTCCACAGGTATAAATATGTTTCATTCACATTTTTTGCCTTTGGCAATCATGATTCTCCTTAATATGATATGGCGGCTTCCATTTCTAAGATGGTTCCTGGAAATTAATGCCTCTGTTATTTCCTTTTCCTTTTTGAATTTGCTTATGCATAAACAGCAACTTAAGTAATGAATTAATCTATTCAAAACTTGTTAGGCTTACTGTATGAAGCAAAAGGCCTTCACCAAGAAGCTCTGGTATCATTCAGGAAATCATTAGATGCTAAACCCACCCATGTCCCAAGCTTAATATCCATTGCCTGTGTCCTCAGACACATCGGTGGTGAATCACTGGTGACGGTAAGAAGCTTTCTCACTGATGCACTTCGACTTGACCGAACAAATCCCTCTGCCTGGTACAACCTTGGGCTGTTCTACAAGGCCGATGCTGGTTCATCCATGCTAGAAGCTGTCGAATGCTTTGAGGCTGCTGCTCTTCTTGAAGAATCTGCACCAGTTGAACCCTTCAGATGAACTACTCTGCTTGTAACTTCATCAGTGTAAAGCCATATGTGAATGTAAATTATTTATTGGATATGTCAAGTTTTATAGGAGTTCTAGTATGATGAGTAGAGAATTGAAAAGGAAAATTTATTTTGTTTTCTGTATGACTTGTGTTCAAATCCCATCAGTTTTAATAATCTTTTCCGACCTTTATATGCATGGATTATTTACTACACAAAACGTTATTTTTCTATTCTTCCACAAATATATTTATTTTTCTTCTCAATATTATTCAACCCGAAAGAAAATTAACAGAGTGAAGCCAAGCAAAATACTTAATAAATAGAATGGAAGTAACAAATCAAAGATCTGTTCTTGCAGAAACTAAGAACCCACCAACATACAAGGAAATTGAAATTAAAAAAAGGACATACTTAAAATGGTATGGGTATAAAAAGTAGGGATGTGCAAAATTAGTTTTTGATTTATTTACAATTAAAATTTACCATAAATAATTCGATTATTAAATTTTAACACTGAAATTTATCATATTTAATAAGATATTCTTTTTTTTTTTGTTATCAATTCGGTTTCGGTTAAAAAAAAAAGGGTATTTGTTTATTAATTATATGAATTTCTTTAATTTTTAACTCTAAAAAAAATTCTTAAAAGAATAAAATTAATAAAATTAAATTATAAAAATATTGTATATATGACAAAAAATTAGGTGAACGAAAGAGAGAAATAAATTATTAAACATATTTAATATATGATAAATTATTGAAAAAATAATACATTATTAATAAAAAATTTTTATTTTTTTTATTATAATATAATTATATATTTAATAATATTATACCGTGTGCATATTTATTTATTATAATTATTATCTTATTTGACAATTTTAAAACAAATATATACATATTAAGATTTTATTAAATTATTATACAAATAATATGATAAATAAGTTAAATAAAATATTATAAACTTATTAATTAATTTTTTTTATGTAACTTAACGAATAGAATTTATTTTTTTAATAAATTATTTAACTTTATATATGTAGTTCAATAATTAAGAATTTGTATTTAAATAAGAGATAAAATTCAATTCTTTTAATTTAAAAAATAATTTTTTATTTTAAAATCGAACCGATTCTTTAATTCAGTTTTAATTTTATAATTAAAATTCAGTTTCTAAAAATAAATTAAATCTTTGATTAATTGAGACCTTCCTCGTTAATAAATATTCTCTGCAAAAATACTTCTGTGTATTTTCTTCTAGGACATTTTTTCGGCCCTTCAACTTTATTAGTGCAATTTGTAGAATCAGAGCTTTATTAAGGTAAGCTTGTATTTTTTTTTTTGGGTTAAATCTTATTCATGTATTTGTTTTCGATTAATTTTGTTGTAAAGTTTTTAACCCCGTCTTTGATCTTTTTAATGGATTTTTGTAATGGGTTTTTGGGCAGTATTAGGTTAAAGTATGCCAGGCACTCAAGCTCTTGTCAGTGACTTCGTCTCCAAGCTTAGAAGACGGTGAGTTTTAATTTTAAATATATGTTAACGTTTAGTGCTTTTCTTGAAAGTGCTTTTTGAAAGCCTTTTCATATAGTCAAAAGTGTTTTTGTTAATGTTTGTTCTTGACATAAAAAGCTTCTTATATGGTAAAACACTTAGAAGAGCTTTATGAGTATGTATTTCTTTTTGTTGCTTTTGAATCTAAATTACTTTTTAGTCAATGATTTTCGTTCTTCTTTGTGTTAAATTCAATGTGGCAGAAAATTTGAGGGTTCACAAGCAACAGCTAGGCTCACGGCTGTGTTACTACGTGTACTGATATCACAATACAAGGAGCTGCCTTTGATTGATGCGGCGGCTCTCACTGAGTTAGTAAGGAGTGTCGGTGAGCAGCTTATTGCTGCTAATCCCATGGGTATGTTTTTGAGTTAATTTTGCTTTTGCAGTGAGGTAATTCATGCAAGTATTTTGAATTTCAATAGTTAACATAGCTGCTCAGGGCACTTCGACTTACGGTAGTAACTTCTTGTGCAAGTAATTAGGATTTAAGGATGGTGGTAGTTCATGGTTTCAAACTTTATGCTCCATTGATTGGGAGTGCAAGGTTAAAGTCACCTAAGAATATAGAGTAGGATACTTCAGTTACTGAAAATACAGAACTAAAGGGAGAAGATTGAATTTGTTTGAGACCTGGAATCATGCTTAAATTTCACCTTCTGTGTATTTTTAAAGAATACTGTCTGGTATATATCTCTGATTGTATTGATAAAGAGTTCCATTGAGTCATATGTGGATTTGATGCAGCTCATATCACTTTGTTACATATATTTTAATGAATGTATTGATTGCAGAGCTTGCAGTTGGGAACATTGTAAGGCGTGTCTTGCATATCATTAGGGAGGAAAATTTTTCAATATTGATGGATTCTGTTGGAGGATTGAAATTATCAGCTGAAGCTGATGTCGACAATACCACCAAGGAGAAAAATAACGAACACACACTGGCTGCTGCTATTGCTAGTGAATGCTTGTTGCAGCCACCTTTGTTGCATGCTGTTCTTGACTGCTCGCCTGACTTAGCATCAGCCTGCCAGACTTCTGCTTCAAGGGATAGTTTTGAAGGAAAAGGAAAATGTATGCTATCATAGTTGTTTTATCTCGATATTTACTATGTCGATTCTTTTTTAATTTTATTTTTTCCCCTTGGCTAAATTGATTGCTTGCTGACTTGATGTTCATAGGTAGGGTTATGATATTTTATTTGTTTAAATAACTCTCGTGAATTTAGGTTTTGCCTAGCAGTAATAATGTAGTCCCTAATCTGCTTTTTGTTTCAATATTGATATGTTATCTTCTGCAGCAGCTGATAAATGTACAAAGAAATTAAAGTCTGATGTAATAAAGGCTATTAATGAGCTCATTGAAGATATAGATACTTGCCATGAACAGATTGCAGAACAGGCAGTGGAGCTTATTCATCAGAAGTATTTTCTATTAACACTCTCTATCATCTTCCATTTTCAAGTTCAATAGCAGAATTTTTTACCGATTTGGAGTCAGTATATAAATAATAACACCTGAAATTTAAGGCAATCAATCCATAAATAGTGAACTTGTAGGTTAAAATTACTACTGGATGCATCCTCATAGCACACACCGACATTTGTATGGGATTTGCTTAATATCAATGCATTCTTAATCAATTAGCACACACAGTGTATTGTTCTGTTATTTCCATAATTCTAAACGTTCTTCAAATATGAAACTACAACTTTGTTGCAAGAGTAAAATTGCTAGGCCAATTGTACATTCTTAAATGCTTCATGAAAAATCAAGGAAGCATGTTAATTCTTTGTTTGTTCTATAAATATATTGTCCTTTGGCTATGTACTAACTTTTAATATTGCTCTTCATTTCTGTAATTTTGACTAGTTGTCTATGTCTTGCAGTGAGGTGGTATTAACTTTAGGTCATTCAAATTTCGTGATGGAATTTTTGTGTGCTGCCATGGAGAAAAAAAGATCTTTTCATGTTTTCATTGCTCAGGGTGCTCCAAAGTATGTTGATGATGCTAACTGAAGTAACCCCATTTATAGCTTGCGTAAAAGTTTTCTCCCCTTGTTCTTAATAATTCTTTGATCCTTTGTCATGGACTAGGTTTGAGGGGCTTGTTCTTGCAAAGGAATTGGCTAAAAGAGGTTTAAAAACCACAGTGATCACTGATTCAGCAGTTTTTGCCATGATTTCTCGAGTGAACATAGTAATTATAAACTTTGGCTACTATTCTCTTCATTTCATTTATTTGAGGCGTAATATTAATTGCTTAAACTTTAATACTTCATCTAAAGGTTGTAGTCGGTGTTCGTGCGGTGATGGCCAACGGTGGTGTCATAGGACCTGTGGGGTTGAACATGGTTGCCCTTGCTGCACAAAGGCATGCTGTACCATTTGTTGTGGTTGCTAGTATGCACGAGGTATGTTGGAACGATAATAACTCCATTCAATGCAATTTATCTGAGAGAGTAATTGCATAATGTGGTTACTGAAAGAACAATATCTATCAACACTTTATTACATCAAGACTCAGATCTGGTCTAATCTGCCAAAACTGAATCATGCCTTTGCAAAAGATTTACTTTACTATCCTCTAGACAAAACAATAAATAAAGCACTCGTTCTAGAAAGATACCACATGAATACCAGTCTGGTGTATTTGTTTAGTTTGAATGAGCTTGTTTTACGTTGCATTCAACCTCATTGTTTTTCCTTATTCTTAGTTGATGGTAGGTGATGAAAATCTACATAATTTTTTTTTTTGGTATTCTAAAGATATACAAGTGTTCTTTGTTTTCTAATATTTGTGGATATTAATGACTATGATGATTCATACAAAAAATATTTTATTTCCTTCTTCTCAGTTGGCCATATAACTGAATGCATGTTGATTTTTTATAATGTTGTGTTGCTCTTGGCAGTTGAGTCCACTGTATCCACAGAATCTGGAGGTCTTACTGATTGAAATGAGATCACCTTCTGAACTGTTGAATTTTGAGGAATTCTCAGATGCTATGGATTATGGAATTGGCAGTGGTTCTCCTCGACTTCATGTTGTCAATCCTGCATTTGATTATGTTCCTCCTGAGCTAGTCAGTCTTTTTGTTACTGACATGTAAGAATCTTCTTTTTGTAAACTGCTTTTCAGTTGAAAACTATAACCATTGAATCTACACTTAGAACATAAAATAAACTAAGAAGCTGCCTTATAATCAATCATTCTTTCCTTCCACATTTATGTTTTTCTGACCAATGTCTTAAAATTCGATAATGCATCTTAGTTACTTTCTATAGTGAAATCTAGCTTTATATATGGTTTTTCAGGAGTGAAAAACTATCATTTGCTGCTTGTATATTGTTCTATTTTTTTCCCAACTAAACATAATTAACTGGTTTACGCTACTGC